>CM027091.1:11970199-12507699 GCA_015343265.1 Pao palembangensis | reverse complement strand
AGGCTCCCTCCCTCCTTCGTCCTGCCCAGTCAGCCCAGTCAGCCCAGTCCAAGTCACCAGGGAAGAACTTTACAAACATAAATAAAAGCCTTGGGCAAACTCCAGTGAGTTGGAAAACACTGCAGATCACCGGCTGCTCCTCTTTCGTTCACTCTGAAATCCTTTATGCTCCAGGTTTCTGATAGAGGAACCGAATCAGTTCGGTCTGGGAGCAGACAGACCCCATGTCAGACTCCCCTCTCTTATCTCGCTGACGGGAAACAGTCAGCAAACGTCATCTGCTACCCTGAATAATATTTCTAACAAAACACCTGAAGGAGACCTTTAATAGACTCTTTGTTCTCCAACAGAAAAGCAGAAATGTGTCCTGTAAACTTTTAATGCTGAATACTTAATTACTGAAACAGCCCCTATCTTACCTGAACCCTCCTCATATATTCTATAGTATAAACTCTTTTAGGTTCCACTCTATCAACTCACTGTGATGACTTTCGGGAAAAGATTTGCTTTGCATAATCGTACTTCACCCTTTGGTTAATCTGCATAAAGCTTGCCCACGTCTTCCAAAGTTCATCAAGAACTTATCTTGCATACAAATGAACTTTAGATTTAGACTTTTAGATTTTAGCTGAACCGTTTAGGGAGAAATACGTCCGATCGGAATACGTCATGACAACCGCTTGTGGCTTGTTGCTAAGGTGGTTTGCAGCACGCCAGCAGAGGTAAGTCTTACACCATGGAGTTGTGTGGAATTTAAGTATTTAATAATAAAATATTTTAACAACAACAACAAAAAAAAAAGTTTGTCCTGTAAACAGCAAAACTACCACTGGAAGTCAGGCACACAAGCAGAGAGGGACATTAAACACCAACAAACAGTCATAACGTCCGAAAAAGGACAGACAAAAATGCTTTTCTTCCTTGGGTATGCCGTTTCCATACCGGTGTGCAAACAAGAAAAAATAAATCCAGAGAAACAAAAGAACCCTCAAAGAAATATAGAGGTGAGATGCCAAAAAACAAGCCCACAAGCCATCATAAATAAAGCATGGAGGCATTACGAAGACGCGAGTGTGCGGGGAAAATAATGAGAAAAACAGCCAGGAGAGACCGGGAGGCTGGGCTGAATCATTTCTCTGCAACGCACCGCTGATGTCATTTACTCTCCATCAATATTTCACAGTCCGAAAAGAACGGCGAGGAGGCGTGCAGCTGACTGAAATACACAACCAGGCTCAGAAAAGTCCAAAAGAGTGTGTGAAGCGGAACCACAGAGGCACCAAAGTGTGGGAGTGGGAAGATGAGGCAGATGCCAAAAGTGGTGGAATCAAACCATCGTACATTCTTTTTTTGTGCTCATATCCTTACTGCAGGCCACACACACACACACACACACACACACACACACACACACACACGCGCGCTCCAGGGCTTTGTTACTAATTAGCTCACTGCGAGGCATTAGTGAGGAAAAAAGCTCCGAGGCCCTCTCAACGCACCCTGTGCTGAAAATCCGCCATCTGCCTGCGTCCTGACCACATGAAACACCCCTCACGGGTGCATTTAACAGGGGAGGAGCCGCAGGGCGCCAAGCTGTGACACAGAAACCTGAAGGCTACATGAAAATCCTGGCTTATGTGCAGGTTTTTTTTTCCAAATCCATTTCAAGTGCAGTTTTCTCAGGTGGTAGCATAAAAAGTGCACAGAATTGGACAATGAAACAATGAAAGGGACTTTGCCACCACAGACCAGACAACGACGTCCCGTCAGCGCAGACCAATCTGGTACAGTCAAATGGCCCAGACGGAGCCGGCTGCTGCAAATGCTGCACGTTCGGGATGAATAAATACGAGCTGCATAATCAAACCTGGCAGGAAACTCAGGGAAGAAGCTGAGAATGGGGGAAAAAACATTTTGGCACTGGCAAAACTACGAATGATAAAACGGTAGCAGCAGATTTAAGAACTCCCCTGGCGCGTGAAAGGCTAAGTGGTGATGAATCAGAGGAGACGTGAGGCGCGTTTAACAGCGTGGGGTGTGGTGTCGCGCACGTAGCGCTGGCTGAGGCAGCTTTCAGGTTGAAAGTGAGCTCAATCGTGCAACAGAAGCGGAACGACAGGAAACCAGTGACAAAGAGATTATTTCAAAACAAATCTGGATTATACGTTAATCACGGCGATAAAAAGCTCATCTGCGTGATGGACGGCGGTTCAATACGAGATTACATGACACTTAATTGTGCTTCTGTAATCGACCTGATCGTTTGTCATGCAAGGCCGCACCTTCACCCAATCACTTTTCTCTATTCGTTATCAGGCGCCCGCTCTGCTCATCGACATGCATCCCCTCTGGAGCGCACGTGCTCGCTTGTCGTTGGACAGGAGGCGAGATCCTAGCCTCATTTTCCAGGACGTCTCACGGTGGGACTCGTCCCTGGAAGACCCGGCTGATCCGAACGCAGAGACGCAGAGACACGGCGGGGCGGGAACGCGGGAAACAGCGCCCCCTGTTACCTTCAGCAAATACTACAAGTGTGGTGAGATTTAGGGGTCACTCCAGGAGCCAGGCCAGGCCAGCCCTGGGAGGCGGTCACTGATTGGACGCCTCGGGTGACACGGCTGATGATGACAGCGCAGCATGCTGGTGGAACAGCCTCCTCCTCGTAGGACAGGAGTGAAAGAGCCGATTTCAGCAGAACTACAACCGGCTCTGGAATTTACGATGTGAAAAATCAATAGGGAATTCTATGATATGAAATTTAGTTTCAAGGGGCGGGGTTACAGACACGTACGAGGAGGAGGGAGTTCAACACGTTCATTGGCACGATGCTGGTCAGTGCAGCGTCTACGGATTCTCCTTCTAAATTCGATGGAATGGCAGGATGACAGTCGGCTGATTGGCTGAGGAACCTGTTGTCGGGCAGACTCCAGGCATTTGGATCGCCCCGAGTGGTGGCTCTTACCACGACGGATATCCGGACTCGTTTGGATGGCCTCCTGAGCTCGGGAGCCGTGGGGCTCTCCGTGTTGTTGTTGTTTTTCTTCCAGGTGATCAGAGACAAGCAAACAACATTAACACCCCCCCTCACAGAGAAAGCTCATAAACGTCACTGCAGTGCAAGCATGAGCAGCAGGACGTGTGTGTTTTCTGAATATATGTGCGTAGGAGGTGCAGAGAGTGTGAAGGCCTGGTGTGGTGTGTTTGTGTGTGTAGGATATCTCACCTCCAGGCCTTCTGGGTCTGGACTGCTGCAGAACAGGTTCTTTAAGGCGATGCCTGAGTTATCATGTGGGCCTAAACCAGAGGAAAACCAGATCAAATCCAGATTAGTGACAGAACAATTGCATTCTGCCTTTCAGATTTCATCGAATTGTTCACAAATTCTTGCATCGTCTGCAAAATCCAGTCAGAAGCGACTCTAGAGAAGAGCTAGTCGAGTTATTTTGTCTGGGCCTGAAGAAGCAGAAATATCAATCCAGTAGTGGACACGCGTTTCGATTATATTTGGCTCATTTAGATGCAAATTTAAGTCAAGGTACAACAGCTAACAGCCATTTAACTGGACTGAGCAACGGAGGGAATGTATGCTGGTAAATATGACAGTGTTTACCTTTAGTACAACATTTAATGTGACTATTACTGCATATTTATTAGGACAATGCAACTGAAATTATTGATGTCCCAATTAGTTTAATCTTCTGTGAACATTTGCTGAGACGATAATACTGAATTAACATGCTAACAATACCGCTGCCTTAAAAGTAATCACACAAAACTGAATTTACAGACAAGACTATTACACACTGGGTTGTCTTCATTGTCTCTGCTCGTGTGTGTGTGTGTGTGTGTGTGTGGCTCTTACCTGTGGGAATGTCAGTGGGTCGCTCCACCACAGAGGGCCTCTTTAGTGCAGGTTTGAGGGGCTTCTGAGCAGCTGGACGAGTCGAACTAAAAGTTGATTCTTCAGTAGAGATCTGCGCGCACACACACACACACACACACACACACACACACACAGGCATAAGATTTCTCTTTCTGTGAACTCATCAGATAAATGGATGTTCTTCCGCAGTGATGTTGAGATGGAGGAATATAAAAGTAAAGCAAAGAGGCCTCAAAAGCAGAGGAGCCGTCAGAAGAGTCAAGCTAATTAATGTCTTCTCATGTTGGCCTTCATTTAAAGACTTCACTGACTTTCCAGGCCGACTTTAGCATGACCTAAAAAATATTTCCTCTCCCTTGTGTTAATGTTTTTTTTAAAGGTTTGGGATTATGCTGCTGTTCATCAGTAAATAATTTACTGGCCTAAAGTTTCCTTTCCAGCATCATTTTTAGGCAGCTTTGTTTTAAATTTTCTTTTGAATTTTAACTTGTTATTTTGGGAGTCGACACAATACAGAAACAGTTTCCTTGGCTGCAAGTCAAGCTTTTACAAACAAAGAAATCCGAGTGCCCCCGCGTGCAGTGACCTCTGACCTGAAAGCGGACCTCCTGACTGGCTCGCTGGTTCTTATCATTCTTGCTGGGGACCGTCAGCACTGACAGGTTTTTCTTGTCGGACAGGGAGCGCTCCCTGATGTACTCCAGGCGTCGGGCCCGGCCGAGCTGCTGGGACAGCAGAGACTGGAGCTGAGCACGCTCGATGGAGCCCAGAAGGATCATGGACTCTGAAGGGCGGGGGGAATAAATGGAGTAAACAGGACAGTGGGAGGAAATATGAGTTAAAAGTGTAAAAGAGAAAAGAGAACACTATTCTGCTCAGTGCTCAGCTCCATCGTGCGTTTGCGACATGCTGTTCATTTATTTAGTTCAATGTGTCGGCTAATTGTTCCAGAGCCGCCACCAAGAACTTTTGCTTGGTCAATCATTTCGGTGGCTCGAAAAATTTCCTTTGGCATCACCAGGGTCTGAAAAACACACTTCCTTTAAAATCCTTTCAATATCTGATGATGTTTGATTGGAAAATTATGCTAAAATGGCAGCAGTGCATGGCTGATTTCTTATTTCCAATATTCAGACCTAATCAAGCGAACTGCCTGCGATCATCGGATTCAGCTCTGAATCCGAAGAAGAGAGTAATTTGGGGTGCGAACACGTGCGCACTGGGGCCTCGCAAAGCTGCACTTTCTGGAGGTATCACCACCCACGACTGTACCGGATTCTGCCGTCTTCCCGAGCTGTTGCTAGCAGGAGGGGAGCGTGGAGTTTCCTTTTTGAATTTTAAAGATTAGGAGGTGGATTAATGGTGGTGCAGGCCTGCCTACAACGGCCTGCTGAGCCAAAGAGGGCAGCACTTCCATTCCGTAGTCTCTGCGAACAGGTGAGCAGGTCTGTGAAGAGGCGCTTAGTTTTTCTTTTGAGAGTTTCCAAACTTTCAACAAGCGCTAACCGACATCCGAGTGTGCGGATCAGTGCAGATGTGCACTTCTTCGTGCGCATGATGAGTGATCGTAAGTTCTAGTCAGTCTCACCGGCTGACTCCACCAGCGCCAGGGTCTTGAGATGGCCCACCATCAGGACGTTCTGCAGGTCCCTGTAGCAGCAGTTGAGGGTGATGTATCGCACATCTCGCACCATGATGTCCTCCACACGGATGTTGTACTTCCTGAGGAGAAGAAGAAGAAGAAGTATGAGCCAGTTCCTGCTGCATGTTTGGGATCCCTCCGCGAATCCGCTTCTTCAGCACTTCACCACACCGACAGACGACTCTGATGAAACACCCTTCCTCCCGCGGACCGGTCCATCCCATAACACGCTTCGCTGTCCACGCGTCACGGGCCAGGATCGCGTCACGGGGTGACATTGTGCGAGCAGCTCTCGCCTCAGCAGAACCGCGCGCCCCGGCCGTAAACACTCAGATTTCTCTTCCTGCCCCTGCCTGCCAAAAGGAAAGGAAAAAAACAAACAAACAAAAAAAAAAACCCCAAGCCGTGCCAGGACAAAGGCTCCGGCCAAGCCTGCGCTCCTCATTGCGGTGGCCACTCAGTGAACTGACCTCAGCTGAAGTACAAAGTTAATGTAATGATCTTCCCAGCTCCATTTCAGAGAGCACAACGCTGCTCAAGGAAGAAAAGAGCTCTGCCTGCAGCATCCGGATGCGACATCAGTGCAATTCTTTCACCAAAACCATCCTTTGAGGGTGAGACAACAGTGAAGGTGCCGCACGTCGCCCCAGACGCAGACAAACGCTCGCAGCGACCGCTTTAAAGCACGACTCGGATACATTTGGAATGAATTCATGTTTATGCTGCTCCGTGTTCTTCCTCCGTCTCGCACGCCCAGTGAACATTTCTGATCTCGGGTGTCCATCAGACGGGGCAGAATTGGGAATTTGCGCCGCTCAGAGCCAATCAGACAGGTTCTTTTTCAGGTTTATCTAAACAGGCTCCAAATGGAAAACATATCAGTTCCTCACGGAAGATCTTTTCCCACCGATGGGCCCCGATGCATGTCGTGAACGGGAAAAAGACAATTTTTCTTTTATCATATTCTGCAGAAAAATGGAGATAAAGATGTTTTAGTGTTAAAGTTTTATTTTATTTATGTGAGGAAACCGTCTTTGCATGAGCAGAGAGCGAAAGAGAAAGATTTGAAATTCTAAGCTGAATAAAAACTACAGTAAAATTCAACAGGAGCTCTCCAAAAATGTGACGTCTGACAGAAGCGCTTCCCGTGTCTCCGGAGCACAGCATTCATGTTACGTAACTGTTCCCGCTGTTCTGCAAATGAGTCCATTAAGAGAAACAACAAAAGATGGAGAAAAAAAGCGCTTTTACGTAAGTCTGATTGGAGCGGTGAGTAAGCCTGAGCCCGCGCTCCTGTCTGCAAAAACTATAGGCGTTAGATAAGAAATCCAATTCTCCCCATGTCCGTAGGTGTGGGTGTTGAACAAATGTGTTCGCCATATGTGTGTGTTACATGGCAGGTGTTACACAAGCGTTCCTGCCTGCGTGCGTGTGTGAAAGAGAGTGGGCGGACTGTTGCATGGGTATCAGATGGATAATTTCCAGTTTGATTGTTAAAAAAAAAAAAAAAAAGCTCAAAGAGGCCTTGCTCTCCGCAGCCCCCGCCTCTCACCCCCCCGCAGCAATAACACGCAACAGCTCGGGAGGCAGAGGCAAAGGAGTGAATGATGCAGAGAAGCTGCTCTCACACTCGTTCTCCGCGTTATTAAAAATAGATGATTCCAGGAAATGACATTTTTTGGCGCGCTTGTTGTTTCTCCGCCGACTGCGACGCCTTGGCGACTCCTCCAGATGTTGCGGCTCTGTGATTCTCTGCTGCTGCTGCTGCTGCTGGATGACTTCTCATGTGGTGCCACTTATTTTCATTGGGGGAAGGCTTTTTCTCAAGCTGCCAATCACTGATTGTGCGCTTTTGTAATTAGGGAAACCAAGACTACTTCTGTAGAAAGTTACACTAATGTAAGCAGTAGAGAAACCGGCAAGAACGTTTTTTTTTTTTTTTTTTACTGCAGAATCTTCTAATTCATCCGCAAAAACAAAGAGTTTGTCACACCTCCCTGAGCTGTCTGCCATGAGCAACAGGATGAGAGGAAAAGGTCAAGAGGTCGGCAGATAATAAAGAGGGACAGAGGGGAAAAGTGCAGCAGATAACGGGGAGATGGATAGCGAGGGTCAACTGCAGTGCAGACGATCAAAGCGAAGGATTCGGTTAAAATCCTTCAACGGGGCTGTCGCGGAAGAAGACGAAGAGACGGAGGAGAAAATACGCCATTATCGCCGAATAATGAGCTGCCGGCTTCTGAGTCTTGCGATAACCAACTCTGAGTTTTAATGACAAGTGCTTTGCTGGGTTTCATCGCCCTCAGACGAAAACAAGCAGCCGGTAATCCCAATTCAATATCCTGTGGTTGGGATAAATTATTAATGGGAGTAATGAGAAGCTCTATCTCTGTTTGTCTTCTATAAACCACATCCCTCACTCTTCCTCGCTGCCTGTAAGCTAAGCAGCTGCTAAAACAACAAAAACACAGGCAATACTTGAGGCCACACACTCATCTTCTTAACAAAAAAGGCTGAAAACGCCGCATCCGCGAATATCACACTGCTAATTAAACCCTCACTATTAATTAAGTAAAAATACACCGCGCAAACACGATGCAACAACAAAGACGGGGCTTCAGCTAGAGGCTATTTCTAATGTTTAACCTCAAACACATGTTGTAATTGGAATTTTATCGTGCCAACATTATTAGCATGAGCGCCATCGTCCACTCGACATTTTTTTACTGTATATTCAGCAAAATTAGATGCATTTAACCCGTCATGAAGCAGCGGCCTTGAGGCATCAGTATTTTAATGGCTCAGGGTCACGATGGCGTACATATGTGGGTGCACAGGGCGCGCACAATCCGCTGACAAATGAGGGCATAAACATGCAACACATTAAACCGATTAGTATTAACATCCTGCTTGTGGCTCTAAATTTGCACTTGGGAACATTAGCGCCAGCGTCTGAGAAGTCATGATTGATAGCAAAATGCCTTTTTAAAAGGGAATATCAGTCTGGGAGTGTGTGTTACACACCAGACACACCCACAACTGATGAGGCAGCGCACCATCAAACACTTAGATCCTGCATCCTCCATCCGAGTGTAACGCAACAATGCTATTAAAGCGCAGTGTTTCTGCATGTAATGTTGTGTTTTAGGACAGCACGTACTCGTGGTGACCCCAGCCCAGTTCCGGCAGGTAGGGCAACTTCTTGATCCGGATGATGGAGTCATAGAGGGAGGGCTGCAGAGACTGGGCCACGGCGTTGGCCAGGATCACCGCGATCATCACGGGAAGGATGTGGGAGATCTGTCCGGTCAGCTCGAACACAATGACGGCGGTGGAAACGGTGTGGGTGACCGCTCCAGACAGGGCCGCCGCACCTACGGACGAGCGACAGAGGCGGTGAGAGAGAGAAGACCGGTGCAGCAGGGGTTGGAAGATAAGCGGCTGTTCTGCTCACTGGCTTCAAGGTGGTAAATAAAACAGGGTCCTTGAGGAGATTCCAGGAGCATCATCCATCAAAATGAAATATTATTTAATATCACCATGATTTCAGAGGCATGTAATAGAAAATATGCTGAACACCACCAATGACTCATGAACTTTAAGAGCGTAACGCTGTTACCACTTCTCACTTGCAAACCTCAGAGAGTGGCTGTTTGTTTTGGTCCCTGAAATATTAACGAAAATGCCAGGAAAGATTAATTAGCTCCTGTTCCAAGGATGATGGATACGGGACTGACTCCGTGCTCGGGCCGGAACAACTTTCATTCCTTTTATCTGAATGAGGAGCTCTTTTATTTCTTTTTCTGAGAAGAAACAGAAATGTGATCATCAGATTTCACACTGGCCAAACCTGACCTTTAATTCTCTCTATATAGACACAGAACGCATGGAGAAAATAAAGCACGAAAAAAAAAAAAAAAGAATTTCAGTTCCTAAGACATCATCCTGTTAGCAATTTCCTCTCCAACCTCAAACTAGTTTCACATTCTTCTCCTGCGCGGTTAACTCAATACACAAAAAAAGCTCAATATATCAAAATCTTTTTAATCGTTAAAAAAACAAACTGCTGTGCTGTGAAAGCGATATAGAAACTGCAACAGAGCAGCGGGGAGAGGCCTTGCTGCTCGGCGGAGAGGACAGATGAGTCCAATTCAGTGACATAAATGAATAAAAATGCATTAAATATGGTGAAAAACACACGGCGCAAAACAGACGGTGGCTGAGAGAGCTTGCAATTGTTTCATCGTTCTTCCTGGCAACTTAATTAAGCCTGCCTCTGGTTGCCCGCTGCTGCCGCCGCCGCCGCTGCCGCCGCCGCTCCCTCGCTGAGACTCGGCCCTCAAAACAAGTTCGGCAGTGAGACGAGAGCGGTTGGTCACAGCGGCGGGCCTGCAGAGGACTGAGTCATCAGGTGCAGGACGCCGCCACAACAGAAACATCAGCGGCGTGCGAAACAAAAAAAACAGCCACTCAACAAGACGTGACGTCAACAAGAGGTTGCTCAGTTAAAAAAAGGAAAACAACAAAGTGAGAAACGGAAGAGGAGAAATACAATAGCCATTAAACAGGAAACGCAGAAGTGCTGATGACTCAGAAGGCTAATGGATTTAAAGAAAAATGGAGAGTTAATGTCTTGAAAAGCTCAAAATCAGAGCAGAGCTGAATGAGAGTAGAAATGTTTTCGCACCAGTCTGAAAAACCGCCATCATCTCAATATTAATGGTGTGAATCAGACATAAAATATGTGTGAGAGAGCTAAAGACTAGAAGCAGCTTTTAGGAAAAGCAGAGAAAATGACATTAGGAGGCGAGAATCTTTGACTCACCCACGACGGCGTATCCTCCTGGCACGATGGAATAGACGGTGCCGTCTGAGTGAATGCCATCTGGGAACCAAGCTGCCATGCTCTCCCCGACCAGACGGCCAAAAGCTGCCCCTGAAATATACACGCAGGGGCCTCAGACTGCAGGATACACAGTTCAACCGCGCTTTAAACTGATGAATAATAATAAATGAAGCAGTTTGCTCTTATATCATCTAGTGCCCCCTAGTGGAGACTCTAGTAACCTGCTAATGCTAGTCTTGACTACTTTCACCCTGTCCTGCTTCTTTAGGCCAAATTTAATCAGAATAGCAGACAAATCTGACAGTCAGATGAGATGAATGCTGGATCTAACACACACACACACACACACACACACACACACACACACACACACACGCTGTTGTCTTACCAATCACAAATACTGGCATGAAGGCTCCACAGGGGACAGGAATGGTGGTGGCCAGGGCAGACATCCAGAACTAATGCAGAAAGAGAGGAGAAGAAGACACGGTGGCATTTCAATTAACTTCACAGCACTATCCTGCGTGCCCTCAGATGATGTCTACGCGGATTCCTCCGCCAGCGGCGAGGAGGCGGCTGTGCGGATCCGTCCCTTTCGCGCCTTGTTTGACGGAGACCCTGAAACGAACCCCGGGTAACGAACAGCCCGCGCCGATTGGCCGACACTGGGCTAGGTGAGCGGAAGGGAGCGCTAATTAGGAAAGACAAATAAAAGGGAAATGTCACCGCTGACAGTGTGTGAACGGGAGCATCCGGGTGTGTGTTTTGGGAAGGGGGGGAGTGTCAAACCTTTGGAGGAATTTTTAAGAATAAGATAACAAAATGTACTAAAATTTAATGTAGCTTTAATCACGCTTATTGCTTCTTCTCTTTTCCCCTTTTTCTCGTTCTCGCCATCGTTGTAGCTGTAAATTATGGCCGACTTCCACAGCAGTGTAATGGATACCCTTCTGTAACTCTACTCTGCAGCTTCCACACCCTGCGCACACACACACACACACACACGCACGCACGCTCGCTCGCTCCCTGACGTGAATCAGAGCCAAGCGCAGCCGGGAGCCAGACGATAAAAGAATACAACAAGCTCGAATGCATGAAAAACAAAGCTGGAAGAATTCTCCAGCCTTCCTCTGGGTTGTCTTCCTCAGCCATCGGCCCCTCTGCTGCCATTAAAACCCCGATACGAGCCCAAAGGTTTTAAAGGATCTGGGAATCTCATAACATGGGATTAAGTTTATTACAGAGGCCGTGAACACCGAGGAGTCCCAGACGGTTCCATGTTTTTATGAAATCTCCCTCCGGAAGAACAGTGGGATTTAATACAGATGAAAAATGTACAGATGAGGCAAAAAAAAAAAAAAACTGCTTAAATAGCTTGTTACACCTTCACACAAATTTCTGAGCAAAATACTCTATTAAAGAATCAAATTTGACTGTCAAGGTTAACGGTTAAAGACTAAATCGGGAGTTTTTAGGGTTAATTTGGATCCGTTAATTTCCATCTGCTGCTGATCTCTGCACTGACCTCCTTCACGCAAACATTTGAAACCTGAAAATGTGTTTTCAACTTCTGCCAGAAACGGAGGCTGGCTGGGCCTCCAGCGGAGCCTGTGTGTGTAGGTGACAGCGTTATCTGAACCAGCTGCTTGTTTACCCACATTAACACGCTCTCTCTCTCTCACACACACACACACACACACACGCAAACACAGGTGAGTGTGACAGATTACTCCCATCCTTAATCTGCAGCAAATAATCCCTCACCGCCACGGCCGACATTAAACACCTCCCGGAGGCTGAGCGTTGCCGAGGAACCGCGAGACGGCGTGATTGGCTCTTAAAAAAGTCTCTGATTGTATAATCTGTATCAGCAGCTCTTATTGTAACAGCAACACCAAAAACAACATGGCTGCTGGTCTGAGATCACATCAACGCCACTTCACCTCAGCAGTACTGGTCCGACAGGATGAGTTAGTGTGTGTGAGAGTGTGTGTGAGAGCAGCTCATCTAACCTAGTCTGAACGTACTTCCAGGCAGGATAATCGGGAGCTGACTGTTTCTGATGAGGCGTACGTCTGTTCAGCCTGTCGCTGCTCCATTATTCCCGTTTTGCAGGCCAAGTGACGAATTTCCCCCCAAGGAATCATTCAAGTTTCATCTAGTTTGATCTGATGGAATCTTCTAAACGTGCATCACACGCAGGATCAACATTCACGAGGATCTCTGACCTCTAACTGACCTCTATTAAGCATCGGGGAAGGAAAACGGCCTTCAGGCCAGAAAACCAGCTGGGAGCTGATGGGCTGAGTGTGAAGCGCTGCCAAACGTGCTAAAAATGACTCCGTTCACATTCTGATGTTTGCCTGAACAGGACTTATATGTCACAGAGCTGCCTCGGAGGTTTCATTCTTTAGGAAGGCTGACAGTCACCGCTGCTGCTTTCCTTTTTAAAATATTAACAAAAAAATCAATGTGTTTCACCTCAATGAATGAAAATACCAGAGGAGCTTTTCATGCGCAGGTCAATCATGGTATTGAACATGCTGAGAGCTATGTGATCACGCTGCTGTGATCAGTGGAGAGCTATTTATATGTGCAAGTTTTGCAATACATTTTAGAATATAGGAGCATTAAAAAAAAAAAAAAGAGAAAACATCTAAGGGATTTTTGAGATGTTACTTTCAAAAGGCACGCAGTGACCTTTGACCTGTAAGGTCAAGATGAGATCTTTATCTCAGCTTCAGACATTTTTTTTTTAAATAAAGCTGCCTCATGGCAGGCAAAAGACAGCTCCCCAACTGAAATTAAAGCAGAAATGCTAAAATTAAAATTCAAAACACTAAGAGATTGAAGTTAACATCTTCCAAACTAAGTGTGAACAAGTCTCTTAAAAGTGTTTATGGCACGTATTGTTCTATCACCGAAAGAACAATGAGTTTTCTTCACCGAAACTGATTTCTACAGACTGAAAGGTACTCCTGGGGTGCAGCTCTGATCAAGCTACAGTGAGAGACGGTTAGAAAACAGAACCTTGGCATCCTGACGTTTCTGTTTAATTTCCTGCAGCTGCGTGAATTCATCTGTCAGTGCGATTCCTGCAGATTTGTACACTCCAGGCTACAGTTTTAATGTGCAGAGACGTGAGCTGCTGAGTGGTTCAACTCCAGCACCTGATACCTCCAACACCAGCATGAAGCTACGCTGTGAGCACCTGTTAGCATTTTAGATTGGCGCTAATTAGCGTCAACTGCTAACTACTAGCTACATAAGTGCTGGGACTGTAGTTGTTTATCTCAAAGTTTTCAGTGTTTATCACAACAAAAAAAATCTGAGAGGCAAAAGGAGGAAAGGGTAGTGAAGGGTACGAGTTCTGACGAAGGACTAACGACACTTTAACACATTTACCCACTTTAATATAACAGTTGTCTGGGTATGTGTGTCACATTCAGAGGACAGTCTATCACCTGGGGACCCCAGGGGACCCTCAGGGGCCCTTTCTCTGGTCCCACTTCAATTACAGTCCCACCAGCTCTCCGACACCAACACACATTATTAAAGAAATTCCTCACCGAGCACTGTTGCTCTGCTAAAAATAGCATTTCATGTGCACCAAATTAGTTTGAAGGAGTGTGTGTGTTTTCTCAGGTGTGCTAAAATATGATACACACAAGTTTAACCTTCTCAGAACAAGCAACAGTTTCCTCTTCTCCACGAAGCCTGAAACCGAAGCGACGTGACACACGCCTTCCGTGCACCTCTGCGCTAAAACATCAGCTGGAATGAAAGCCTTCTGGAAGTTTCTGCATGAAAAAGAAGACAAGATGGCTGCCATGTTGAATAAAAGAACCATTCATCACCACGGAGGAGAGGGAGAGCGCAATCTCCCTTTTGAAAATCACCACGCTGAATCCAGGAAAAACCAAAGGCTGTAATTAGACGGAGCCATTACAGCCTCGCAGTTGAATGCCGTGTGTGTGTGTGAGAGCGAGAGAGAGAGAGAGAGAGAGAAAGAGTGCATGCCCGCAGATAAATGTTGAGAGCAGCATGATGAGATTTGTGCAGGTGGGTGATTAAAGTTGGAACGGTGTGTCTGTGTGCGTTTTTCCCTGAATGGCACACAAACTCACCTCAGTGTCGTGTTTGGGAAAAGCTGCATTTGTCTTTGGAAGCTAACACACACACACAGACACACACACAGCATTTCACGAAAGGACAGATGAAGAATTCAAAGCCGCCTCATTTGAAAAGTCACAATGTTTTTGCCACCAAAAAGGTTAAAGTGGATGTTCTCTGAAGTCCTGTGCGGAAATGAGGACAAAACGTCAAGGCTCAGTTGCTGCCCATGCTGCAGGACACACACACACACACACACACACACACACACACACACACACACACAGCTCTTATTTAGAGGGTCAAAGCTCTTATTTAGCTTTGACCCTGGAGCTCCTGGCTGCTGCTGTCTACATGCCTCCTTTAGCAGAGCCGGATGTTAACAAAAAACGTTAACTACGTCCTTAACTCAGTTAATTAGGGTGGAGCTTGAAGCTCCTCTTCAGGAACCTCTTCAGCCCAGGAAGATCTAACCTGGAGCTATTAGGGCTACTTCAGCTTTGTTTCTTACCTTCATGACAATGAAGAGGACGAGGGTGACAAAGACGTTGACCTGTGGGTGTTGCCAGGCTTGGGAGTGTCCGATGTAGTCGAAGTCCTCGGCGATGCCGTGTTTGGACCACGTGCGGTTGTCCAGTAACGTCACCAGCGACTCTTTCTGGGTCAGCTGGAGAATCACAGGAACAAACGCATGATTCGAGACACGAGTCATAACCGATTCATTAAATACATGTGGCTTTCAAGGTGTTTTCAAGGAATAAATATGATCCTAACTTCCGGAGATGTTGAATAAAGTGCTTGGTAATTTTAGTGGAGCTGCCATCTGAAGACACGGGGGCGGCGGGTCGAAGACCTTCTCCGTCTCCAAAGATCTCGTTAATAAAGCAGACGGGGGAGTCTAAGATGGCAAACTTATGTACATGTCAGCGCTGCGACCCGAGACAGCCAGAGACGCTGTTGGTAATAATGTCAAAGAAATGATGACAGAGGAGAAGGGGAGCGGGAAGGGACTGGAGACTCTCCGGAGACGACCTTTAAGAAGAACCAGTCGGATTTGCAGGATTTAGGAATCCAGTGTGCCTTATAGTTGCGAGCTAAACCTGCTGTGTGCAGTTCAGGGACACGGGAGCCCTCTCTGCTCGTCTGTAACCCAAACTCTGGATAAAAAAAAAAAGCGTCTACCTTATCTAAATTCATAGTACAAGATCTCCTGATGAGCTGTGTGTTCCACACACACGCAGCAGCACACACTCGCAGACACACCGGTGAATGGTAATCAAGCGGTTATGCAATAATATAATGATTTTAAATGGTTCATTACACAGCTGCTCTGTGCAGCCGCATTAAGACACGACCAGGACAATAAATCACAATGAACCCGAGCAAGCAGAGCAGCGATGGCGGCCATTCCACCCTGGAGAAAGCCACGTGTTTCTGCTCAGACGCGCCCTGCCTGCAGACTATATTCAGGCTACGTAATAACAATACAGGCAGCACCCGCGGCATTATCACAGGTGGAGGTGAATCACAGTGAAGGCAACGCTGCAGAATGATGATAGCAGCTTGTCGTCGGGCAGAACCCACCTTTCCAGCCATGAACTGTCCAAAGCCGGGAGGAAACGTTAGCGTGGAGACAAGTAAAGTGACCAGTGCAGGATACAGCAGACGCCTGGGAGAGGGGAGAGGAACCATGCAGGTTTACATCAACAGTGTTGAGAAGCTTTAATTAGTGAAGGATTAATAAATAAATGAGCCTCAGTGTCACAGCGAATCCTGCTGCGTTTGTGTGGGAACATAATCGACATTCAGCATTTCTTTTCACGAGAGCTTTGTTGGGGTTTAATGAAAGATAAATTAGGTGCGAGTGTGGGGTCTGCTGCCAATCTGTGCTTCAGAAATAGAACCTGCATTAAGGAGTGCAGGCACATGTGAGCAAAGGTGGCAAAATGCTGTCAAGGCTGCTGTGCCCTAACGGCAGCAGAGCAAATCGCTGGTTTAAGAAGCACTAAAACATCAGGTGTCTCATAATGTTTCAAAGAATGAGGCCTTTAATCCTAGACTCTGAGGGGACTGCGACAGCACACCTCCACTGCTGGACTTACTTCTTCATGAGGAACCTGTTGATGGCCTTTTGTTTCCTCATGAACTGGACAATCAGTCTGTTCAGGTAGACGAATAAAGCCCCGCCGAATCCACTGGCGATGCTGCAGAGAAACATGCACCAGAATCAGCTGCAGGAAGGAGGATTCCAGCCTCCGGAGAGCAGACACGCTCAAAAGCTGCAGTCCAAACCTACCACAGACGCAATTTCCTGCTAAATTAGCTGTAGCTGCAATCCAAACACTGTGAGCAAGGCCTAGAGAAGACCGTCGACACATCTCAATGTCAAGAGGAAGAGAAAGGTAGAGAAAGAATAGATTCAGACAGTGAGCAGACGAGTCTGCCGATGAAATTAACTTGTTGCATTATTAATCCTAAAAAGCGTCTCTGAATAAATAATGAACACATGATTCGAGGCTCGCCCTCCTTGTGCAGCTGGAGAAAAACAGCACGTTTCCTCTTCCCTCTTCGTGTTGACGTTCGAAATGAAGTGAAAAAGGCCACTCAGCCAACAACCAAAAAAAAAAAAACTCATTCACCTGTGTATTTGGTTCAGATTAGACCACCAGGACGTCCTTGAGTAGAAAAAAAAGGCAGGTACAGAAGTGCAGGAACGAGTTATTTTAGATAACCTGAGATTATTACATTCAAACACCAAAGATGCAACGTTAGGAGCAATTTAGAATTGAGGACGCTCTAAAATGTAGACCAGCGACATTTAACTCACTCAGCTGGGTGTCTCCGAGGATAAAACAGTTGTGTTGGTAATTAAATGCTCTTCTGGTGTGTAGTGTGTGATTTCAGTAAGCTGGTGTCCTGATCAGCTGCGCTCCAGAAGCCCGCAGAACAAACTGAGCGGCCCAGATGACTTCGACACTGACCAAATTCCTCAGCCTTACAGCTACTGGCAGGGGGAGATGGAAACTACACACACACACACACACACACACACGTGGGCAAACTGGGGCTCGGAGCTCTGGAGGGAACATACACCCGACACAGCAGCTGGTGTTCACACAGGATGCGCAGAAGAAGAGTGGGAAGATCTGCACTTCAATATGGAGAGGAGGAGGAGGAGGAGGAGGAGGAGGGTGGGGGGTCTCAGGTCTCATTCACACTCCTGCAGGAGCCCTCAGGCGGAGGCAGGATAAAATAAGACACGGCTGAGTGAGCCACCAACTGTTCCCGCCTAATTTATCCCTGTTAGGTGAGTCACCTCCAGGCAACGCCCTCGCAGCGCCTCCTGCATCGTTTCTGGATGCAAAGTCCACACGCGTCACTCAAGCCAATCAGCACTCACCCGATGACGGCGAAGGCGGGAAGCTCCTGGAGGTCAAAGGGGAAGTCGAGACGGAAGCGCGTTTTGAAGAGGGCGGTGATGGTTTCTGAAGAAACAGGAAGTCAGGTGAGAGCGAGGAACGCAGGTTCTGCACCTAAAGGACGGATTATTTTCCCCCACACTGGGAACTTCTCCTGGTGGTCTCCTCACAGATGGAGCCAATTTTTTTTCTCTAGTTCTGCACTGCAAAGAGGTTTTACATCGCTTCCTCGGAAGTCTTTGGGAGAACATAAGTAGTTTAAGAGAGCGGATTTATACTCGCTCCTATTTTTGCTGCTTTCCATCTGTCCTCTGCAGAGACCAGCGGCGTATTTTATGCTGCTATAAACCAGGTAGCCAATCCAGAGGGAGACAAAACATGGGCGGAAAGCGGGAAAAGAGTCTGTGCTGACTAATGTTTGACGAGGGGCCAGAAATGCTGCTCCCGTTTTTGACCTCACCTTCATCTCTGTTCCAAACCGCTAACACTCTGAAGATGAAGGCACTGAAGGTGGCAGCGAAGAAACCTCTCCAGTAGTTCCTCACGGCGAAGAACGTGGAGGTTACCTCGATGCTGAACAGGACACCTGAAACGCACACGCGGCGACCCTGCTGTCTGAAGACCGCTCCTCATCTCTTTATGTAACATATGAAACATCATGCTCACCTCCTATTGGAGCAGCGAAACAGCAGCCCACCCCCACAGCGCAGGCGGCCGCCAGCATCTCGATGTTCCTCGACTCGTTCTGAAACACACACACACACGATAACACACACCCCTAAAAGTTGATACCTCATAACATAGATCTGCCTCAGCTGGATAACATCTGTCAGACACCTGTCACAGGTGGCTAAGCTATCCACAAAAACTGTACAACACATGCACTTACACCTGCTCGAACCCGGCCATAATTACATATATATAAGCTATATGTGCCAAGGGTTGCTTTGCATGCTGGGATGTCTGATCTTCCTTACCTTCATCCCTATGAGATAGTTTTCCTTGAAGCAGCGTGTGATAAAGATAGATTACTGTCATATACACGTGCACGCTCGCTGGCTTACTCCACTGACAAATTCACAGAGCAGAGCTCAGACACACACACACACACACACACAAATTGGTGCTGCAAATGGACCTACATTCATGAATTCTTTGTTTACTGCTGCTACACTGGACTACAGGTTAAAATAAATCATCTGGTCTTATATAAAGCAGAAATATCTAGTGAATCAAACTTAATTTCCATCATCTGCAGAGAGACTGAGTCCACGTGTTCACTTTAGCTGCGCCATCATTCATTTCTCTACATTTCTATAATTTATTTATATATATTTTCCACAAGCTGATGTGGAAATACTTATAATGATGTGATCAAAAAAGAAAATAACATGAGGAGGAACCTAAAGGAGAGGGAACCCTTAAATCAAAAAGATGCGGATCAAATATTCAGCTTGTTTCTGCAGCTTAGATGAACATGAGAGGGCGGAGACGTGTGGAGCGTGCTGGCAAAAGCACCGTTTCATTACCTTAGTCCAGGGCTCCTTCAGGAGGTATGAAAAAAAAAAAAAAAAGAGACAAAGTTTAGCTAAGACGGTTTTCTTTCTCAAGCTTCTGACATTTTAGGATTTTATTTTCTGACAGTAAAAGGAGGGTAGAGCACACGAGGACTTCTGAAAGTATCTGAAACAAAGGCTGGTTTCTGCGTCCTACACGCCACTTCAGCCTGAAGAGAGCGCGAGGCAGCTGCACAGCAACACTTCACACACACACTACACACACACACACACACACACACACACAAGGCATTAATATGCAATAAAATGCAGCACAGCACTCCGGAGCGGGAGCAGAGATGAGGGACGAGATGATGGAGATGACAAGAGAGGGAGATTAAACGGCCGGGCAGATGGAAATACTGCCTGACAAAAAGGGAAAATATCAACAGCATCAGGTGACGTTAATAACGACCACGAACCAGTGAGTCCACAGGCGTCCAGAGCTCCAGCTCTCCTCATCATGGGACGAGAAGTTAGCTTGGGTTTGGGTTGTTGACCTTTCTAATAGAAGAGCTCGTTTCTCTGGCCCCTTTTCAAATCTGAATCCCCCCCGCCCTTCCTTTGGGAACGGCGCTGTGATGAGAGCTAAGATTTTCCTGCCTTTGCCGGACTCCCAGTGGGCGTCTCAGATGAGAGGAAGAAAAAAGGAGGGGATGATGAAGAGGGGAATAATTTTGCTCCCCTCCACTGAAATGTTCATCTACCTCCAGCTGCGGCTCCGTGGGCCGGAGCCGGAGATCAAAAGTTTGCTGACAAATAAGAGATTGATTAAACATTTATAAAATCCAATATTACCAGCTCTGCACTTGGAGGGATGAAGGAATTTAACGACATTTTCTGCCTCCATGTAGCTGTTTTTCTTTTTTTTTTTTACGCCTCCCACAAACAATGAGGGAAATACACTTGGTGTCTGTGTTTTATGTCTCCTTTACTGCCGCTGAGAGTTTCCCACATTCTCTACTGTCACAAAGGCCTTTTCCACTCAGCCCTCGCAGCCTTTTCAACGCAGCAGCCCTAAATTTGGTTTTATGTCGCCTCATAAAGGTTTACTGCCTGCAGACACTCCTGATGATGGAGGATTTGCTACCGACCCGCTGGAGCCAAAAGGCTGCGCTGATTTAAACGCTTTCTACTTCATAAACCATAAACATGACTAACCTGACCCAAAAACCTGACCCAAAAATATCTTTTTAAGTTGTTTATCTCTGGAGATTTTCTCCAAACGCGAGTGTGTAAAAGAAACTTTATTTGGTGGCTGATTCTGATGTCTTGTGTTTAACTGGGGAAGTTGAGACTGACCTCGTAGATTCCACCAAACAGAGACATAAACTTGCTGAGCAGAGCGGCGCACAGACTGGCGATGTGCACGAAGGGACCCTGATGGGAGGAGAAGAGGCGCATGTGAATTTAAACAGAGATGCGCGCGATGGCACAACAACAACAACAACCAAGCTTCAAGCTGGATATACTTTAAAAGGCACACATGCGCTCTTGAGAGGCAGACGCACACGAATCGTTGCCTGGATGAGCGCTTCAGTGCACGTGTGAGCAGCATTTCATCTCCGTACTGCATGACTCGCATAGCCATCGGCTGTGGCCACACAGCGACTTCACCAGCGCCACGTTCCAGTTGGGAGACGCGCACACACGCACACACACACACTGTGTGGCACATTTGAGCGTGTGTTACCTCCTTGCCCAGGGGCATGCCGCTACCCAGGGCACAGGTGAGGCCGATGACCTTGGCCACGAAGGTCTTGAAGGTGAGGTATTCCTTGAGCACGACTCCCCTCAGAATGGTCTTCATCTCCGGAATACCAGAACCTGCGAGGAGGAAGAGACACAGGCAGCTGTCGAGCAAGTGTCTTTCATGAAAAACAGGAAAAAGCGCAAAAGTTGCAGAAAGTGGAGTGTATGCTTCACGCGCTGGAGGACGTCTCGCCTGGTCCTCACAACCTCAAAAGACTGATTGAGGCTTAAGACCTGGTCTGAAGGTTCAAGTTAGAGCAATTAGTTGTGGTTAGGGCCAAGGTAGAAGATAGAAGAACAAATGTGTGTGTGCTTTTACGTCTCTCTGTGTGTCCTACCTACAGCCTGTGGGGCAAGAATTTGCGTGAACCCGGCAGAGAAGGTGATGAGGACCACAGGGTAGGTGACCCACGCCAGATACTGAAGGAAGACGTTGCTGTCCAGGCCACCGTACATCCATTGCTGTGCTGTGGGGACACACACACACAGAAGAAAAACATGTAAATACCCATATGCAGTGTGTGTGTGTGTATGTTCCGGATCCTGCTGAAGGAACTGGACACCAGTCTAAGTTGTCCTTGAAAGTGAAGCTCAGACAGAATCGGAGACGTCCACCCTGATGAGCGTTTGTCCCGTAAGGTTTCAGGTTTTGCCCTCCTCTTCCTGACGCATCCCTCCTTCACACCTTCTCCTGTAGCCATCTTGCAGGAGCATGTGATGCATCTCAAGTGTTCCACTTGAAACACCTCTTGATGGGTTGACTGATACACAACAATCTAGTATTTCGAGCCATGGTTTGACATTTCTATTCCATGTGTCTGGAAACGATCTGAGACACTCTTTGATCATCCATCAAAGAACAAAACATCCCCTTTAACTCCCAGTAAAATATGGGAACCAGCAGCTTCTTCAGCTTCTTCAGCAGCTGAGGTTTGGGAACTAGCTTGATAATATACTTTTCTGACAGTTTGTAGCTCTCATTAGCAGGCACAGTTTGATCAAAGAGGACAATTTTTAAAAATGTACGGTGAACAATTAAAAAAGAATTGAAACGGAAAATTTAAGCCTTAATATCTTAAAAACTATTTTATTACCTCCACCGCGGGGTTATGTGACAGCAATCTTAGAAATGTTGATAAAGGGCCAAGGAACAGATGATTAAATTGTGGTGATATTCTGGATTCTGGTGGGAATTTGGTCTTTGATCTTTAAAGTGGTCTTGGCCTTTGATCATAAAGGAACTACTGTTATATAAGCTGGTATTACTACTGCCTAATAACATACATATATATATATATATATATTTGTGTATGTGTGTGTACTACAGGCGTAAGTCACAATATGTGTAGAAGCTGCTTGACTGAGTGCTTTTCTAGTTATTTTATTTCATGGCTTTACAATTTTGCTGTACAAATAAGATATTTCTTTACTGACGCAGGTCAGTGACGTAGTAGATGTATCTAACCAACCATTCAGATCTTCAGGCCTTACGTAAACCCCCCCCTCCTCCTTCCCGCCATGGCTCACCTTGTAGACAGATGGCGATGCAGAAGTCCACCACCCAGCTGACCAGGGCCATGACGAGTCCCAGCAGGATGAGGAAGATCCAGTCCTCCCCGACCCGCGAGATCAGGAACTTTTGACAGCGGAGCGTGCAGACTGCAGGGACGACGGGGACACAAACACACAACGTGTCAGGGGGGCGTGAGAACACACACGCCAACACTGCTGTACGCAAGCACCCGCTGATCGTTCCAGCCAGATTTCACAACTACAGACCAGCCAGAGTCTAACCAGGCCTGAGCACTGACTCTGCGATTTGATTTTTTAAGAACGTTAATAAGAAATAATTAATAAAAAGTGCCGATTCTGTCACACCAGCAATTAATTAAAGTATACAAAAAATGCTGATTGCATCTGAATCCTAATCAGCGCCAATTGTAACTGTTCTTTCTGAGACACGTTCTACCGCTTCAAAGTTCTTTTCTGCAAAATTGCAGGCAACGTGGAAGCTTTTCTTTAAAGGTTACGGTTTTATAACTCTGACCAAAAGGTCAGCTCCCTTATTTCGAGCCCTGTCGCTGCTGCTGTGACTGCTGTTTTTTTTCCTTCCTTCTAATAAATTAATCCCAATATAAACCCTTTGAGAACATTTTCTTTCTGCCAAACTGCAACAAAAACAGCAGGTTTTACTCCTTTTTCCTCATTTCAGCAACAGTAATTGTACATCCAGATGAATCTAAAAGAATTCTAAGGCATTTATAGTTACATTTTGTCAGATTTCACATCAGTTCTGACAACATGACGAGATTAGAATCGTCAGAATCGTGTCCCCTGGATTCACCCAAACTTTACTTTTAAAGTCACAGTTGGACATTTTTGTCAGACGTGATGGAAAAGCAGCTCCAGTGGAGCGTTACGCATCCGCAGGGGTGGATATTCCTGTCAGGTTAGAAACACTGATATTAGCGCTGGAATCTGGTGTTAATGAAACATGGAGCAGAAGAAGAAGCATCTTTCTGAGCTGCTGAGATGCTTTCAAACACCTGCAGGCAGCGCTAAACTTACACGCTTAAACGCTCCGCGAGACACACGTGCACGCGCTTTTAACTGCACTAATTAATGGAACAAAGCATTTGTTGGTGGCTCACTGTGTCGTGCATGGGCACACGAGCGGCTGTCAGTTCTCTGTGGGGACAGTGACAGTGCAGACGCGTCGTTTGTTGGGTATTTGCTTGTATTTTATGGCTCCAGAGATCCAGAGAACACCCAGGGTGATGTTTATGTCCGGAACCGCAGGGGTCCTCAGCCCATCCATGATCCGAACCCCAGGAACCTCCTCCTCTAATAAATCACAACAGCAACAAACAACATGTGAGGCTTGAGCGGAGGAGGAGGAGGAGGGAATATTCTGAATTCGTGGTCATCATGGAGACCTTTCGCCCACTCTGGTGTTGTGGAGTCTGACTCTTTGTGAGGTCTCCGCAGGATGAACCTCACAGTTCAGACGGTTTTTGAGATGAAGGCGGGTCAGAGCGAAGCCCCCACAGGGATAGCTGAGCCAAGGTGAGCGTTGTCTTCAGGAGCTAGCTAGCTCTGGCTGTGCTGTTGTTGCCCAGTAGCTTCTCTCGTGGTGTGCACGTGTGTGCTGGCACTTAGACACACAGCTCCTGCAGCCTGGTTGCTGTGACCCGTGGTTGCTTCTGAGTCCCTCCGCCCTCCACCCTCTCCTTCCAATCATCGCTTGCTCCTCTTCTCCTCCTCCTTCTCTCCTTGTGATGATCACATTAACCTCTGACGCTGCTCCTCATCTTCTCCCCTCGCTCTCAGCCTTTACCTGCCGCCCACCACCTCCTCCCTCTTTCCTCACCCTCCCTCCATTCCTCTTTCCCTCCTCGCAGGCCAGCGCGTTCGATTCTCCTTAGCCTCAGACAATATGCCCACACGCCTGCTGAGACTAATTTGGGTTGCCTTGGATACACAGTGCATCCAGTTCCGTGGCCTTCCATTAAGAGACGTTGCGCATCTTGTTTGTTTTGGCTGAAGACGACCGAGTTGTTTACAATTTTGGACAAAAACAACTGAAATGTGATTCACCGGTGGCTAAAATTCAGAGTTTAAGAGACATTTTTCCAACCCTGACACGTGTTAGGAGCCCACAGAGAAATACACACAGATTCCAGACTTCTGCTTATTCAAACAGCTCCTCTTTGTCGCGCAAGAAGGCAGTTTTACAGGAGCGTAAAAGGTGAAGGAGCCTACCGGAAATGCTTCAGCTCTGCACCATCATACCAGTGAGGGAGAACCCCCCGACTTTCATTATGTAGCGCCGTGCATCGGGGAGAGATTAAATTAGAAATGCCTGGCCCGGCATCCTCTTAATTAGATTAGAGTACATGCAGAGAGGCAGAGCTGACAATTCAGCTCTTAAATAGAAACACGGAATAAAAGAGGCGCGCGTGTTTGTGGGGAAGGGAGTGGCGACAGGACGCTGCAGGTTTGGGATCTCATAACAGGAAGATTAGCCAAAAAAGGAAGAATGGCAAACAGGAGAGTTAGAAAAGGAATTAAGAAGAAACATTTGGTCCCTTTATGGCAAAATAACGGTTTTTGTAGTAACAGTAATAATGGAAGTTTCTCCATACCCTCTGCGCCTTCCCCGTCCTATTCAATCATGACTCCCCCACCTCCCCCTTCCTGTTGATGTGTTCTCTCTGCTAATGAGATGTAAAAGGAGGTGATGCTTATGTAAATGTGCTGTAACATCATCGGTCCCGGGCGAGCAAAGCGTCCCCTCCCACACTTAATCACATCATTTTCTCCTCCAGCAACAGCAGCCGCAACAGCCGTCTCACAGCCACAGCGCACAGTCTAGTTAATGAGGTATAATGGCGTGCAGACGCACACACACACGCACGAAGCAGGCCTCACCAAAGTTGGGAAGCTTGGGCGTCTCTCTTATTGCTCCTGGAAAGCGTCTGATCTATGTTTAATGTTTCTTAGAGGACCGACAATAAAACCAACACAATTAAGCGGCTTCTTCTCCCGTTTGAGAAGTCATCAAACATAAACAACCTGTTTTTCTTTCGGGGCCCGGGATTAGATCTCCACACAAACGGTGCTCCATCTGATCCAGGAGGAAGTGCTGATCATAAAACAGATTTGCTCTGCATCCACTGAGAGCTGCATGATGGGACTGGAGACGGGGGCTGCACCGTGAGCGGGGGTACCGGTGACAGAATAACAGCCCATCAGCGTACGCGTGGGTGACAAATCTGCGTTCATGTGGGTTTAATGCATGGAGGATCTCTCTCTCTCTCTAAGCCTGGTCAACAAAAAGTCAGCAGACCTGCCACCACCTCTCCGCACTGCTTCTCTTTCCCTCCATCTCAATTGATTTCATCCACCAATCCCCGACCTCTACCATCACCCCTCCATCTTTAACTTCATCTCCTCCTTTCACGCCTGCATCTACATTTCCTCGTTTCCACCTCCTGTTAAAAATTGCTCCTCCATTTCCGCTCTGCATCTTCATTTTCCTCTCCCTCCACGGCCCCCACCCCACCCCGCCTCTCCTCCTGCCCAGTCAGCACTTCCACGCTGCAGTCCTCTGCAGACACACACACACGCTTATCTGCCATTCCAACTTTCAGAACCTTCACTCTGCTCACAGGGAACATTTGCTTTTCTTTATGATGCCACACGTAAACATGCAGCGTGCACCTCTCAGGCCATTTCAGCACATGAATACACATAAAAATGGAGGAATGAGGTGAAAGCGCTATTTTGGACACTGTAAAAACCATGTATTACACACACACACACGCAGTTAATAAAACAACCTGCATGCGGTGCTTGTGTGACCAGGCTGCTTTTGTCTGCTCTTGAGCAGCAGACAGAATAGAGGCATTGATCACCATTCTTGTCTGCAGTGTGCACCACCTAATCAGAGCCATTTATCTTCCCCATCTCCCCCCGCACACACATCAACACACACGCACGCACAGCACTAAACTAAGATGTTCAGAGGCCTTTATTACTTTGCAGCAGGGCTGAAGGCTGTAATGAGGCCAAGGGAGGCAGAGTTAGTCAGCAACAGCAACGTCTGGGTGATTGGGAGTGTGTGCACGTACAGGTTTTTCACTCCAGCTGTTGATTAATATAGAGCCACAAGCTGAGAGTGTGTGGGGGTGTGGGTGTGTGTGTGCGCGTGCGTGCAGGGGGGTTTTAGCCACATTTATAGCTGCACACGTTTGGATTTTTCAGAAACGGACCATTAATGCGCAGTTAGCAAGGGCTTGCTAATGGAGCAGCAATTATTACCCATTTATTACAGATTAATGGTGGCTTAATAACGTAGCCACGTTAGGTGTGGATGAGGGTGGGGAAGTGAGGAGTTAAAGGGAATTTAACGGTCATGACGGGGATTTCGTTTGCTTCTCTGTTTACCGGAAATAAAGTCGTGGGCCGGGGGTTCCAGAACATACGGGTAACCTGACCCTGGAGAGCAAATCACACAAGACAGTTAAACACAAGCAGCATCCACATTATAGTTCCAGGAGAATGCTCTCCTTGGTTCAGACAAGTTTCAATTAGGAAATGCAGCATTTTACATAAGCTCAGGCAATGACATAATGATGCTTTAACGGCTCATCTGTGTAAAAAAGCTGCAAGAGACTCGGGGCTCAACAGCAGCCATTACTTCAGTAACTCAGCAAAAATGTCTTCGCTTCCAAAAATGTCCTCACTTTGCTAGGGGAATGCGGATTTTGGGACTCGGTATGTAGCAAGTACAAGAACACACACACACACACACACACACACACCATACAAAGATTATCCGCAGTGGAGAACAGAGGATGGAGGAGGAGAAGGTGATGGATTGCAGACAGTGAGAGAATTGAAGAGTGGAGTGGTAACAGGAAGAGGGGGGGAGAGTGGTCACTGGAGTGGAGGAGGAAGAGGAGGGTAAGAGATGCAGGAGGAGAAGAGAGAAAAGAGATGAGGGTTAGAAGAAAAGAATGCTGAAAGGTTTGAAACAAGTAGGAGGTGCGATATGAAGAAGTAACAGCAGATGATTTTCAGCGTACATTAAAACATCCCAACAACACTGTTAATGACTGCATTTTATTTATTATTTTAGTTCCCCTCCTTCACCCAGCCAGAACTCATCTCCGCCGCAGGATTAGCCCTGGAAAGTGTTCTGTGTGTACGACGAAAGGCCGCCGGGCCACTTCTCCACCCCGCCCATGTGAAAGAGAACCCGCCGCCTCAGAAGCTAAATAATGATCAGAGAAAAAGTTTTTCACTGAACCAAACTTCAAGCAGTCTGTCCACACAGAGCACAGGTCCATCCATCAGAGCTGCCCTGCGGTGATGCGTTTATGAACGATTTCACTCTTTGTGGAACTAAATATTCCACAAAAACCCTCCTAAAAGTGCAGCAGCCATATTTCACAAGTATCAGTTTGTCATATTTCACTGCGCAAGAATCTTTCGCTTCGATAAATAAACGAATCTGCGACAAGATTTCTGGCATTTTAACAATGATAAGACGTTAAAAAAACAGCCAGGCGTGTGTGTTTGGGGCCGTGCACACTCGTCTGCATGGACATCTGGCACACATGGACCAGACTACGGATATTTAAATGTTATGTCACGGTCTTAATGCTGGTTGGTGATTCAACGTGCTACCCCCACCATGACACCTTCACACACACACAGTTAAACTCCTGTCTTTGTGTTTGAGACAGTGTGCGTGTGTGCGTCCTACTCAGCTGGGATTCAAATGTCTAACCATTACCCAACACATTCACGTTGCCCACATGTGCATGAAAGAAAGAGAGAGAGAGAGAGAGTGTGTGTGTGTGTGTGTGTGTAAATGCCATCCGCTTGCGTCAGGTACCATTAACAGAAGTACCATGATTGCAGCTGTAATTTAAAAACTCAGCTTTTCAGGTGATCAGAGGTTCAAAATAATAACAAGACAATGACAAAGATTGTATTCACTGACAGATGCTCGTCACGGTGGAAAATGCTGAAGTGTCAGGGGGAGCTCAAGTGGACGCTGTGTGTGGTTTGTTTGGGAAAATCGCTGCCTGTTGTGAAGCTTTGAACTAATAATTATTTTTTATGCTTGATTGGTGAGTAGTTTAGGTGCTGATTCCAGCTACAGCAATCGGCATTTAAACCCAAATCTTTGGAACCTTTACACATGTAGCATTTCTATCACCTGTAGCCCGATCGCTCAATATGGAATATAAAATAGAGACTCAAATGTTATTAACGTTTATGCTAGCATGTCTTACACCGTCCGCCTCACTCTTACACTTCAGCCCACACCTGTATTCCACACAGGTCAACAACGTGCCCATTATTAGCCGACAAGTATCAAAGAACATCCGTGTGTGTGTATGTTTGCACTTGTGCAACAAATGTGATTGTTCTCAAACTGGACATCAGCCAATCAGGTGAGCTTTTACACAAACTGAGGAAAGATGGACGAGCGAATGAGTAACAGCAGGATGAATGATGGGGAAAAGGGATGATGAGGGAAAGAAGATCAAAGATGAAGACTGGAAACGCAGGAGAAAACAGAGAAGCAGAGAGAAGAGCATCATGTGAGCAACTGTGGGTCGCTAGGTGTCTGCCCGTCACCATAGCAACACGTGGCGCCATGCTGAGCTCCTGCTGACATCACACCTGTTGAAGCAAAATGTTTCTGTACGTGCGTGTGTGTGTGTGTGTGAGAAGAACTAATTAAATAACATGGCACTGCAGGTATACCGTAGAAAAACTGAGATGAGGGACAAATGAAAAGACAGTTGCATAATTTCATCACCTCACACTGCATGTGTGTGTGTGTGTGTGCGTGCGTGTGTGTGTGTGTGCACAGCTCTCCTGGTACACTGGGAGGCCATGACATCAGCAGTTATACGAGATGACGGCAGCCTGAAGCAACAATTTTCATGCACTGTGTGTGTGGGATGCTCACATACACACACACACACACACACAGATGATAGAGGGAGGGAGAGCAAGAGAAAGAAAAACAGACATCTTCAGATTGAAAGCTTATTTTAATTGTAATGACACACCGTGATACACAATGTGGTGTAATCGTTGACTTTAACCCCGTCTGGTACAACGACGCCATTTACAGACGTTTACCTGAAAGC
This sequence comes from Pao palembangensis, assembly GCA_015343265.1. Taxonomy (NCBI): domain Eukaryota; kingdom Metazoa; phylum Chordata; class Actinopteri; order Tetraodontiformes; family Tetraodontidae; genus Pao; species Pao palembangensis. Next base: position 12,477,810 of record CM027091.1, on the reverse strand, counting down.
GCAGCCGTTTAGCTATAGCGACCCGGAAATGAAGTTAAAGTTCAACTCACAGACGTGAAAAATAGATGTTTTTCATCGAATTTACTGTCACTGTGACCGGATAGGTTGACTGAGGCTTAAAAGAACACAAGTGCACGGACACACGCACGCTTCTTTATGCCGATTGCCTGTCTGAAGCTCAATGCTGCCTCCTGCAGGGGAAACCACCGAAGGACAAGCCTTCCGGAAGGACCAGACCGGCAGAAAGAACCGCAAACGGTCAGTAAAAACACCATCTGTTCATCCCTGCGGTGCTTGTTTTCCAGTTCTTGTCCTCCAAATTAGGGCTTTATAAAAAAAAAAAAAATAATAATAATAATAATAAATGCTGCCATATACATAACAGTTGGAATCCAACTTAAACCAAACTAATTTCACTCTTATTTTTTGTAAATTAGTAGTGAAATAGTTTTTATCCATATCAAATCAATTAGAAAGATTGCTGCTTCAGATCGTTGTGGATGGAGAGAAAAGTTGTTTCACCAGCTTTGCAGAAATGGAAGATGGTGTAAAATAGGAGGGGCAGAAGCCTGGTCCTGACCGGCGCACCAGCTGGCACATTAACTGCTGTTGGATAACAAACGATTAAAGGCCCAGTGGGGCCCCTCGATCTTCATAAATATCTATTTTTTGCACAGCTGAACCTGAATGCAGTTCCGTACAGAGCGTCCAGTCAGCTTTTCCCGCCGCTCCGGTGAGGACAGAGGCGCCTGTTGGAAGGTGATGGATGTGGAGTTCAGCTGCAGGAGCAGGCCAGTCCATGTGTTAAAGGCCAGAAATCACACGTGTGGATTCTAGAATAAGCTGAGCTGCAGTTCAGAGCAGCACTGTAGCATTTAAACCACAGACAGCTGTGTGATTTGGACAGATGACGCCACACTCCTCTTCTTCAGAGAGGACAGCTCTTCCTCATCAGGCCAGCAGTGTTTATTCAGCTGACACTTCTGCCTCACCAGTTTGATTAAAAGAGAAACGACAGAATTTACTCTGATCCAGTTCATTTCACAGAAGGATGCATTTCTGCTGCTGATTATTTGGAGATTTACACAAGAGAATAAGCATTAAACGGCATACCAGCACAAATACATTCTACTATATTTATGAGGTTAACACAATGACAGAGTGGGAAGGTTGGAGCGTCAGCGGGAAGCTGAAACTGAAGCACGTCTGCAGGCTCCTGCTCATAATTACACAGACGTAACCTGTTCACACTGTCGCAGCATTTCAGCAACAAGGATCTGAACCTGCTGGGGCTGCCTGGCTGATGGAGGAGTGTGTGTTTAAGAGCACAAAGACACACACAAACATGTGGTGAAGACAGCTCTGACTGGGCTGGGATGGCGCTACGGCTATGGATAAAAAAAAGATGAATCTGCTGTTGGCAGCAACACTCAGCATCAATAAAACAAAATAAGATGTGCATTTTGCTGGGGGGGGGGTAAGAGAGAGGGAGAGATTTCCATACATTTTCAGCCAAACTCTTGTTTTATGCATTTACCTCAGTCTGTGTAGATTTACATTAGCCCTCTTCTTTTACTGTGTGTGTGTGTGTGTGCCAGAGTGAGAGAGAGAGTGTGTGAGTGCATGTGTGCACAGTGGAAATCTCTTATGCGTAGAGCCTCCTGCTGCGCAAAACATCCGTTCAAATGCATGCACTTTGATATAACCCACCCTAGCAAAAGAGGATTAGGAGGAGAAACGGGGGATGGATAGCTGACTCATCAGCTGCCAGTGAAACCACAGCAAAAACACACATTGCTGAGATGAGAGGACACACACACACACACGTTCAGACAGGTTTCTGCTGGCTTGCACCGAGCGCTTCTGAACAGCAGAGGGCGCTCCATTTATGCAGATTAGGAAAAATGGGTTCGTTCTAATGATTTAATTCTATTCACGTAGTGAAAAAAATCCCCACTGCCTCAAAATATTTCCCGTGCATGTCGGGATATAGGCCAAAAATACTCCTGTGGTTTTGTATACTGGATTTAAATAGAAAAGAAGATGAAATATTTCAAGAACACAAGTCTTCAGGGTCTTTATGATCACTTTTGTAACACTAAGTGTAATGTTGAAATCATGTTTCCCCCAGGCAACAATTGAGATGGTTGCGCAGTTGCTGTTCCATCTAATAGCCCTGACATAATGTTCCGCGTAATCCTTTAAGCAGCCGTTTGGCGAAACTACACGGCGCTCCTCACTGAAAACCATAATGAGGTGATTCCCTGTTGCAAATGTTTTCTTATAGGTAATTAGCAGAACTGAAGAGGAGCCGCTGCATTGGTATCTGGAGACCCTGTGTGCCAGGATGTAGGCAGCGCAATGTCAAAGTGCTGGAGGAAAAACATGCCGTTCAGAGAAGGTTGCCTTCAACGTTTCAGCCCTCATCACTGCGACATTGGCCCTGCGGCGAGAAACTTACTGCGACATTTGGCACAGCGTCCCTTCTCGTACTCCAGCAGGTCCAGGGTGCGACTTCGCTCGCTGATGGATCTCCTCTGCCCGCTCTCCCTGAGCCGAGCGGCCTCCTCTTTGGCGTACACCCCGAGCTCCTGGGTGTAGCGTCCATACATCTGGAAACCACAACGGATGAGATAAGTATGGCGTCTACATGCAGGGAACCAAAAGACACTGATCAGAGGGGTCAGAGGTCAGCAGTGGGAGAAGGGTACATTTTCAAGTGAAGTGACTTTTCTTTTCATGCAGAAGACAAATCTGCAACCCTGGGAGATGATGGGAGTTTGAGTTGGTTCATTTTGCGCTGCTTCACTCTACCTAGCTGTAAAACATGTGTAACCAGGAAGACGAAATGATTTAAAGTGAATTATTTGACTTTGGGACTTACAGTTTATGTCTGCTCAGGCTCCGCCTCCTGGTTATTATAACATCCATTCTGTCTAAAACTGATGAGGCAGCATTAGCTTCGATACGGTCATTTCTTTAACAAAGGGAAGACGTGTAGCCATGGCAACCCTGTTTTTTATGCCAGTGTACGGGGACAGTTCCTGAAATCACCTGCTTCGTATGGAATAAACAGACATTTTTACAGTAAAGTCGTTGACACACTTGCACAAACCTGAGACTGAGAAAGTGTTTGCACTGGACCAGCCTCTCATGGCGGAGGCCTGATCCCTTAAGAGGTCAGCGCTGGTGGGGATGTGAGACAAAAAGGCTTTTACTGCCCCTGGCCACTCGCTGGGTGAAGCGTTCCCAACGGCGGGAATGCTGATATGGACCAGACTTGCAGCAGACGCGGCCGCAGCACGCCTCAGCAGCAGTAATTGACCTTTTCACGACGTGACGGTGATCAGGCCTTGATCAACATGCATGAGTGTGTTGTGTGTGGGTGATAAGGATATGCCTGGGCGTGTGTGTGTGTGTGTAATAATTAAACATGCATTTCCAGGGAGCCATAATGGCCATGTTTCTAGAAACATTGGTTTCCAGTTTCCATTTTGATCTGGCACGCATGTAAACAATAAGCAGACTTAAAAAAAGGAAAAAATGAAAGTACCATTGTTCTGAGGTTATGCTTAGTTAAATTTTTTACCAGTAGTAAATATTGATTTGCCCCATCCCTTATCAAGAGGCTGAACAGTCAGATATCAAAGGCTAAAAAAAGTCCGCAGCCCTGACCCAAGTGGGCTATTTTGTTTTTTTAGCATAAAACATACAAACCTTCAAAATAAAAGCATACAAACTAAGCAGAACAGCTTTACTGCTGCACAAAAAAATCCAGCGTTAATTTTTAACACAGAGGAATCCAAATAACTGAAATAAGTTATGAAACACAACGTTAAAATGGGTTTGTGATCATTTCACAGAAACAAAGGTTCATGGGTCAATTGACACGCAAAATAAGAACAATGGAGGAGGAGGGGCATGGAAGCAACCTCTGACCTTTCTAACAAACGTCTAAAATATTCACTTTTACGAAAAGGAAAAGGATTTTCAGAAGAATGACTGTGTCAGACAAGGGTCAAAATGACTGACAATGAAGATTAAAACTTCTACAATTTTACTATTCTGGACTGGTTTGAGTTGAGTCCAACCAACCTCGTTAAAATGTACCAGCATGGTTACAGTAAACACAGTTAGGAGCCAATCATTAAAACTTCTCACATCTCAGATAGGTGCAGCATTGACCTCTCAAAGAAAATGAGTGGAATTAAATGGAAGTTTGGTACTAGACAACAGCATTTCAAACAGACCAAATCAAGACTAAGCAAATTTCTTTGTCTTTTTGTGTTTTCTCTCTTGCTGCGTACGCGCACACACACCTGACCATAGTCCATGGGGTCAGCTTCAAATGGCCGGTAGCCTGACCAGATGAGCACATCGTCAGTGCTCGCTTCAGCTAACGAGCTCCCTGAGTGAGAATGGACTGTGTGTGTGCGTGCAAGAGACCCAACGGATGCTTTCACTTGAATTACTGATATCTGGAGATCCAAGAGAATCTAAGAAACAGTCGATGAATCAGTTCAATTCCAACAACTGGATAGGGACAAAGGCTTAACAGTGAAGAAACACTTTCCAGATTTTCCGAAGCGGCACCCCAGGGGGCGCACAGGCAGTCTTGAGAGCTGGTGCCAGGCTGCCATGCCAACCCTCGGGGTTCCTTTAACACCGACCCAGGACAGGACAAACAGATGAAAGAAAAGAAGGAAGGACAGATGGGCGGAAAAATGCCAGAGAAATAAGAGGCAGGAGGAAGCGTTTTCATGAAGACAGGGAGGAAACGATGAGAAGAGTGAAGAAAATGGAAGAAAGAGGTTATTGGTGTAAGGGGCCATTGGGAGGAATCCATCTTCCAGTGTGAGCTGAATGTGGATGTGAAGCATGCATTAGGTCTGCCTGTGTCACAGTAACGCACACTCATCTTCTGAACTAGTATTTCCGACACAAGAGAAATTGATATCTTTATCAGTAAAATAAACAAGACTTATAGACTCGAAACACAGAACGGGAGCAATACTTTTCCCTCTAATTTCCTTCCTCTGTGCATGGATGCAGAGCTTTCATCCCTCTGCCCCCCCGCCCATGCTTCGTCCTCTCACTCCAGTAATCAGTTGCAGGAGCAGCTGCATATTAGTATAAGTGCCACGTCTTGACCACCGTTACAAATAAAAACAGCCTCTGCAAAGTGCCAATACTAACCTGGTGACCGTGAATGTGTGTGTGTGTGCAGCAGGTGCACTCTTATGCCGCCTCATTAAGAAAACACATATTTACTTGGGCACACTCAGCTCTGTTGACCAAGCGCTTCTTTGGAAGACTTGCCCTCCATCAGTCTTCCTCTTTCCCACATTAAAAGCCAGCCTTGCCTTTCAAGGCCAAAGCTGCAAATTCCTGGAGAGCCTTTTAGCTTCATTCAGCAACTGCATCAATCACACAGTTAGGGCCATCTCTTCTAACTGAAGACGCCTGGGATGAAGCCACTGGGAGGACAGAGATCTGTGGGCCGCTGAGGGACATCGGCCGCTCAGGTGGGGATTTTTAGTCACATTAGTGGTTTGGAGCGCTCGGCTAATGAACCTTGGGGACCAACTTGTTAGCGTGCTACCTGTTTGATGTAGGACCGTTTTCAACCTGTTTAAAAAGGACTTTTTGACCTGAAATACAAAGACGGCAGGGAAATTACTCAGTTATCAATGGTGACGATAATAATAATAGAAAAACAGGTCATTAATAACAAAATAGTTCAACTGGACTTTGCTGTTTTATGAAGATGTAGCCTCTTATCCAAGATGCTTCTTTTGGTCTTAATAAATATTTTAGCTAAAGGGAAAAGTTCCTCCTCTAGTGGGGCAGAATATTTGTCCTGGGGTGTTTTTGGTGCCCCAAAACCGCCGTATGTCTTTATTATTTTAAATTTAAAGCATCTACCTCTCACTCTGTATATTGGGGAACTTACTCATCTTATAACATTTGTATAAGGAGCTATTGTTTTTTTTTTTTTAACAGGAAAACTTTCAATAAACAGGTAAAAAGGAATATTTTGGTTATATTAGTTTACATTTAAAAACTTCAAGATGATTTTTCATACAAATATATGTTAAAGAAAACTAAAGCATGGCCTTGCATTGCTTTGATGTATAATAACTAAATAAAACCAATTAAAGGGGGCTTTGATATTACCGCTGTACTTACTCATCTGAGTTAAAACACCAAGTAAACTTGCTGAAAGTGATGATGACCAGTGAAAGGAAATTTAGCAATCTAGAGGAGGATATTCAAATTGCGCTTTCCTCAGAATATCAAACGCAGCAGCCGGACGGCAGCACAGAAAAATGTCCACAACTGTGTCACTTCTCAGACACTGAATTTCAGTCCTGTGATTGCGAAGATGTCGTCTCTCGTGCCCAGCAGACCCTGACTGAGGCTGTTAAAGACATCCTCAACACTCATCTTGAGTATGTCTCAGTGAACAGGTCAAAGGTGTCAAACTCTGAATATCAGGTGTTGAAGTCCAGCACTGCCAAGGACCTTCAGAAGGTGGCGTCTGAGATCAGTGCAGAGATAGTACAGTCCAAGAGCAGCCTCGACTCACACGCCAATGTGAACTGTTGGAAAGTGGTTGAAGAAAGACTCAAGGCCTTTTCCTTTCGTAAATACGTCAAAGAGTCAATTCTGAAATTATGGAGCGCACTTACGACAAAATACAACCGTGACCACTCGTCAAATCAAGAGGAGGGCCTGCAGAAGGTCTTGGAGACGGGGGAGCTGTTGGTGGAGTCAATGTCAAAAGTTAAGGGAGATGAGATGTTAGATGAGAAGGAAAACAGGCCAGGACTCTTCCAAAATGTGGTCAATAACTTTAATACAGACGAGCACAAAGACATCTGCAGCCAGCTGAGTGACATCATATTCCAACATCTGCAGCCTTACAGAAACATGAAGAACGACATCGACAGACATGTGGACGTCTTTATGAAAGACATGTATAAATTTGCCCAAGCTCAGGCACGACAGCAGAAGGACCACTGCGTTGTAAAAACGGCTCTGGAAAGGATTGAGGAAGCTACTGACAATCTGTATTTATCATCTCCAAGGCTGCCTAAAGATATGAGTGAAGAAAGTGAAGAAGATGATGAAGACATAACCTCATTAGACCCATTTGAAGAGTGGGACAGCATTTCCAATCACCTGGGATTACACTTTACTAGCTATATCTTGGGTAACCTGTTGCCTCATGTGCCTGCAAATACGCTTAGCAGCATCATCTCCAAAATGAAGATGATGCTGATGAAAGAGTTCGCAGGTCTGGACGTTCCCTTCAGAATAACTGAAGAGCACATCAGAATAACTGTGGAGGCTGTGCTCAAAGAGATGCGGGAGAAGATGGGGAGGAAAGGCTGGATGAGGATAAACTTTGTGTTGGGCAAACAGTACGATTTGATGATCAAGAGCATCATAAGACATTTGCTGGTCTCCCACAAGAAGAACTTATTCACAAAAGTCTGCGTGTTCAGAGCCAAGTCTTCTAAAGCATCACTTAAAAAAAAAAGCAGGCGCTGACTGATGGGATTTTAAAGATGGCAAACGACAGGCTGGGTGGCACGAGGTCCAGCCGCGATCTCACAACGACAAGACACCTCCCTCAGAGGGATTTCTTGAACAAGAGAGACAAATGGAGAAGAACACAGGAAACGGCTAAACGGAAACATTTTCACAATAAAACTTTGTTCTTGTAACAAAAATATATAAAAAGTGCAATTATGTCATCATCAATACAAGACCTGGTTGGAATAATGATAATAATGACAGTGGGCCTAGGTCTGGTTTCTCTGGACATTTAATGTAGCAGTAATGTATCAGGTCACTTAGTAAAACAGGCTGCAAGCGGTGAGAAAAAACCTTAAAGCGTAAAAGCTACTGAAGGGAACCGTTCGCAGCACACTGCCTCCCTGTACGCCCAGCTGACACGTGCATAGTGACAGCTCATTAATAACTGGGCTGGATGACTTTTGACACATTTCCAAGAATTGTTTTCATAAAGCTGTTCCTTATCACGTTCTCCTTCCCCTGCTGCACCTTCTTCGCTATCCAGCCCTCGTTTACACACACACACATCCAGGCAGGATGAGGACATGGTGACAGGCACAGAAACGGCAGAGATGCAGCTCTGCCAGAGAAATTCCCATTAGGGGAACTGCTCAGGTGACATGACCGACAGCACCATTTAAAACCCCACTGAGCTCAGAACAGCACACAGTTAAAGACTGTATATCCTGATACGTGCTGCAAAAATAAACGGGGGAGAAAACCATGTCCTCGTGTGCTACGGCCTCTCCATGGTTGAATTTAGCAGAGATTTATGGATATAGGGATGAAAGCAGCTCTTCAGCTGGTAGGACAGAAAACCCTGATGGATTGTGGCCCCTGTAGGACTGGGCTGGAAACCCCTGGTCTACATGAACAATCCCAGCATCCAATCAACCCAATAAGCCTTATATATTATTATTATTGCAAACATTTCTCACACCAAATTTAATAAAGTGAGGCGAGGCAGAGTTAGGCCCAGAAAGGTGCCAGTTTGTGGAAGTCTAGGCCGTTTAGGTGGAGGACTGAACTATCTGTGAAACAATGACGAATCATACTGCTGAGGATCAGCGATTGTGACAAGATATCAAGGGTGCTCTGTTTAGCGGTTTTGTGTTGTGTGATTGTTTAGATGGAAGCAGGCCATGCGGGTGATCCAACACTGGTGAAATGACACGTGCAGTTCTTATTTTCCAAAGATGGTAGGTAAGGTGAGGTGAAGAGCACAGACAATGGAGTTCCAGTGAGAAAGAGGGTGAGACTGTGGGAGGAAAAGAGGGGGTGAGGACATTCAAGCACAATAGCTCCCTGTCTCTCTCTCTCTTCTCTTTTCTGCCACTCTCACGTGCTCCATCCATACGTGGGAAGGCAGTGGAATGGCACTACCCTGTACCAGTCCACACACACACACACACACACACACAAACACATGCACACACGCAGGAAAAAAAAACACAGCTGTGAAAATAACTGGCCTGAGAAAGTGAGAAGGCATAAAAACAAGAGAAATTAACAATAAAAAAAAGATAAAGGTACAAAAGAGTAGTGAGGACAGAGGTAAAAACGGAAAGTGGTCCGTTGAAATGTGTGAGCCATCATCAGGGGGAGGGACCATGAAAAACAAAAGTAAAATAAGGACTATAAGTCATAACATCAACAGAGGCCTGCCGTTTCAAGGAGACAGAAAAAAAACACCAAAGCCCATGAGAAAGTCCAGAATAAGTATACACTCACACTTATATAAGCGTCACACCACATGCAGATGCACACAAACAATATAGCTGCGGCGTAGCCCTGAGCCAGGGCCAATCTTCCATCATTCCATGGAAGGTGGATTCTTGTGGAATTGTTCTCGTTTCTCCTGCCTGGGCTGATGCTACGTTAGCACCAGCTGCTCAAGGACCCGTCGATACCGTACCGGTCGCTGTTAGCTGAGGACCACTGCCGATCCCTGACCGGCCCGAGCACTTTTTGCTTGCTGGTGGAAAACAGTTTGAGCGGTTGGAAGTGCGGATCAATAATGCAGAAATGCTGGGATCAGGACGGTTTGGACCAGGCCAGACTGTCGACGCAGTGAAACTGGATTTTGGCCTTTAACTTGCAGCAAATTGCTGGAGGTCACCACACCCATCTGCAGCTGCCTTTACCAGGTGAGTATTTCTGGTGAATTTGTTGCTAAACGTAAGCTTGTTCTCACCAAAAAAGTAAACAAATAATCAATGGATGCACTTGGGCGTGCTGGCTAATAGCCTCCATTCTGCTCATGACACATGTGAGCAATTACCATTCATCAATTAACTTTCATCAGAGAGGCGGCCCCAGATTGATTTCAGGACCACAATGAGAAAGAGGAGGCAGAAAGAAGAATGGAAGGGAGAGGTACACGCAGAAGGTACTGCCTACTTCTGCCATTACATTCTATGACCAGGTTTATGAAGGCTTTAGAGAACTAGTCTGGATATATTTTCTTTATGTTGAAAATAAATTCTGTGTCAAATTTAAGTGGGACATAAAATGATGTGACAAATATGTTACATGAGATCAAAAAAATGCACCAACAGCTACAATGTTAATACCTCTAATTAAGGACAAAAGTAGTTTAAATAAACACACGCGCGCACACACACACACACACGACTAAGACTAATGAAATGGATTGACTTTATTAGCTGTGTCACAAGAATGGAGATTTGATCCTCTCGCTCTCTCACACACATACATTTGTAACTGCACACACACACACGGAGAACAAAGCACTCAGCAAATATAAAATTAAAATAAGAGGAGAAAATAGCCTAAACTTCACAGTAAAGTGTGCTATACTAGAGGAGTGATCAACATATCCTGATGTGACTGATGCCCCTGAACGCCTCGCCTCATCTCCCAAATAATCACTTAGCTGGAACTTCTGGACTGGTGACAGTAAAAATGCAACATCCTGTTGCTTTGCTAAATCCACTTAGCCGACCAATTACACAAGAGCCTTCTCAGGCGAGATTAAAGGACACTGAAGAGGGAGTGAAAGTTGCACGGGCTACTGACGCGACACGTTTCCTGAAACGTGCCAGTGAAAACACCAGTGTGACTGATAGAGGTTATTCTGACATTCGTGTTAAGCCACTTCCATTGTTCTGAATGTCAGAAAGTGTTAACTTTAACTGTGACAAATGTAATAAATCCCCAGGGACAATGTCTTCATGCTGATGCAGCAAAAGACCCTGCGATTAAAGTGCAAAAGGACTGATTCAGCATTTCTTCACTACAACTAAACTCGCAGCTGCAAATAAAACCAGACTGGAGCAGTCTCATGTTATCTTTAATGAACCAAAATCATCATCAGTAACGACAACGTTCACTGTTCTGCATCTAAACTGAGATTGTAAATACTTTCTTGGTTGAGATGATAGTTTTTGTTCCACTCAGAAACGTGCGTGCAAACTGTGCCCTATATTTACCGCATGTTTATGTAGCTGCAGTGAGGAACAGCGCCGCGTGCAAAGCTGTGGGAACGCCGTCTGAACACTTGCGTCATGGCTGAAGCAGAAATGAAACTCAAAAAAAACACAACAAATTTGTCCTGTTTTCAAAACAAAGTGCAAAGTGGCGGAATTTGCACCAACTCCCAACAATCCCCTTAAGTCAAAATTCCTACACTTTTAAGCCCCTTGCACACACTCGAAGGGGGAAACGTCAGGTTCCACAGGTTAATAACAGCTTCAAATTTCACATCACCCACGAGGAACACAGAAAACAACAAATGGGATTTTAAAAGACATTTTAACAACAAACTATCCACACTTTGTATAACTGAATAAGAGGAAAAGTCCAGATTCCCAGTTAAATGTCACATAAGTTACAGACAAAAGGAAGTCCAAATGTGATTCTATTGTTATCTGAAGATTTTCTCTTTGACCGGCACCAACTACATCCTTCTGGCTGTGGGAGGAAACTGGAGCACCAACAGTGGATTTCTATGCATTCTGAGTAATTCTTCTTTGGTAAATCTCAACATTTCCTTTGATCTACCGGCTCCAGATCTGGGTGCTCTTTGATGGATAGAAGCCAGTCAAGATCAAAGACCATCCCGGCATTGATTTAGTATTGACTTAATTCTCAGAAAAGCTTATCTTTGAATTCGAAGAAAGTGCTATTTCTGCGGCAGAGGTTCCACCTGCCCTCAAGCTGCCACCAAAACACAACTCCACCATCAACACACTGCTGCTGGGCCCTTGACAAATTCCTCCGGGCTTATCTCTTATCTTATGACAAGTGACTTTTCACATGTCGGTGTTTGTTTCAGGTGAGTTAATAAGTGTAAAAGTGTAAAGTCTACATACCATCGTGTTATCTACGTGGCTACAGAAGAAAGCTTCTTGGTAAACATGTATGTTGATAACGTGGGATCGGCCACCTTCCTTGGTTGGAAGACCAGGTGGGGTTTCTTATGTGGCTCTGAGGTATTTCATCGGTTAGATTTATAATAATTTATGAGCATTTAGTCTCTATTGTAGAGTTTAGAATATTGCAATTTGAGCTCTAACACTAAAGACCACAACAATTGGGCCAAATTTCATCAAGACTCTGGGAAATCAGAAGCATTCCGGCGTCCTATCAGTTCATCCGTGGCCTGCCTGGCTCATCCACCAGCTGAGACGATGAACTGTAGGCCTGACAACAATCAAATGTTACACACCCCGACAGTGCTGTCAGATTGTGCAGAACACACACGTTCTGATGTATCGCATGTGCTCTTCCAGCCGAGTCCTCTGACATTTTAACTACAACCGGGGCGGGAATGTTGGTGTGCGGGATAATTCAATCAATTACAACAATCTCAAGGCCACCATCTAAAGCGCACCCTCACACACGCTTTACTAGAGCTGGATGATTCAATCAGTGTGTGCTAAGACACAGCTCACATCTGCTAACTTTACTCAGCTGATGCCACGAAAATTGGAACTGTGAATTTAGACGACAGTCCTTCAAATCCTGCAATAACTGGTCTAGTTTCAGAAGAGAGAGAGAGAGAGAGAGAGAGAGAGAGAGAGAGCCAGAGAGAGAGCCAGAGAGAGAGCCAGAAACAACCTGCTCTTGAATCAACACACTGTTTGTTTTGATCTCTCACACAAGTCAGCCAGCAGGAGAAATTAGAATATTTTTATTATAGGCGCAACTGAGATCCTTTGATGTGGAATTAAAATAAATCACAACTGTGATTTTAGATTATATTTTAGATCAGATTATAATTAATATATGCAGAGATTTAAACACTCTCTTAACTAAATCTTCACTTTTTTTTTTAAATCTTAATGCATAAAAACATTACCTAACGCACTTTGGGAGACAGATCTACTACAATTTGTGCCTTGCTCAGGGGACCCTTTGCAATTATTCTTAAGCTGAACAATGAATAATGATTATTTTATCAACTGTGGGCATTAGACATCCATTTTAGGTAACCAGCTAAACTCAGAGGACGAGCAACACCTCATTTGCAGCAACATACAGCCGCGTAAATGCTAATTAGTGTGGGGGTTAATCAACCGCTTGTTGTTGATTATGAAAACTACTGAAGCTTGGTGCAACTTACTAGGCAGGTCAAAGTGTGTGTGTGTTGAACTATTTGAACAGTGCATCTCTCACCTGGAAAGCGAGAGGACAGAGGTCAAAGCAGACAAACCTCAGTTGCAGCTGAAGGTGTGCTACGCTAAAAAACACCCCCTACAGTAAAACTAAGCATGGGCCTTCTGTTCAGAGGTCTCAGCTCTGTCACACAGTACGTCCGAAATAGAGAAAAATGAAAACCGAGCCCTGCAGACGCATCTGATGTGTAATAAATAAAGATTTCATCCGTCTTTAACATGCAGAGCGCTGCACCGCTGGGCTGTAGAGCTCCTCCTGTTTAAATGGGATGCTGTTGGATACGAGATAAGAGAAGTCTCAGAAGTGCAGAAATACACCTGAGCCATGCTGGGACTGAGAGAACACACACACACACACAAATGTGTTGATATCCCCTTGAACTCTGATTCTGTTCCTTGATGCTAAAACTCTCCAGGAAAGTTAGAGAAGTGACCAGAAAAATATGAATATCAGCCATTTCTGCATAATTCTCTGCCATCTTCTGGGATGATTCTGGTCTTCTGGGTTGTGGTGGCTGCGAAGGGTCGAGTGGGGGTAAAAAAGGAAACTCCAGAAGCAACTCCAGAGCAGACCAGTTAACAATCCAGTCACACACTCTCACTGCAAACTGGGAGCCACTGGGCACATCTCACAAAGAGCTGGTGCCTAATGAGGGCCTTTGATGGCGTGCATGACACCATTTCAGCAAGTGTGTGTTATAGATGTGTGAATGAAGACTAATCGAGTGGGGGGGACAGCCACTCTTCTTCTAATAGCTGAGGCATTAACGTGCACAGGATATTTCTTCAACTTCATTTCTCCTCTTCCTCCCTGATGTCACATCATATTACATCATCTATTCATTCACTGTATTTTCTCACTGCAAAACCGATATTACGCTATCCAACAACAGCATCACCATAGCAACCACAGCGGAAAACGATCAGGCAGCAGCACACTCTACATTCCAGAACCACCAATCTAGCCTTCATTTTTCATAAAAAAAAATAATATTTACAGAAGAAAAGGACGTGGAAAGACCATTTTTAATTAATCCGGCTCCGGGCCAGGCTTCATTAAGTTCAACTTCCCATCATATCCACATTAGGACAAGAATGAGCAACAAACACACAGGATGTGACGAGGAGAAAACAGGTGCTCGCTGCAACGCGCCGTCTATGACATGTGATTGTACTTCACACCTACGAGCACGTGCACACTCCGAAATCTCCAGTGCCGATCAGCCAAACCCAACACAGACTTCATCCTTTTACTGCCTGCTGATAACCTGAGGTGTGCAGCTCCTATCTCGTTTCCACCTCGGGAACTGATTAAGACCAGAGGCTAAACACTGCCAAGCGCCCGTTTAATTACGCTGCAATCACGGTGAACCTACACCAATTAGGAGGCAGGAGACAACTCGAACTGTGGGCTGATGAAGCGAGTGAAGCCAAAACTGCTTCCTGAGTGATGATGATCTAGATCAGAGGTGGTCAAACTAAGGCCCAGGGGCCACATGTGGCCCGATGAACTATTTAGTCCGGCCCACAGAGCCTTCAGAATAATTTCTCCAAAAGCCAAATGAAGAGGGTTTGTCAGCTTGATTGGTTAGAAAAAGGTTCAGGTTCAGCCAGCATGCTAACATGTCCTCTCAAGAAGGTGGGGTCAAAAATCATTTGGAGCTTCATCCATCTCTAGGTGGAAAATTTACAGGCTCTTCAAAATATTTTCTCAGTCAATAGTCCATCAAGCAGGATTTTTAGTTAACCTCTGATCCTCATTTGGGGGGTTGGTTTCCTGCACCACCTGGCTGACCCGTTCATCAAGATCTACAACCCAAGGTGGCCCTTCAGGCTAAAGAACTGCCCTCTCCTGATCTAGATATAACAAAGTGAGGACCATTAAACACTGAGGTCCTACAAACACCAATATACGCACACGAGGACTAAACTGGTGTTATTTACTGACTAAACCAGTCAGTAAATAACACACTGATGTAAGCAGCAGACGCTCATGACTCCAAATATGGCAAACTTCCATATCAGAACACAACCCAAAACAATGAAAATCTCTGAGCAGACGCTCTAAGACGTGCAAAGTCAAACCGAGCTGATAATGAAGGGAACATCCTCTGGTGTGTCAACTGTGTCTGTGCTCTGGAACCTCAGGGTGCCACAGCTGCATCTCCCCACTCGTTCCACCGCACAGAGGGACCATGACAAGATGTCAGTAATATCAAGAACTTCCTTTAATTTCATAACCTGCAGGATGATGATGATGATGATGATGAATGTTGCTGGTATTTGCATTTGAATCAAACAGAAACTGATCAGACGGTAATGGGGTGCACTGTGCAGACTGCATTAGCATGGATCTGCTGCTTTATTGTATTTATTTAACCAAGAGCTCAGCTTTTTTCTATCTGTCAGAAAAACATCTGATTGTCACTGATCACCACACACCTCTCGACACTAATATATATAATTCATTAATTGAGTTTATTCTGGTTAATCATCACCAGCCTGTGCGATCAGTGGATGAAAACAAATAAAACCCTGTGCTCACACACTCATTTCTTCAGTCAACACGTGTGTTTGCTGAAGTCATTGAGAACAAATTCTATTTCGACAAATATTTGTATTTAAACCAAAGATTCCGCCACTAAAGGAAAAGGCCATCAATGTTGTTGATCAATATAGATTGTTGTAAATATAGGTTAGGACTTAGCTTTACTTTGATTAATGTTTGGTCCTCTGTAACAAAGCGAGAAAACACATTAAAGGTCTGTGATGGTTGTCAGCCTGTTTGAAACAAAAGTTATCCAGGCAGCTTTTCACTGCTGAAGGAGGAGAGCCAAGGAGTCGTTGACCTGCCTCTGAAAAGCAAAAACAAGACTCCATCTCCCCGGAGCCATGGGCTAATCGTGAAAGCAATGACCAAAAAGGACAATTGCAAGGAATTTTCCACTGTGCGACGCGCGCGGACATAAAAATGACGGCTACAAAAGGCCTGATTACAGCAGCGCGAGGTTGCTAATGACCCTCTGTCAGGACAGTCAGGGTGGATATGAACTCGCAAACCATTTTACAGATACTGTAAAATGATAAAATACAGACCGGGTGGTGCTGTTACATTCATGATGCTTTAAAAGGTCAAGATTATGCTTGCAAACCAGGAGGAATTAGCTACCTCACCAACTACACCCAACAGGAAAAGAACACATGAAGACAGGGTCCAGGCAGTAAAGTCTGTCTTTAAAGTGAGAGAGAGAGAGAGAGAGAGAGAGAGAGAGAGAGAGAACAGGATCCCTGGACAACAGAAGGACTCTTATCTGAGTCAAAGCTCCAAACAAACGACTTGGAACAGAAACACCGGCAGTGTTGACACACCATCAAAAGCTGGAGGTGGTCGTGAGCCTCCGGACGGAGCAGCTTTACGAGCCAAAGGTGTCAGGAGTCAGTAGCAGCAGTTCAGCCTCATCTGACTTTAACGATTATGGTATATCCTCGCTGACGGTATTGGTCGAGGACACGTAAATACGTACTGTAGATCGCCCAACAGCTGATGAATGTGATCGGAAGGTCCGGGCAGCTCTTACCAACACTGAGGCAGTATTCATGGTGACATCACAATCTTATTTGTGTTGTTGCAATAAGTGTTGCAGATCTGTTTTGGCCAAATAAAGAACAACTTTGTCAGAGCGAATCCTGGAAAAAGTAGAAATATTAACCACTCGTCAACACTTAATGTTACCTTTTGATCAGTACTGTTTATTATCTACCGACATGTGGACACAGAGTTACCAACACATGCCCATAAAACGTGTTTATTTTAATAAATCTGATACTGCTGATCGATTTTTAGTGCAAGAGTGGTTAATAGTGGTGAACTGTATTTTCCTGTTCCATACAGTTCCATGCATCCTGCAGGTTTCCAGGTTTAAATGCTTGAGTTCGCCCTCCACCAACGCTGACGGGCCGGAGTTTTCGGTTTTCTACGATGAACCGTCCGAAATTAAACGGACACCATACAAACGCGTTCTTCACGCTGCGGCTGGTTGATTTAGCTCCGTCTGACATCTGTGTGTGCAGCCTCAGAACTACACTGGCCTCTTTGAGCATCCGCTGCCCACAACAAACCCACACAACCATCATGGCTGCCAGCATCACACAAAGACACCATGTTACTACAGCCCACCGCAAGAACGGGGTGGGGGGGCCACAGAGAGCTCCTCTATGGTGGCAGAGGTTTTTAATCACAAGATTCAGTTTAGATGTTTTCGTGATTTCATTTCATCTACCAACCACCAGAGGAGCGGAGGAGGGAGCTCAGAAGAGGGTTTTTTTTTTTTTCCGCTGCTTGCACGTTCCTGTCTGAGAGCCGGAGGGCCGAGCACGAGACCCCGGCAGGGTCACTGATCCTCCGGCGCTGAATCAGCGGGATGCACATTGCGTAATCTCCCTCTTTTTCTCACACACACACACAGATTAACGGCACACAGAGAGGCAGGGCAGGGATCAGTACAAAGAAAGTTTTTCAAGAAAAGGAAGCAGAGGCGCAGACAAGTGAACAGTCGCAGCTCCTCTCGATTTAAAGCCTCGCTGCCGCTGAATGGCCCATCTGGCCCATAAATGAGGCTCTTTAAAAGACTTAGCCTTTGGGCTTGACAGGAGTCCGTCAGGAACAGCTCAGCCACACACAAGCACGGCGATTTTGTAGACAATCCACGTTCAAAGGCCCGTGTGGGGGCCCCCCTCCAGTACGACTTCACATCTGCGTGCAGACCACCGATATCTGCCCACTTTTATCATAAAAATAACCCGACATGCAACAGTCAGAAGTCAATAAGCTTCAGACTGGTGAGAGATGATGAATACACACACACGAGCACCTGACACACACTGTCATGTACTAATGACACACTGTCATGACCTAATTCAGAGCAAAATGCTCCTTTCAGATTAGGCTTGGATTCAGCTGATTAGAACCCGCTGCTGTGACTTCATGCTAGCCACCTCCCGGGGTTGGAAAAGGGTTCTCATAACTGTAAAAAAAGATTTTATCAAATATATTCATTGGAGAACAAACATCCTGGAATGCATTTGTGGAGATTTGACTTTATTTTACGCAGCGGCGTTGGGATTTGGTGGGATTTGATCTTTTGGTGTTCTTTTGAGTCCCATTCAAGCACAAAGCCTAGAGCCTCCGGCCACCGGGCTCAGGCAGCAGCAGCAGCCCCATCCTCGGCCCTCAGGTGAGCGCTCTGGAGGCTCAACCGCGTTCGCAAACTTCCAGGTTGCCACACGCTAATGTGCTAATCCACAATAATCTATAACCACAGAATGGCTCTGTGGTTATAGATTATTGCCAATCCATAACCACAGAGCCATGCCGGTTAATTTGGCACACATGCGCCCCACGGACACGCGTGATTGGCCTCAGTTGAAACTTTTTGCCCAAACTTGGCTCCGCGTTAAACGCAGCGGTTTGTGAAAGAGTCTGCTCCGCGACACGAACTGTGACCTGCGGCCAAAGTTCCTCATCCAGTCCAACTCACCAGCGTCTGTTCATACTGCAGCGCCCGCTGGTCCGAGCCGTCCCCGGCCATGGTTCTGCTGTCTGCGGCGGATCGATCGGCTCTTCTCTGCCCCGACGTGAGCGGAAACCCGGCGGCCAAATCTGCGAGAGTGCGCGGTGATTAAAACATCAGATCCGCCTCAGTTTCTCCGCGGGAGCTCGCAAAGGGAACTCCTGGTAAAGTTGGCTTCCAGATTACAGTAAGTTCCTTCATTTTATAGCCTCCAAGTCTCCGGTAAAGTCGAGTCTGTGCGAGGCGGGACTAAAGCGGCTCCAAGTGGAACCGACCCCTCCCATCAGGAGCCAGTGTCAATAAAACCTGAGAAATGGGCGCTCGCAGCTGATAAGAGTGAGGTTTCACATAGTCTGCCTAATTCTGAGTTTTAGTTGAATAGCAGATGCTTTTAGAAGCTGAAAGAGCTTTAAATGTCTAATATGAAGGTGAAGGTGAGTTACCTGAACCCAGGTGTATTCAAACTAGACTACACCCGTGTTGATGAGTAACTGCTGCTCGCTAGCAGTATTTAAAAATAAACATAATTACTAATCACAAGCCTCTCAACCTGTCTGGAAAAACTTTGAATCACATAAGTGATAAGTGTTGAATCACATAAAAATGAAAAATGGCAAATAAATCGCCCTTTTACTGCAAATCAGCTGCACTTTTCCAAGGGAAAAGTAAATGGAAAAGGAACATTTTTGGCATCCCCACTGCACATTTTCCACAAAGCTTTAATCAGGTCACATAATGCATCATAAACATCCTTTAGAAAGACGTTCTGTAGATGTGTCCCTGGCTCCTTGTGTGCCTCCGTTTGTCTGGCAGACTGATGCAGGCCCGGATCCCGCACGTAGCCGAGCCTCACGTACGCTTGCAGAGGTGTTAATGAATACAGATGTCTGAATAATAGCACGTCTCATCACCGCTCTTCAGCTCACATCAAGGTTTTATCAGCATCCAGGTGCGAGGAGTCGTCACTTTCACATGACTTACAGCTCTCGTAGCTCCACATTTAGCATTTAGCTCAGATTAGTGAGCAGAAATCTCCCTTGATTGAACACGTTTTAATTAATCCTAATCTGCTTTTAGACATGACGTGATTACAGCGACTCTAAAGGCAAATATATCAGCAGGCAACAGGAGATGGAATTCTTAATAAACATAAGGACATTTTTCATTTCAGCAGAATACGTGTGTTATCATTATCACAGTCTTTCTTTGTCCAGAGCCTTGTTTGAAAGTGCGCACCTTCGTAGTGCAACCCCAGACCTTCAAGATCAGGCAAGGGCTCGCATTCATGAAGCTGGGGGCGGTTTTATTCCTCCAGTGGAAAAATATGACTGATCCCAACAAACAAGCCAGGCTCTGCCCCCATAGCGACATGTAAAGCAGGCTAGAGGGGATTCGAGATTTAGGTTGCTGATTGTAAATATGGGTGCAAACAAACTTTGTTGGTGTGAACACACTGTCCTCAGATGTCAGCAGACTCTGTTCCACAGATAAAATCTGTGAACGGCCTAAGATGACACTCAAGTTTACCTTAAAACTGACACGCTACCCTCAGGCCGATGATATCGCATTGGTCTGTCACGACTCCGGCGCTTCTCTGGGTTCTGCAGATGTGCTGCAAAGCGTTCGGCGGTTCCTTTTTTTTTTTTTGTTTTGTGCCACGCGCTCACAAACAAATTCTGTCGGCTTTAATGTGGGACATTTGATAGTCCTGGAAAATTGCAAGTTGCACGCTTTTGAATCTGGACTGTGGAAGAATAAATCAGCTGCTTGTGTCTGCGATCTGAAAGTTTGGTCTCACATAAACAGATTAAACAAAGCCATACACCAGGTTCCTAACAAATTACTACTTTTTATGTCTTTAGTTTACTCTTTAGCATCCTCTTTCACAGTGCTTTGCTTTGTAAGTAGCATAATTTCTCCTCCATGCTTGAAAATTACTGGGCTTGTTGAACTTTTGATATTACAGAAGCACACTTTATGCTCAAAAATACATCAGTTATATAACTGAAGTTGTCATTTGGGTGTCTCCAGTGTTCTGCAGTAGCAGCTGGATGAGATGGTGGCCGCAGTGTTGCTGCTTCTTTAAATGGGGCAAAATCTAGACGAGCTTTTGGTGCAGATTTCATCCGCAGAAGGTGCGCTGCGTGCCTCAGAAATACCTGGGACCGACACGCACGGATGGAAAAGCACCAGAATTAGACTCAGAGTTGAACCTCAGCTTTGATGCTTTGTTCTTGTCTTGTTGAATGGATATTAGGATCAAAGCGATCCATCTGCTGCCCTGATCCACAGCTTTTGTTTGGCCGTGTGACAGCTTGTTTTGCGTGAGGCCTCTGAGCGCGACAGGCAGGTTTGCTGTGCACGAGGACGCACTCTGGTGGAAGTTTCAACCCGCAACCTGTGCACGCTCCCTCTGCTGACGCAGCAGCCACAGCAATGCCAGACATGTTTGTCATGTACGTACTGGCATATCAGTATGCTGATTAAGAGAAGCCTCAAAACACACTTCCAATTAGAAAAAGAGCACATGGTCTGGCCCAGTGTTTACGCTCCCCGGAGCAGTGCCACGCTGTAGTGTTTGCCATTTTTATTATGTTAAGGAAATGGCTTTCAGCATGCTGGGTTAAAGTTCAGCTTTTAAAATGAGGCCAGACGAATCATAACACCTCTCTGAAATGAGGTCAACAAGCTGTCACACAAGTATAACCGACTTCAGCTTTTCATAAAAGACCCATAATCAATTCAGACAGCAACAGAATGTTGGTCAGCTAGAAGAGAGCTGTTGCTTTTGCATGGTTAAGGACAGAGATGTCTAAATTCTCGCACGTAAAGTTCCGTAATGTTGTTTACGGCTCAATAATCTCGCTGTTTCTGTGTGTGCTTGGACCGATATGTTGCTTATTTTCCTGGCCTGATACATGAAATGTTTGTATTTTATACACTGCCTGTTTAGCCATGGCAGCGACTGAATCATGGGAAGAAGCCTGAACAGCCAGTCGCCTGCGGTGCCATCGGGGCTCACGCTGAGGGCATTACACATTAACAGCTTCACCATCAATGATATATTAGAACATAAAATTCTTCCCCTCAGCTGCTGTACAGCCTCTGTTTGACTGTATGTTTCTGATGTTATGTTCTGGCGTTTGGGAGTTTCGTCCCCTTTACAGACTTTTCGCCCGTCTTTGTCAGCCATGTTTGATGCATCTGCTGATGTATTAAAGGATTCCAGCTCAGCATTTATCACCAACTCACCTCAAAGGTAAAAAGGAAACTTTAGGGAACAACTTTTGCCTTCAGACACCAGCACGACATGGCAGCATTGTCAGAGCTTTATCTTCATGTTAAGGGGCCCAAACTATAACCAGATGTTGCTTTGATAGGGAAGAAGTTATCATTTATTTAAACTAAAGTAAAGGCGGATTGTGTGTCAGGGTAATTACTGGCCCAGTGGCACAGCCGCCAGCTGTCTTTCACTCTTTTTGCTGAAAAGTGTTTTTGACCAACTGCACAACTGAAATCAGAGGAAAAGGCAACTTTGTGATATTCAAAGATACAAAACAGAGATATTGTTCAGATATTTTGTGCAACAGGGCCATCGTGTTCCCCTATAATTGGAGAAAATGAATAATTCAGGTTGGATCTGCAGCAGCATGACAATCTGGATGTTCCAAAAAAAACCCACAACTGTGAGTTCCAGGAACAGCTGATTCAGCTCAGGGTTAGTGATACTGTGAAAAAGCAGAGGACACCACTACGTTACCTTGAAGAGAGATTCTAACCTGGAGAATTTACTCCCAGCAGATTCAATATCCAACACCAACTAAGCTTCGCCTGGCAGAGCTCTGCTGTAATACGACTTGAACGGTAAATTATAGAGTCAGAGCGTCTGACTCAGCTTCCAGCAAAGATGTGTAAACATCTATAAACTGCAGCTTCATGTATCTGTGTTGGTTCTTCCCTCCATCTAGGCTTTCTCACAGGAAATGCATCTACCTGCAAGATTTTAATGCAAACATAAAAATGTAAACCTCTAAAGTTGTAGATTTCTGAATAGTGAGGCCACAAATTTTACCAGAAAGCAGAGAGGAGATGTAAAACACCAGTGCGCCTCAAGGTGCAGTGGAAATGATGAAAGCAATGTTGTCAGAGCATCTTTGCTGCTGTTTCCAACACAGACTGAACTGATAGGATTTGGCCATCAAACAATAGATTGTGTTTTATTTTCTGTCCCACACTGGTCCCAGATCAACCTCCAGCCACATGCAGAAGAACCCACTTGAGCTCAGCAGCAGAGCCCTGATGTAGTGATGGTTGTTCTTTTTTTTTTTTTTAATCAGAATTGCATGCACGTCTACTTGCCAGTCCTCCACTTTAAGATTTCTGCAACAGCTGTTGTGGGAAGGTCATCCACACAGGCATCTTAGGTCTTTGTTTTACTCATGAATTCCTTCATCTACCCTCTAAACTTCTCCTGTAGCACCTGCAGACTCTAACTTACAGTTGACAACGGTGGAAGTGCAAAACATTTGCTTTTTTAAAATCCTTATTCACTACACAGCATCTACAATTACAACCGTTCATGCTGAGTTTAAATAAGGGTGTTTGAGAATTAAATCTGCTATAAAGATGTTTTCTATCTTTCTAAGTAGTTGTGTCCGCAGGAAATCTTATGTTCCGTGCACTCGTCTTTGACTTATCAATACATCTGATCAATCAGATGGAGCCTGAGTTGATGCACGACTGCCAACATGCTAACATGCTAACGACAACCCCGTGGAGATGGTGTGGTGAGATGCACAAGGGGGATAAAAGCACGTTGTTTCATTAAAATAATGCTCATTTTGGTTTTCTTCACCAGTACAGACTCCTCCCAGTCTGCCTGCTGTGTTTGCTGTGAACGCAACAGACGCACAACTCTGTGCATCAAGTGTTTTCCCTTAAATCCTGCAGCCAAAAAGCCAAAATGATAAAGATTTTAGCATTTTCTGAGCCACGTGTGAGGATATATTTTCTGATAGGTGCCCTTACGTCATCATGGAATCAAAGGAAGAGGGGAAAAGTGTGAAACAGGAAATAACTGCTGGATGTTGACAAATTACATCTGTGACATGGGCTGGAGGCACCCTCCATCAAGGTCTATCATTTCTGAAGCTCCACCCACAGATAGTGAAATGGATGGTCCTCGTTAAGCTCCCCACTTAACAAACGCAGTCTCATTTCTAAAATCAAACGGCCTGGTCGATCTGCTCCTCGCGCCATTGGACAGCACATTTGGCTCTTGTTCTGCCTCCGTTAAATTGGAAGCACGATTCAGAAATCAATATGCACGTCACTCCTGCCGCCCGCTGCCGAGGCCTCCTCGCACCTCGACCGCTGCCTCAGTTTCCCTCTCTGATAATGTCCCCTGAGTGCTGGATTACAAAGAAGAACCAGTCCCTTTACTTTGGCGGTCGAAGACTCTGTGATTCTGGTGGACAGATCAAACCGCATCATGCTGACCTTATCCAGCTTGACCCCCATCTTACCTAATAATGTCAAGCACGAGATAACGAGAGAGTTTTATGGAGCAGAACATCAGCTCACTTTTGTCCTGACATCTTCGGTACAGTTGGAAAGCATCTGTCCACTTTGTGTCACTGTGGACTGAAACCAGACTTTCTGCTGTTTTTGCTCATCCATCCAAGTCCATTAAGGTTGGCACCTGTGTTTGTCAATGCCTCCAGCACCTATAGAGCCACAGGCAGCCATTACCCTGATGCCATGCTTGCTGGTGCTGCCCTGCAGTATTTCTTGGTGGTTTTTAGTGCACAGCTGACAGGAAGCAACACTAACAAGCCCTGATTTTGATATCGAATAACCTTGAAGATCCCCCCAGGATGTCCTTTCAATCTGACGTTTAAATACAGATGTGCATGCTTGGCAGATTACCTGATCTGGGATTTACTTGAGTCTGAGACAATAATTCTGGTTTCTTCCCCATCCCCCATCTAAATCTATTTACTGTATTTATTAATTTCCCCTGCGACCCAAGTGTGAAAAAGCAGGTATAAAAAAATGGATGGATGGATGGATTATTAATTTCTACTCGGTTTAAATTAATTCTGAAACTGCACCAGCAGATCCGACCTGATCCGAGTCTTGTCGCAATTTTTATTTTTATTTTTAATTTTTTTTTTTGATTGTTTGAATTCAAGGATGTCATGCTAATCACACCGACCAGAGAGCTGATGCTCTGGCTGCCTCCCTGCACCATACTTGTGAAAGTCAGCTTCACTGAGAGAAACATCGTGCACAAATTCGAGGACAGGCTGCGCAGGTTCTCGGGTCCTCCTAGTGGTGACATCCTGCAATGCATCCAACAAAATACAGCTGGACCTGTAGATTGGACACACACCTTAATGCAGGCAATTATCATCACCTTCATCCGTGCACGCATGCGTGTGTGAGGTAGAGAGAGACCAAGAAACAGACAGAGAGCGAGAGAGACAGAGAGAGAGAGAGGGGGGGAAAAAAAAACAGTTACAAGCCGCAAAAATCAGACTTTTTGCCACTTCCCAAAAAATGAAGCACATGATCTCAGCCCTCATTAAACAGGGTCAGGGCCTGGCGTGTGTCAAATCTGAAGCCTGCAGCGGCGGCAGATGTGGAGATAGAGCTGCTGTGTCTATCTCGTGACGAGCGGGGGTTGGAGGGGTGGGTGGGCTGAGGAAGGTGAATGAGCACACGCACGCACACGCACACGCACACGCGGGTCCTACCATCCTGTCCAGGGCACCGCGGACCTCCTCCTCTGTCCTGGAGATTGGGCGTCTTGAAAGGCGGACGGACGGTCAGTCACCTGCAGCTCTCCATGGCTCACCCTCCGGGCTCTTGGGGTGAAGGAGTCGGTGGGGTTTGGGGCTTCGCACAGGCCTGAAATACCGCTAACTGCGAGCCAAAGTTGGGTTGAAGGCAACAGTTTATCCCCCAGGATAACTTGACCGCTGGGTTCCAGTGTGGAAGACGAGAGTTTCAGCTCCCGGCTGGTGGAGAATCCTGCAGCCACAAGAGCCCAACTTCTGAGACTGCTTAAACCCGAAAAAACGCACCGTCGCTGTAATCCAAAGAGTGGAAATGTGAAACAATCACAGCTGTGATGGCGCAGGACCACTGCGTTGAAACAAAGCGCACCTCAGACATTCACCAGCCGCCTCCCTCCGTCGCTCCTGTGTTGCAATGCGGGTGTTGGCGCCACCAAAATGGATTAATGGTCGAAACTAACCCCCTCTGATGCCGCCTCATCCACACTTCGCCTCTCCAGATGTGCAGAGCTGAGCTGGGTTTGCGCTGCTCGGAGCCAACTGGCCAGACTGGGATGCGGAGAGGGAGGGAGCAGAGTGCGCGCACTGCCGGGAGCCGGATGGGAGAGAGAGGAGGTTACCTGTGGGAGGACTTGTGGTGAAGCCACGCCAAAGAAATCACCCAGCTCCCAGATATTAGGAGCGTCCCCGCCGTTCAGGTGCGTCACCGTGCCGACCCTTTTATTGGCAAACACAGCAGCACCAAATTGACAAGTTTGCATATTTTTACGCATTTTAGATTATAACTGGAGTCCTTTAAGTTTTTGAAATACAGTGTTTTGACTTTTTGGGGCTTATAATTTGACCTTTCAGTAACTGTACATTTCTTTCTCCTCGTTTTTCCCCTGACTTTTATATTTCAGTTAGATTATTTCACCCACTTTAAAGCGCAATTCCATAAATGTCGCCTTTGGTCTTCATACACATTCGCTCCTGATTCATATATTCTCTCTTAGGCGATCTGACTTGGTTCCAGCTGTTTGTCTACTCAGTTTGTCAGTGATACTTTAGTTTCTCAATACTAAAAAATAAAAAATAAATACAATACAATACAAAAAAAATACAATAACTGCAATTATAAAGCTGCTTCTAAAGATAGACCGTCAGATTTCATGGATCATATCCGTTTTTATCTCCTCCCCAGGATTAAGAACACAACTCTGAGTGTTGGACAGACTGCGGCAAATGAATCAAATCATGAGGGTTTTTTCTAGGAACTATCATGTTTGGAAAAAAAAACTTAAAACTCTTCATGGAGCCGCGACAGCGGAGGACCAGACACCGCGATGCTGCGTTCAGGGACCCAAGAGTTTAAATGGGATCAGTGTGACTTCGTCTTTTTCCTTAAAAAAAAAAATCCTTCGTGCTAAGCTTTACTCTTCATGTAATGTTTTTGTGATTTCAGCAGCGTCTGTTAATTTGCGTAACGTTGCGCTTCTAAGCAGGTATTTGTGATTAACAGATTGGTACCGTTTTCTTTGATTTGATTGCTCAGAAGTAAGAATTCAGGGTTGTAATTACAGTCTAATTAATGATACAGATGCAAACAAATTCTAGGCACATGATACAAATACACCACCCTCGGCTCTCGCTGCAGCTGCAGCAGGTTTACGTCAGCTGTGAGACCGTTATGGGGACTCTGTCACGTTAAAATGCTGTAGATCAATAGAGGGAGACTGGTGCTGAGGAGCTTTCTTCCTCCATCTTTGCAGAATCATTTCGGCCTCTGTGTTAAAAACCTTTTCGTATTGGACTAATGGACAATCTGACAACATTCTGTGAACGACACCATCTTTTAAAGCCGTGTGTGTGTTTCTTGTTGATCAAGCGTCCTTTTGCAGCTCCAATCAAACCATTGTTTGGTTTATAAGAGCCTTGTTGTGATGCTACTGAGCTAAGTTCTTCCAAACAACTTCATTTACAGACCTGCAGTTGATCATTAATTTCTACAGAGTTTATCAGATAACAGATTCCGGAAGACTGCTGCGAAATGAGTTCAATAATTGGATAATTTATAGTCTCCCGCCATTCAAAACGGGGGAAAACGTTATTATTGAGCTAGTTTTGATCATTTTTGTTAAAGAGCTAGTTCACCTCAAATTAATTTACACCTTTTGAAGGTCGTTAAGGTAGTTTAAAAAAGGGAAACTGTGAAATTTCCGGATGCATGCTTTTATTTTATGAGTTTAGTTCTGTTTCCTGTTTTGTTGCTGTGTTGCGTTTCTTTTCCCGGACTAATTGGTGCACAGCTGAACCCAATCCAATCACTGTCTGTATTTAAGTCCGGGTTCCTCAGGCTCCTGTTGCCAGAACTTTTGTTTCTCTGTGCTTCCCCCATCGAGTTTCTTCGTGTTCCTTGTGGATCTTGGTTTTTTGTTTGTTGGTCGACCTAGTTAATCTAGCGCTTTTAGTTTGTTTTTTGTTTTTTTTTGTGAGCTCTAACCTAATGAATCTAGCGTTTTTAGATTTTTTCTTAAACCATTTTTCCAATATTTATGAATTGGCAAGTGCTCTACATTTACTGTTAATAGTAATTAGAATGAGAAACTGAAATTTGCAGTTAAAAAAGTTACAATAAGGTGGGAAAACAACCACAGACAAGTTGAGAGTATTCGGCCAGTCCTGCTCATATCACTCACAACCACCAGCACAGGGTATAAACTGTGTTTAACGGAAGTTTAAACGCAGAACATTTCTGAATTTTATGACCTCATAAAAATCTCGAACTTTAAGAACCATTTAACGACTCTGCGGGACACGCTTGCTCGTTCGCAGGGAGAGTTATACCAGCAGTCACCAGCAGAGGGCAGAACTACTCGTTCTTGTTTTTTCTGCCTGCACGTCAGCGTCTGATTTCAGGGGGAAAACTTTCTGTAAGAACCGTTTTCTGTGAGAAAAATGGGATTCGCACATTAAAACAACTGATTATATAATGCGTGCAGCATAGACTGCACATAGATTGTATGGTTTCACATACTCTCATCACAAACACAGTGAAAATCTATTTTGTTTTAAAGTATTGATACACAAGGTTTATCCTAATTAATACATTTGTTACCTGATTAAACAAAAATTGTGGAAATATACAAGAAGAAATTGTTTTGTTTTTTTAGATTTTTTTTTTTTCCCAAAAGAACCACATCGCTGGTTAACACAGCATGTTTATTTTTTTGTTAGGTAATATTTCATTTCTTAAAAAAACAAAAAACAAAAAACAAACTAATTTAAACATTAGATTTTTGTTTATACGCATGTCCAATTATCACAGTGCTGCTCTCATAGGACAGTCCTTGCTGATGTGTGTCTCGTGTGTTTGCAGGTCATGGCTCAGAATGCTTAACCTTTGCCCTTTGCCACTGCTGACACCCAGAATATATTTCACCCTGCTGGCCCGATGATGACTTTCCAACATGCTTTTGGACACACACACACACACACACACACACACACACACACACACACACACACACACACACACACCAGACAGAATGTGCTGACAGAAGCACCGTTTTAATTGTGTTTTCCGGAGTAACGTGGGTGTAATGTTGCTTTATGTCCAGACGGGGGCAGTGTCTGGTATGTGCACTCGTCCTTGCATGTGTAAAATGGAAAAAAATTTGCCTGTGCTTTTGGTAGTGTGTGTTCCTGAATTAACAGTCTGTACAAATCGTATGTGTTTATTTTTCAGTGTGTGTGTGTGTGTGTGTGTGTGTGTGTGTGTGTGTGTGTGAAATCCTAGCTGCACACACTTGGCGTGAGCAGGAAAATAATAGAAATTGAGAAAAATTGAAGGAAACTAAAGAGTTAGTAAAGACAGAGACATTAAATGGTAAAAAAAATATTTAATATGTGAAAAAATGACATTTTAAACTAAATAAGAAAGATGAGAAAGATGACAATTTAATAAGAGCACATAGAGAAAACTAGGGAAGGGAAAAGAACTGGCTTGATTTCTCCTTGTAATCACAAACTCACATGCTGACCGTTTTGTGGGAAGAAGAGAAGAAAAATGGTGCAAAATGATGAAATAGGAGGAACAAATGGACCATAACAAACTCACAGACCTCATGTTACCAACATTGTTTTTATTGTCTCCACATCCTTCAATAAATACAAAATACAAACCAGCTCAAATATTCATAAAATATTACTTAATTTGAAACAGGAACAACCAGAGCAGCGAAGCGATGAGATCACAGGGGGTGAAGGCAAAGCTGGTGTTTGTTTTTACAGAGAAACAGAACAGCTAGCCTTTCCAAGCTTCTCTCCCCGTGACGCAGCGCCGCAGCATCCACAAGCTGCACAGCGGCTGATTCTCACCCCTCCTCATCACCCCTGAGGTTTAATCTTCCTGTTTGGCTGATTATTCTTTCCAGTAAAACACACACGAGCGCACTGGCACACACACAGTCTCACATTGATTTGAGCATTTTCCCTGTCTGTCCAGTCGGAGCAGATGTAGCTGGAAGTCCTGTCAATGAAATATCACTTCCTCCGGGATCTGCTGCTTAACGGGACAGAAATCATGTTCCCATTACCAGTCTGTGTTCTAGTTTTTATGTCATCTGTCTGAGAAAAAAGTAGGAAATTCCAGCAAAAAAAAAAAAAAAAAAAAATGGAAGGCAGCATTTTTGTAAAGTCTGGTTGGTCCCCCTGGCCTCTACATCCCTTCGCTTGACGAGTCTTTGGAAGATTTCTGTTGTGGTTCCTCCCTTTTTGCGCTCCTCCATCTTTGTTACAATCCTGAAGCTGATAACTGGGTGGGTGTGAGGTGGTGAGGAAGAGGAGGTGGGAGGTGGGAGGGGAGCCCAGTGTGCAGGTCTGGGTGAGATTAGAGGGTTTTTTGGGGGGGCGGGGGGTCATGGATCAGTGTCTCCAGGTCTTCCTTTTGTCTGGGCTCTTCAGCATCAGGTCAGCTTCTTCTTTGGAGTCTACAGAAAACAAACTTTCTTATCTTATCTTATCTTGGCTCATCTTAGCTTGGCTTCTTTAACTTGTTGGTATCTTACCGACACATTCGGGACAGCACGTGCCCTCTCTGCGGGTGATGTTGGAGCAGGTCAGCACCGGACACTGCTTCCTCTGACACTTGGTCACGCCGTGCTGCAGAGAACGAGCAAGAACCGTGAAGGCCTCATACGCAAGCGCTAGCTTTGCACCATGTTTGTGTGGAATGCGGTGCGCTCGTGCGCTCGTTACTTACGTCACACCAGCAGTTGATGCACTTCATCTCCCCCACCAGCGGCACCCAGGGATGCCAGTTGTCGCTGTTCTGGTAATAGTTCTTTCCAAACTTGCAGTGCCTGGGACCGTCTGCCTGCATCATGTCGCTGTGCTCCAGAGCGGCTATGGGTTTCTCCTCCTCTGGACACTCCTTGCAGCAGTCGGAGGGATTGCGCCGGACTGGATGAGCGCAGGTCAACACCGGGCACGTGACCTTCTCGCAGTGCACCTCTCCGGAAGATCCCTGTGGGGGGAGCACAGAATTCAAGTGTCTTATTCCCATTTTCCACATAAAAACATGTAAAGTCTGGACATTCCTTCAGGTTGAACTAATGTCAAATGCACATATGACTCTTTGGAGGCTAATACAGGGTAAATGATCCATTTGTGGGGGGGCTGGGAAAGTAAATCCAAGCAGATGTGAGCGGGTTTATTCATGTATATTTACCTTACAAGTGCAGACGGCACATTTGATGTATCCAAAGGGAGGTACAAAGGGATGCCATGTGGTTCCAGGAGCATGCATCTTCTGGTCTCCTTCAAAGTAACAACCTGAGACAAAAGATGGAGAAATAAGGTTTATGAAAGGAGTCTGAAGTCACTTAACTGTCTGCAGAAATTAAATACAGGGAATTTAGTGTAGACTGCAGAAGTAAGCCAAACATTTGAACCACATTTCAACCAAATCAAAGATGATGCAATGAGCTAATATTTTTATCCATAACTGGTGTCATTTTGTTGAAGATGTAAGAGACGAAGCTCTGAGAACCAACCTTCCAGATGTTCTTCCACCTTCTCTGACACTTTCATGTCCTTGGGTTCTTTCCTATCTGTAGAGAAGTGGAGATATTCATCCAGAATTATCAAATTGATATTTTTTTGTGGATGGAAAGTCTGGTATCTTTAGAATAAACGGATATCTCACCATCACAGACTGGGCAGCACTTGTCTGAGGGCTGAATGGTGTTGGAGCAGGACAGGACAGGACAGATGACCGGATCACAGATGACGGTCCGCTTCTGGAGGAAGAGAGCTTGGTTTTACATTCAGGAATCAACACACGAACGCCTCGCGTTCAAACGAAGGAGCTGCTGGCTCCGTTGTCTTTACCTGGCAGCTACAGGAGAAACACTTGTCGTAGTTTGGAGTCCAGTGGGAGCCGTGAGCGTGATGCTGGTTCTCGAAGAAACAGGTCTGCGGGTCTTTTTTCAGCTCCTCCACGTCTTTCACGAGGAAGTCGTCAAACTCCCCATCCTCCTCCTCCTCCCCCCTGGTCCCGAACTC
The DNA here is from genome assembly GCA_015343265.1 of Pao palembangensis. Lineage (NCBI taxonomy): Eukaryota > Metazoa > Chordata > Actinopteri > Tetraodontiformes > Tetraodontidae > Pao > Pao palembangensis. Next base: position 12,445,671 of record CM027091.1, on the reverse strand, counting down.
ACAGGAGTTTGGCACATGGACCTGTAGGAAAATGATGGAAAGGATTAAAAGTGAAAAGAGAGGTGAGAAAACTGTTGGACACACCTGACTCCACGCCTCTGTTAAGCTAACTTGTTAATTGTTGCTTAATGGAGCATTTCTGCGCTCCTGAACAGATGGCTGTTTATACTCTGGACCTGTGTGCTAGTAAAACACTCTGTGTGTGTTTGTGTGTGTGTGTGTGTGTGTGTGTGTGTGTGTGTGTGTGTGTGTGTGTGTGTGTGTGTGTGTGTGTGGGCTAATGAAGGTTTAACTGTACTCATCAGTCTCTCTCAGTCAGGACGTGTTTTATCTGGACTGGACAGTGAAACAGGACGCTGGGCTCGTACCTGTCCTCGTATTTCTCCTCTTGGGTTCATCTTGGTGCTGACCTGGACGAAGGCCGTACCTTGGGCCAGGTGTCGCAGTAATTCCACACTGATGTCCTTCAACACTCCCTGAGCCTGAAGGAAAAGAGTGTGTGTGTGTGTGTGTGTGAGTGTGTTTCTGCCTGCATGTTTCATGGCCATCGGTTCTGCACGTGCACGTACCTGGGAGCCGTAGAAGCCCGTCAGCAGCCGCTTGTGGGAGATGCTGCTGTCGTCCATCTCTCCGATCTCGGCCAGGCCGTAAAGGTGAGCATTCACGCTGATGTCATCGTTCTTGCTGAGGCCCGCCACGATGATCTCATAATGCAGGTGACACTGTTTGTCCACTGAGACCCAGGCGTGACCAGAAGCCGCCGTCCTTACTGGGGGAGACACGAACTGTCCAGCCAGTGGAACGGGCAACTCTGAAAGATGGAAAAACAACTCTGAGCAGCTGGCAGCTGGAAGCCGTTTGGCTCGGTTTAGCCCTGAGCGCTGCGAACCGTGTCTGGGTGCTTCCAGGCCGTTGTAGAGCAGCGCCTTAATCTGCCCCCTCAGCTCCCCGTCCTGGTTGTGCGCCGTGGCCACGTTGATGAAGAGCTCGTTCTGCAGCAGCATGTGGATGTGTCGCGCCTCCAGCCGGCTCCAGCTGCCTTGGGCCCGCCCCGTGGCCTTGCTGAACTCTGGCGTCAGGTCATAGAGCACAGAGCGCTTGTTTCGCCGCCGCGGCTTCACCTCGATGGTGAGGCCGACAAAGTCACTGGTGAGACCTGCCACCTGGACCTGGCGGGAGAGACGTTGAAGAATTCAGAATTCTGCATCTGTGTGCAACAAAGTTCAAAAGCAGGAAGACGTCATACCTGATACTCCAGCGTTCCGTTATCATGGAGGTGGAAGATTGCAGATCCCACGCCCCCCGTCTTCCCCGGGGTCAGCGCGTCCCCGCTGGACATCACGCTCTGAATAGCTGCGCCGCACAAAGGCAGATCAAAATCACAAATCCACTTCTCCGCTCAAGTGACTTATCTAAATCCTTCGCATTTCCCACCAGGGTTCCCCTCTCTGGTGGGATGGCGAAGTTTTCACACGCCCGCACGACAGGCGGACAATGTCCGCGCACCACCAGGGCCCGAGAGGATGGACTTAATTGTAACGCCAATCAGGAAGTGTAATTAGCGGTCTTAATCGTGGGCCAAAAAAACAGAACCCAGAGTTTAGGCCTCAGACTGAGGTGACCCTGTTGGAGGGCAGCAGCACTGAGACTGAAGCGAGAGGACAGGAGGGAATGAAAGAGAGGGATGAGAAAAGTGCAGAGAAGAAGACAGACTGAAGGACAGAGTAAGACGAGGGGGGGAAAGCAGTGTTGGGTTTGAATTCTTCGTACATAACATCACGCTGTTAATCACAGCACTGGAACACCCGCGCGGAGACTTGGGTCCAGCAGACTGTGACCTTGGCAGCACCTCTGCGTTCAAAACTTTCACTCGGAAAAGTGAACTGTCAGAAAACATGTCTGAAAAAGGCAAGACTGGGTTGATCCCAACATTCCTGAACCCCACCATCTCCCAGACAGACGTGCAAAAACCGGTGCACCACCAAACGCGCCAGAAGGTCTATAAACATGGTTCCCCGCTGGCGATGAGACTTGAAAGGGCCGGGGCGAAAAGAGAGAAGAACCGGCCTTTATAGAGGAAAATGACAAAAACAGCCACAGGTGGACCAACAAAAACTAGCACACGTACCACAGCACGCCACGTTCTCACCAACCCTCACCCCACCACACAGACACACACTTACTGTCACAGGATTTCCTGCTGGTGATGAAGCCTGAGATCTGACGAGGATCCCGACCCTCTGTTGCCACGGCGATCTCTAGCTGACCACGAGAGAGCCAGAAGAGTTCGCGGCTGTTTAAATCTGTCAGCACCTCCGCAAAATCAGGATCCTGCAACAGATTAAAACAATTTTAAGTCACTGTTTCGTCCGTTGTAAAGCAAATTGAAACCTGTCGTGTTTGCACCATCCCGCTCAGAGGTGCGAGTTTAAAACCCCTGCAGAAATATGGCTTCCTGTGGCTTTTTTCTTAAGGGAATCACAATCGTATGCAGGCCGACTGGACTCCAACAGAGCTGGAGAATCAGTCAGCATGTCAAGAAACATGGGATTAATAGGACAGATGTATGAGCGTGTTGAAGAAATGTTACGTTTATGACCCAGGGGCCCCTACTCAATATAAATATACATCCATCATAAATCCACTCAGCGAGGAGCCAAAGTGGGCGGGGGGGAAGGAATGGACGGCCCTTGACTGACTTACGATGAAGAAACTGAATAGATGGAATCAGATGGAAGTGAGGCTAGAAAACAAAGACTAACCCTAACCCTAACCCTAACCCACAGGCTGTGGTCAGGGCGATAAAACTGTCCACCGGGGCACAAAAAAGGAACTGATGCCTTAAAAGTAGAAATAGTTCAAAGCCTCTGTCATCCTCATGTCTTTTCTTTATTCAGACTGAAATTTGTCAGTGGTTGGGTTCAACCTAAAGCCCGGGGACAGTCGCAAGGGCCTTTCGTCCAAACAGTTTGAATATTTTTCAGGAACTGCCTTCTCTCACCGCTAAACTGGAGTGAGGCGCATCAGGCCTTCACGCAATTCCTGGCAAAATTCAAAACAGACCTGACTTTCATCACTCTTTTCCTCCATCCATCCATCCATCCAGCTCAGCCCACAGACCACTAACGACTCACATGTGTGAGGAGTGTGTGTGCAGTCTGTCGTCTAGTACCCCCCACATCTGCCACCCGCTAGCGCTCCTCTCGCTAACTTTCTCTCCTGTCATGTTTTCCCATAATTTCCACTTGTCCCGTCAGGCCTCTGAGTAGTTATCTGTGATCAGATTGGCGGCAGGGACAGAATTAGGATGTGGCGAGCAAACCACATCCATCTCTGAGATGAGGGGCGGCGGCTGCATTGGTTAGGGATGAGGCCAGGAGCGTGTTGCACCCTCAGTCACACTTTAATTCACTGTCCATCGTGGGTTGAGATATTTCCACCACACGGTTGGTACGAAATAGTGCTGCCTGGTTCGATCTGCTCTCGGCAGCCTGACGCGTAAAAAAAACAAAAAAAAAAGCTTGGATATTCACAAGTGCTTGACCCCCATCTGGGAGGCATCCAACACATGGCTCAATGCTGCTGGTGCACACATAAACACTAGGTAAAAGGCTCCATGATTAGCTTTGGCAGCGGGGCTGTATGCTAACATCTGTGCTTGGTGGAAGTCTGGAGTTTTGGACTCCAACACCTGCAAGCTGCCATGACGGTGCAAATATCACATGTTGCCGTTGAAGAATTGGTGATGTGGCAGCAACCGTCCCCCATGATGGTAGGTGTTTCTAATGGAGGCAGAGGGCATCGGAGGCTCCTGTCAGACATAAATTCAATGTGACTGTGGGTCATTACTCACGTGAGAGGTGATATTGGCTTGGATTTCTCTCAGGATGTGCTGGCGGTACACGAGCTGGACTCGGATGGGCACCACACGAGGCTCTGCGGACAGAGACCAGTTTGAGACTGAAGCAGCCGCGGAAATTCCAGCACAAGATTCCAGTTGTTTTTAATCTGCAGCTGGGGTAACAGGGTGCCTTTTCGTGGACTTTGCAGTTTGACCTCTCACCTTTGTCCTTGTGTTTGATGAGGCCTTGAAGGATGAGGATGAAGTGGAGGTTGTTCTCCGTGTCGCTCAGCGTCATCATGGCGATGCCTCCCATGCCCGAATTCTGGTTCTCAGACGTCAGAGTGGAACTGAAGGTCTCTGTAGACCAGAAACACCCCCATATGAACATAAACAGTTGCATTATCGCAAGTATGGGGTTAGTTTAACGTCAGGAAAGTATATTTCACATAATATTCCATGCGTACCAGCAAACAGCGCCCTGTGTTTGATGATTTTCCCCTCCACTTCTTCCCGTCTGGTCACCGACGTCGACATGCTGATGCGTATCTGCTCGGACTGCAGCTGTCGTATTAAAGGCTTAGCCAGGTTCTTCCAGACGCCACAGATCTGCAAGAGCCCGCACGCAGGTGAGCTCCAGTGTCCCCGCCTGAATTTCTCATGGTTACACACATGGCAAACACACATCCAAACAGACCAAAATGCACATCTGCTAAAGGCGTCAAAGCGCCCGTCTTCCCGAGAGCATGGAGAAGAAATGCAGCCGTGTTTCGGCACCTCGTAACTTGCAGTTCAAGCGTGATCTCCATTTTAATTAGTAATGCTCGCTGTCCCTCTGCTGAGCAGTGATGTAACATGAGAAAAATTCTCTTCCCCTTTTTCCTTTACTGCACCGCTGTTCTCTCCACGGCTCCAACAGACATTTATCAAAAAAAATGATAGGGCAAATAATGGGACCCTTATTTAGGGGGCTCCTGCCTCACGTCTGAGGCTGAATGAGGGGATGTGTGTATCTTGGCGGGAAACGACGCGTCGTGATGGAGTGAGGCATGCGGACGCCGACCACGATTAAGTGTTACAACAACAAATCGTTGGACTGACGCTGGTTTTGTACATTCTGAAGGAAAAATGCACATTCAAAACCAAACAAACGGGGGAAATTGATGTCTTACCATGTCTGACTGTCCTTTGGGAACTCTGTACCCAAACACCGCCGTCCCATCTGAATCCAGAAAGGTTATTTTACTGGGACGGTCCATTCTGGAAGCACACAGGAGCAACGTTTCAGGACATCGCTGCAGGCGCGCCGTATTTTTCAATGTTTTGGGGTTCACAGCTGTTTTGGCTCACCTCTGGTATGTGATGGAGAAGGCCAGGCTGGTTTTGGACAGAGAGAAGCGAGCTCTGGCCACGCCGCTGGACGTGGGCAGCCAGGAGTCCGTCACCCCCGTCAGCACCGCAACGAAATCTGCAGAGGGAGAGAGAGCGTCGGACACGTGCGTCGTCGCTCATTTTGCCGCGGCACATTTGCGCGCCGGCCTCTTCCTACTCACCGGTGCGGCTCTCCTCCGAGCCCACCTCCTCAGAGCTCAGGTAGGAGCGGTCGTTGTAAGATTTGTGGAGGTCATCCACCTTCTCTTTGTCTTTCTCAAGGAAGTAATCAAAGCTGTCCAGCACAGAGTCTGTCTGTTTCTTGTCATCCACCCCTGGAGAAGGAAAAAAATGAGCATGTTCTGCGTAGCACTGACATGAGCTATAAATATTGTCTTTAAGAGTTATAAACTCTAGACTTATACAGTACATGTTGTGTTAAATGTACTCTCTCTGTCAGGATATATGGTTGGTATTAGTCTGTGAAAGCCTAGTCGATTTCAGAGGCCGTGTCTTTTTTAAAAACTCTTTATATTTCCCAGTTGGAACAGTTAGCAGCTGTATTCTGGATTATATTACAGTCAGATTTTTCCTTTTATTATCTGGCATTGTGTTTTATGTGTTTTCAGAGTTGGCAGTATTCCGAGCGTATTTTAGTTTTCTGCGACGCTCTTTTCAATTAAAACTCAGTGATGTGGGGAAATGTCTCCATTCTCCATGTTTCGGCTAAGAAGTTGGAGTTTTAAACGGCATTTTGCTGAAGAATAAAAAAATACACATCAACAGAATCACCCCAGTGTTGCTCGGCGTCACTCTCACTTCTTCCTCGGGTGTGTCACACAAACACACGCATCACTAACGCAAACATGTCGGCTTCGCTGGGGCCAAAGCGAAGACTAACACACTTAAGTGGGGTGTTGTGCTGTGGGGTCAGGCTTTTTCCTAAAAGCCTGACCCCACAGCACAACACCCCACAGTGCTGAGCTTTTTCCATTCCATTACCAAACAGGCAGAGTAGGAAAACACCAAATCTGCAGGACAACAGCGCAGCATCAAGACCCACCCTCTGTGTTTGTGTGTGTGTGTGTGTGTGCGTGGGTGTGTGCGTGGGTGTGTGTGCATGCACTGGCAGTGTGTGAATGAAGCTAAACCGGGTGGTTTCTTTCAGTCATGGCTGGTTGGAGAAAATGTGCGTTTGTTGCAGCTGAAGGGAAAATCAATTGACCAGGTTATTGCATTAAACCAGCAGACTCATACGGTTTCTCATCATGTATTTGGTGTAATTTAAGCTGCGCTTGCTAGTTTTCTAACCCCATGAGCTAATCTTGACCACCAGCTTTATAGAATTTAGACCACAAGAGTGTCTGATGGCCTCATTTGCATGCGTGGGTTCTTACTTCTGGGGCAGGTTTTGCAGCAGTGGCCAGGGAGGAGCACGGGATCATCACAGTCCAGGTTGGGACAGTCCTGCTTGATGTTTTTGCAGTTTACTTTCCCAAACACTTTGCCACGACGACTCTTTTGCTGCCAGGGGGAAAAAACAGAGAAGCAGACATGTTAGCGACTGTCGAAATCTCGGTACTGAGTTATGACGTTTTGCAGGGACGTTTGATTTGAAAGTCATCCCGTGTTCCACCCGTTATCCCAGAGATACGGAGAACAAAGAGAGAGAAATGGAACTTACAGGTTCACAGTGGCACAAAACGCAGTGCATGATGCCAAAGGGCTCCCCCAGATCTGGATGCCACGTTTCCTCCAGAGAATAAAATCGACCACCAAATGAACATCCTGTTCAGAAAAAAAGAATATTTATATATATATATAAAACACGGAGACACTTTGAGCTAAATTGAGTGTTTCATATTCAAAAGAAAAGAGTTTTTTGTTTTTTATTTTAATAGCCAGACAAGTGAGACGACAAACACCTCACCAGTTTTCAGTCATGCATAGTTTGCTGTCCAGGCATGTCAGGGGCAACTGAAACTCCCTCAGTGCCTCAGACGAGAGTCGGGACTTGGGCTTGCATCCTGTCCCAGATACAGTTAATGATCCATGAGCAGGAGCCCAGCAGACCTCTAATTTTCCAACCCAAAAGGATTTTTTTTTTAACCCAAGAAACAGGTTTCAGGGCAAGTGTGTAACAGAATCTGTGTTATAAAATAAATCTCACTAGAAGAGAATCATGTATTTGTATACTTAGTTCTAAAATAGAAGCATGTTTGTGTGCGTACGTACTGTAATTAAGTGTTGTTTATGCTCTGTTCAGGTGTATGATCAATATTTTAATATTTCTGTAAAACCAGAGTCCAAGTCTGAAACTAAACTCACACTGCTATCAACCTGGTTCACATTATGCTTTCATTACAGTGACTGCACACTTTAAACAGTCCAGTCCGGTTCGAGGGAGCCAAACTGTGAGCCGCTCGCTTCGCCTGCCACTTCTGTCTCTGCAGAAATAAATCATCTCAGGGAGCTTGTAATGGAAAGTCGATTGATTACAGTTTCCAACATAGCATTAGCCGTCTCAGGCGGTGGTTAACGTGGAGTTCCCACAGTTTTGAACTCCAGAGTCGTTACCTTATAAAAACCACAGTGAGCCTTGGTTCGTAGGGACTTTCACACATGAATCGAATGGCATTCACTGTGGTTATGACTCAGATGTTTGCTGCTAGTTTACACTTGGAGCTACACAGGCAGGGGAAAATTGAAAGAAAGATCAGGTTTGCCTGTCATCAGAGTGGAAGAAGTTAAGAACTTTTAACCCTAATCTAATTCAAAAGCTCGGGCTGTATGTAAATGTTTTTAAAAACACTGTTAACCGAGCTGAGGTTAGGTCATAACCTGGCTGCAGCACGAGCATGCATGTAACACCCTGAGCCAAGTTTATCCAAAATTGCAAGAATGGAACATTTTAATGTGTTTAAAGAAAAAAAAAAAAAAGCTCTTAATATGTTCCTTACATTTTAGCATAACATTGATATCAAGTTACGGCCAGATTTAAATCCATGCTCAAGGGGGGAGAACAAGAGAAAATTTAAGTTGGTCAACTCCCTGGGGGCCCCTGAAGGCCATCAATAGCCTAACTATAAATATCAAAATCGTCTTTTTGAACTTAAATGTTGTTGCTTTTTTTATTACTGTTATTATTTTTTTTGCTTATACAATAGAAACTGTATAATGCGAAAAATTAATAGGAAAACCGCAGAATTATTTAATGTTAAAACTGAGGGTGTTTTATCTCAAAATCTTTCTGAAAATGGAAAACAATGTAAGAGTTTAAGAATGACAAAGATTCTTCTCAAGAGCAGAAAATCAAAAGGCCACCGTTCTTTCCAAATAAGACTGGATCATCGTTACATAAGGATGGTCTTCGTTTCTGGCCCTTGTGGACCCAGCAGGGCTGTGCTCTGTCCCCGCTGCAGATGACTCAAGCTCGGCTGCTCTCTTACCTGACAAGCCTTTGGATGGCAGCGGTTCCCGCTCCGACTGGATGGGCAGCGCGGGAGACTTTAGCCGCGAGGCCGCTCCGGCGTGCAGCCACGCGCAGCTCAGCACGCACAGCGCGGCTCGGAGCGCGCGACGATCCAGCATCCCAGACCTCAGGCTCGTGTCTGCGCCGACCAGTGTCCGCAAAACTCCCCACACGCTGCGCACCGTGGAGGCACCGATAGAGTTTATCCAAAACCTGCCGCCCGCCGGCAGTTCTCTTCCCGCTCCGAGCGAAGGTTGGTCCGGACTCGGCGCAGAGATCAGCGTTTCCTCAGCACCAAGACTCCTCGGAGCCTCGTCCCCGTTCTGTTTTATAGCCCACTTCCCTGACATCTTAAATCAGCCACCGGCCGGGAGGAGGGGGGAGATGATGGTTTGGGATGGGTGGTGGGTGGGGGTGGAAGTGGGCGATGGAAATCGACGCCCCTATCAATTCACTAAGGCTTAAGATGTGGAAAACAGTCTTTGTCTGGTTTATTATGCAGTAAAACTTGGATCATTTTTCCAGTTAAATCAAATTTGAGCTTAAAACACATTCTTTGGATGCACTGTGTATCAGAGATAACAACACCTATGCCAGTAACTTTCTTTTTTTATTTATTGTTTGGTTTTCATAGCAGAATAATCTTATAAAACAGGATTGATAGAAATGATAAAGGCTTTCCTGTTGGTGACAAATCCCCCCTTATTTATTTTTGTTTCCCTGCTCTGCTTGTTTGTCCAGTGGCTTCATCTCAGATTTATGGTATTGATGGTCTGATTTCACACTCTGCAGCTGTGATAAATCTGCTCAGTCAGTCACCAAGGATGATGGAGGCTGAGGTGGAGGGGGGCTGCATCACCGAGGGGACAAGTGTGAATCTCCAGATCATCTATAAGGAGGAAAGTTTGAGTCTATCTGCCGCTGTCGCTGGGCCGCGCTGTCTGTTTGTGTTTGAAGCTTTAATCCTCAGAACAGAAAGAAATGAAAATAGTTAGAATACTTCACCTTCTCTGGAAAACTCCGTCAGACTTTAAACCATGTCTCTCTCTCTCTTTATTATAACCTATATTTCTTGGCTCTCTGATGTGGAAGCAGAGGCCAAAAGCTACTTAACCCTAAATCTTTTAAAACCTCTTTCTGGCCAATGTGGAGCTTCACAAAATCAGCAAGAGAAATTTATGAGGGGCCTATTTAGATCTGGGAAACCTTCCCATTAAACAAAACAAAGCAGTTGAGCAACAATCCGGGGGGCAGACCAAAGGCTGAAGTTTACATTACAGTTGTATCACTCATGGGTGATTTAGTTCGGAGAGTTTAGCAAAGGCCATGCGTATATTACGGCTGCAGTGGGACTTAGCATTATGAATATTATAAGCCAAACACCCAAATTTCTGTATCTGATGTTCTGCGTGACCTATATGGTGCCACTGCAGTGTCCCCGTCGTGCGTAAAGACGTGCCAAAATCGATTGGTTTTGTGCCAAAAGTCCTGGCGAAAGTGCGAGCTAAGGTGTCATTTTCAGGCGCGATGGAGTCCTGTGGGAGCCTCTTCCATCTGGGTGTGGAGATTGACGCGCACCCCCACCCTTGGCGCAGCAGCAGTGAGAGTCGATGATGGCCTGTTTACACTTCATCATCGGGTGATAACCGACACTTTTCTTCTGCGCTAATCGGGGTGATTCATTAAGCAGACTGGATGGTAAATTGTCTATTGGAGCTAACAACTCCCAGTACACGTATGGAAGCGGTTTGTGTATTGGAGCGGCGTAGAATCAGTCTCCATTTTTTTCATAAACCAGTGAAACCGACTTACGCATGACGTAACCAGTCTGACACCATACGATATGTTGACTTTAGAACGGAAATGTTGATACAGTAAACATCCTTAAATCAAGTCTATAACATTCAAGAGTCATTCGAGCTGACATGGTGTCCTGGGACGTATTATATTGCCTTATCTTAAGGACAATATGTAATTGCAATGTTTCGTTCGGAAATTCGGCGCTGTTTTTTACGGTGTTATTAGCGGACACGCACCATGACATCATTTACGACGGTATCAAAAGTTCCCCGTGTGCGTGCGCGCGTGTGGCTCTGAATCATCAGTAAGGAAACAACACTGAGCTCGAAGGGTTCACATATGGATCCTTGACTCTGTGTTGTTGCTCCATGTTTGTCAGACGACCCGGTTTGCAGCAACTTGTTTCACAGCATCACAACACACGCACGCACGAACGCACACATCCACCTCACACACACACACACACACACACGCGCGCGCACTCGGATCACATCCTGTTTGCTGTTCGGTCTGGAAGGTGCCAACATTCAGAAGTATAACAGATGCGCCCCCTCGTCTCTCTCTCTCTCTCTCTCTCTCTCTCTCTCTCTCTCTCTCTCTCTCTCTCTCTCACACACACACACACACACACACACACACACACACACACACCACTGTACACCATCAATAATAAAAGGCTGCAGCAGAATCAGCATAATGTCATTGCTAACATTTTTTCAAACGTGAGCCAGTACAACACCCTCTTTCATTCAGCCATATTAATTTACTGGAATCGGGTTTTAACGATCGTTCCAGACTAATGTTTAGATAAGAAATGATGTCGGCTCTGGCCAGAATGGCGCATTTCCGACAGTCTTGCCAACTTGCGTGAGCGCAGTTATCACAGGCGCGCATCTGAAAGAGGTATTTAGTATTTATAGATAAATGATCTGCTTCAGAAAACAGATTTTCCTACTCAATAGACGCTGTAATGGGCATAAGAGGAGCCTATTATTGCAGTTGCAGAAGCTGAAAGGGCAACGAAAGGTGCGTGATGCGTTTACGGCCACTGTTATGCTGATGCTGATAATGATGGTAATAAGAAGCGGCCCGCTCAGTTGTGAAGCTAATTTTTTGCTGCTGCAGGCGACGGAAAGGGAGGCCTCCCCGCCTTTTCACCCCACATGCAAATGGGAGAAGTCTTGCAGAGTCGATGTTTATTCAATTTGCAGACACTGTCGATACTTCCGAGGAGAAACTTCCCATTTCTCTTCTCACCACTGCAGATGAGATCCATGATGGAGAGCGTGCGACAATAATTACGGGAGGTAATTAGAGGGCAGCAAAAGCCGCCTCCATATGTCCAGGCCGTGCTTGTTGTGGGGGCCCGCTTGGTTTATTTTGACACCTCAGCGAGAGAAGCCGGTACTAGTCACAAATGGTGAGAAAAACACCAGCAATACGCTACAAAATGTCTTAAAAATAATCTGCACCGAACTGGCTGCTGCTTGGGGGAGAACCATCCTACATAAATCTTTGTAATCTTGTCCATATTTCTGGAAATTTCAATATGTTAAAGTTCTGACCTCAATCAAGTTCAGATTCCACCAAAATATGAGAAAAGAAAGAAGTATTTTTAATAAGCAGATCAGAATGTCATAGTTCTAATGTTATGGGAGTGTGATCTGTTAGTGCAGAGCAAGTCAGTAAAAGTTTGGAAGGAAAATAACACAAAAATAAATCACAATTACTGAAGGTGCCAATTCTGCACGATGGCAGGCCATTAATGTTGGAACTATTAATGAGGGGCCGTGCAAAGTTTCTCTACATGAAAGAGAGTTCAAAGTTTCTATGAATGAAAACACTGAGACGCCCATGAAAGAAGCCATTACATGAGTAAAAGCATTAATTTACATCCTGCGTCTGCTGCTAAAACAGTTGTGAGGTTATCAAACACACACAGCCGAGCATGTTTCAAGTCTGAGACGTCCTTCCCTGCGAATTCCCCTCTCTCTCCTCTGCATCCTTTGAAATCTGTGTCACGCCTTCCCCTTCTCTGTTTACAAGAGTCAAATTGCTTCCACACTCTCTTTGGCTAAAGGATCCGGGAGAGAGAACTGAGCCAAAGCGGCCAGGGCGCACATGCGCCTTTTTCTGCTCGGCCGGTAAATACTCTGACTGTTAAACATCGCCGCGCAGTCATCCTGAGAGGCGACAGTCTAACGAGGCCGTCTCTGACTCATCAGTTATTACTGCCTCTGACCTGCTGCTTAACTGATTTCATGCATCCATACGGTGGATGATGCACAGTGGAAAGTTGGCCCAGTTCCACTCCGACTCATCCTTAAAAATGCCTCTGTGGTACAAGGACTACAGTTTTTTTTTTTTACCCTTTAATTTTCCAGATTCAAATGTACAGTTTGGGTGGTCCCAGGAAACAGATCACACTCTCCAAACTGGCAAACACACACAGGACCATTGATTTGTCTGGAAATCAGGAAGAATAACATAGTTTTCGACAAAATAGTTCATAAAACAAGAACTGTGGACGAAAAAAAAGAGCAGAAAAAAGGTCATGTTTAATTTTCTTCGACATAATCACTACATTCAATATGTGGCCGAGATGCAAACCAAAGGAGATGGGACACAATAGAAGGTCGGAAGACTCGGCTAACAAATGGTGTAGGTTTGATGTCAACATAGTTAGTGAGAATAAAAGCGGGAAATTCTGTATCTGTCAGAGAAGTTGTAAGCAATATCAATAAAATAAGACCCCAGACCTCCCACATCCTGAGCAGCAATCCCACCACTAAGTCCCTCTTTCCCACACTGGAGTTTTCCGGAGATCACGTCTGTGAAAACGTGTCAAATCTGGACAACACGAGACTCAAAGTCGGCCGGTTTGAAACCAAAGGATTTTGTTGTGTCTCTTTTACCAGCTCCGGCTTCTAACATGCACCTCATCTCTGTTTTTAATGTAAAGTAGCAGCTTCTGCAGCGGTCCTCAGATGGCCTGAGCTACTTGATCTTTTCAGAGAGTCCTGGCATGGAAGCTGATGGGAATCCCACACTTGGCTCATTTCTTTTCTGGCGGGTCATCACCTGCTGTCTTTAATTCATTCATGCTGTTTTCTCCTTCTTTCTTTCTGTCTCTCTGTTCTCCTGCTCTTTGTTGCCCCCTTTGAAGTGGTTTGGAGTCCCGCGGCTTCGAAAAGGTCAGAAAAGGGCAAATCTACTGTCCAGGGTTAACCTATGCTGCTGCCACCGACTGTATAGAGATACCACCTGTCCTTTCTGCTCTGTGTCAACACTAGGGGTGTGACTGTACTCGCACCTCAGACTCTCACCCCCCGTCACTTCCATACTGTTGCTCACACACCGAAATGCGACACAGCAAATGCACATACCCAGGGTTGTGCCCACATACAAGAGCAGGGCCGATGCAGGACCCCTACTGTCTAACAACCAGCACACAAGACAAATCACGGAATCCCGCTGCTCCGAGTCCCACCCTTTCCTCACACTCCACATTACAGAGACTTTGTCCGCCTGCAGTCTAAACCAGCAGGGTGCGTTTGGAGGAGAGAAAGACTTACATCCTGGGGAGAGGCTCTTTTGCTGCTCAGGGGTCAAGCAGAGAGAAGGAGGCAGCCAAAAGTCCCTCATGATAAAAAAAAAATAAAAAAAAATTAGCTTTTCAAATGACAGCCAAAGATCAAACCACTCCAAGGAGCAATGGAAGCTGCTCCTATTCTGAGGGAACCATCCAGTGAAGGTTTGGAAGGGAAACCAAAGCGAAGCAGGAAGATCCAAAACTGGACTGAACACCAGACTCTGGGTTTGACGCAGACAGCTCCTCAAACTTTTGTATCGCTTTCCTCACAGACTGGAACTGAGTTTCCCCAGCCCACCGGCCTGTTCCGGCCCTGCAGGGCCCTCTGTAGGTCGAGTTCTTGCAGAGGAACACGTGAGATGGCGGGGGGAGGCCAGATCGAAGCCTGATACGGCCCTGGCCCAGGCAGAGAGCGGGGCGCACTCCCGCAGGGTGGAAGAGGGTAGGAAGCGTGGCCAGGTGCTCCTGGGTCAGGGGATTATGGAAGCTCAGGATGCCGCCGCCGAAATTAAGAAACACACCGATGGTTTTGATCTGCGGGGGAACGGTGCAAAGCGGCTCCTGGGTCGTATCATACACTTCAGAAAAAAAGGGGCCTAGTCTCTGGAGCCAGAGTCCCCCAGAACCATCTGCTGACCTCACACCTGAGACAGGAATTCACATTTTATTCGCTGCCCAATAAAATATAACACTCTCAGCTTGCAATTTGTGTATTGCTGGAAAAACTGCCCGTATACTAAGACCCTAAATTAGCATTGTAAACATCTGCTATTAATTAGCATGCTACTGTGAGTGGATTAGCATACTGACGGTAAAATCTTTTAGTCTTGGTCTGATGTTGTGCTCTGATGGTTTGACTGTAATTGCAGGTAATGTGTGTTTTCCTGTACGGTGGCACTGGTCTGTCACTGATTACAGGAACTTTATCTTCACTCAGTGCTACTGTGGCACAATTTCAAGATCACTGCTGCCTTTTTTTAGTTTGGAGGTAAACTAGAGACTGTTTAGCTGCTTGTACCGCTTCAGGTGTTTCTTTTTGAAAGTGTAAATGGTCAATTCTTCATCGCTGAGTCTTAAAACATGTTGTCATCCTCACAATTTGGCGATATGAAATCTTCTTGTCTGCAGTGGTCTGATGACCTTTGCATACGATGATGTGTGCATGCATGTTTACATGCAGCTGCCTTCCAAAACAAGCACAGCCATGCTGACTAATGATGAAGTTTTCTGCAAACAATGAAAGCACTGGCATCAGCCCAACCCGAGCAAACCATGGAGGGTTCTTACCGATCCTGTATACAGAGCTGTTGCAGACCTCCACCTCCCAGTAATACTGCCCTCGACCGATGATGACATCAGCGCAGGCCTCAGGCAGGGTAAACCCCAGGTCAGAGGACGCAGATCCCCCACCGTGGTTGTGTGGAGGTGGGGAGGAAGGGTTCTCTCCTTGGTAGGTGATGGTGAGGGAGGAGTTGGAAAGACAGAGGGATGGAGGAACAGATGCAGGATCCAGGGCAAAGCGCAGACCTGAGACAGATTTTATTCATTTATAAAACATGGCTTATTTTGTTCAAGTGTGGCTGCACGAAAAGCTGAAATCCGGCAGAGTGATGTTTCCATTAAATGAAAATCAAAAATAGCACTTGTGTTTTAAATAAATCATTTTGACATAAAAGAGAAGAAATAAATGATTTTAATGTTAGTTAGGAGTCTCCTCAGTGTTGCAAAGGGGAGCCATAATGTAACCACTTCCCCCTCTAATACCCTTCAATTTGTTTCCCATCCAGAAAACAGCAACTGACCCTCAATCACTACTGAACCACAGCCGTGCAACTGGCTGTAAATGTTTTGAGAACCACTTTCTTTGGGTCCAGCTGCAGCTGAATCAGGAGTTAAACTGAATATGTTTGTTTTAAGAGTGAGCTTCCAGTTTCAGGTTTCTTATTGTCTGATTTTGTTTCTTGGATGCGATTCTATTCCCTCTTGGTTCCACATTTGTCTTATTTTTTTGTTCTCCATGTACAAAACACCACTCTTGCGCAACATCTATTTGTGCAACATCTAATGGCACCGATTTCATGAAGCCTAAAAGCTGAAGGAACATCAAACGTGCACCGCAAATCTGCTTGAAGTGTATCAGAATTATGGTTTATGGTCATTGTAGGAACGAGGCTTGACTCCCGACCAAACACAGACTGCTCCATCTCCTCCTCACTCAAGTCTACATCGCCATCTACTGGTAGTTTAGTGGAAACGGCGCCTGTAACGTGCAAAGAGGTGCAGATTTAGATCAGTGGTGTCCGGATCACATACATGATTTCATTGAACAGGATCAGCATATTTACCATATAAACATCTCAGAGCTGCCATCTCTCCTGTGTCCAGGCAGTGTATGTTCCTCTAAATAAAAAAATAAAATCCATTTAACGCAGAGGATAAAACTGAATCCTTTGGAAGTTATTAAAAAACAACAACAACAACAACAACAACAACAACAAAAAAACATGGCTTTCATTTTGTTCTCACTGCTTTATTTGTGCTGGCACACGGAAACAGTTCATCTCACCTGTTGATGCGGGTCTTTGGTGCTGCTGGTGTTCTTATTGACACATGCACGGCTCACTGAGGGATGTTTTGGGAGACAGGAGGTGGCAGAGGACCAGTTCCAGCAGGGCAGCTCTACAGGATGTCGACAGCTCGGGCACGCCACGGCGCAAACCGCACTGAGATGGGACCTGCTTGATTTTCCTGCTTCCCCAGCAGATATGCATTGAACACACATGGTGTGAGAGCAGGGCAGGATCAGCAGAACATCCCACTTCTGCTGACAGGCCTGACAGCAAGAGATCTGCTGCAAACAGTCTATGACTCTTCCCTCATGTTCCTCCCTGTTTGACTTCCCTGCTTTCATATCCACAACTTTCTGATCCTCGTGTTTTTCCCTGTGCATAAACAGTCTGGTGATAAATAAAAGAAGTTCTATATCCATAAATGCCCCAAAGCCACAAAACTGTTGTTTTTTCAGTAAAGCATCATTCAGCCATGTCAACAATCCATTTTTAGAGATCCGTTTTCCCAGCAACGATACAAAAATTCTCTCAGATGTCACCAGAAGAGATGGTCCACAACTGCAAAGATGTAAATATTTGCTGTTTAAGAACAAACCAAGACACACAAATGGACTGTGAACTGAAAAGAGTCCTGTTGTTCCAGCCAGACTATTGTGCAAGGGTGGAATGATGACAATGGACTGAGAGAAGAGAAGAGAGAGAGAGGGAGAGGGGGAGGGAGAGAGAGGGAGAGAGAGAGAAAGAGAGGAGAGAGGAGCCCAACCTTTTCAAGGGCACTCAAAGCTTGGTGTTACCATGGTAATGACACTTCCTGCACAGATGCACAACTGCAATTTAATATGCTGCATACATCTACATTTTAAAGAAGGACATCTGGGACATTTGATGTTACATCCTAAATTAAAGTAAAAATTAAATTATTTATTTATACTGGTCATTTATTTTGCTTAAATCAGCAGGGTACTTTGAGAGGACTAATGATGAGGAACCATTATGAAAGGAGAAACCCCTGCAACTATCACACTTCTCATTTTAGTGAAATGTAAGCTGATATCTCAGTGAAGCTTTTTTTTTTTTTTTTCTTAGCACATCCGTATAAAGATAAAAATGCATTGTTTAGCCGGTCACCTGGATCATATGACTGCAGTAAAAGAACGAAAGCTATCGCTGACAGTGATTAAGTCAAAGCAGCTGAATTCAGGCGCGACCATCTGTTAAATTGCGAAGATAAGACTGTTTAACAGGAAGTTGTAGGCTGGTGGTTTAAACAAAAATCGCAAGTTAACTTATTTTGCAATATTTCATTAATCTGGGGTATTTGCTATTGTGCAAAGTATCGCAGTTCCTCTATAAAGGTCGAAGAGCAAAAACGCTGAACTGAGTTTGAGCTTTTATACTGAAATTAACAACCGGAAACTCAAATATCTGCGACTGTATGTCCATCACATGACGGCGCAGAGGCAGTGTATCATGGACACGGAAGGCTTCCTAAATCAGTGGCGTGTGTCGGGGCTGATTTTTTTTAATATGTGAGTAGTGCTACTTTCTGCTTATTTATTGGGTTAAATACGCATCAAGGAGACGCGGCGGTAACTTCCGAAAAAGCACTTTCGCATTTCAGACTTTGGTGCACCTGCAAGCGTAAATCTGGCGTGGAAGCCGGTTCTGAAGCTATTCTGCGCACTTTATGAAGTTGTTAATCGCCAGGATTCATCATGACAGAGCGGACTCCTCTCCTCCATTACCGCCTCGCCGCCAGCGTCAATGAAGCCGAGTTACGGGCCCCTGCGCCCGGACAGGCCGTGGAGCAGCACCCGGGAAACTCCCGGCAGAGGTCTGCTCATCAGCGGCAACCGAAGAAACTGTCCGTGTTTTTCGGTGTGGTGATCCCCACCCTGCTGTCCATGTTCAGCGTGGTGGTCTTCCTCAGGATAGGTGAGTTTGACCGCATAAAAACCTCACAGAGGCGCATTTCATGAAAACCAGTCCGCAAGACCAGATTTGCTGATATGATGGTGTTATAGTGTATGTCTGTACAGTATAATGTTTTTCTGGAAATATTCTAAACTTCTAACGAGCCACTTGTAAACTCTGCATTAAATCCACTTTTGAAAACTTTGATTTTTGATTTGATTCGGACTGGTAACTTGCATACTTTTGTATAATACCGTATACCAATAGAGGGCGCTGGTGAACAACGCATAGCATAAACTAATTTTAGAAAACGTTTTGTCAGTTTGTCCTTTCTTCCTTATGTTTCGCTCATCTTTCTTTCGTCAAGAAATCTTATTTTGTTGCAATTACACCAGTCACGTTTATATTAACAACCTTATGACCTGACATTCTCAGCGTGTGTTTCCAACAGGGAGCTGTTAATAATTCACCTAGTTGTAATATTTACAACCATCTTATAATTTAGCGTACACTATTGTGCAATCCATATCCTTTGTAAACTTAAGTTTGTGTCCAGGAAAAGTACGAGGAGAAAGAACTAAAGAAAGAGTCACATTTTATAAAATGTGATACCTTAGCATTGGACAGGAATCATTTACCTAAATGAAGTCAGCGTTATCCTTCCTGTTCAACCCCAGGGCTCTCCCAATTCTCCCATTTTACTTCCTTCCCTGTTTATCCCAGTGTCATGGGGTATCAGCTGCTGTAGAGTGGAACACACCCACATCACATAGCAGCAGTCTGTGTGGGACTTTAGACTGCTTGCATGCCAGTCTACGTGTGAACACACCCTCTTTTAATATAGAATGTGGATGTGAAACTGGCCTTTTTGGCTGTGAAAGCCTCATCTCAGATCAGGGCAACACATTTTGCATGGTGTTTATATCTACCACATATTTATATCTGAAAAAGAATCAACAAACAATCATTTCATTCACATTCTTCAGAAATTTCCAAGTATTAATAGCAGCATGCAGGATAATAATGGCCACTAGTGTATATCCCATAATCAGAAGTTTGTCTTGTGTAAATGCATGTCATCAAAAGTTTTGAAAATCTGGAAAATTGGTTTTACATGTGGTAAAATCGCCTTGACATCTTTTTCCACACTTTGACTGGATACACACAACTCTGTCTTGGCTGTTCAAGCATCTATTTTCAGGAAATTTCACAACACAACATGTGTTTACACTCTGTATTTAAGAAATGGTGTTAAATACGGTAAATCTAGTAATAAATGGCAGTTTACTAACTCTTGTAGGGCACATTTTTTCTCACGGGCAGCTGTGGTTAAGATGCCACGTCACATGTTAACATCTTCTCCACTGTTGAGCCTAAAAAAGGCCAAAGTTCTGCTTTCACTCAGTTGATCCAGTCTGGCCTGACTCTCATTTGCCTGACTAGGCTTTGTGGTGGGACAAGCTGGACTGTACCAGGGTATCGCCATGTTCCTGGTGGCCTACTTCATCATCTGCATGACCGTGCTGTCGGTCTGTGCCATCTCCACCAACGGAGCGCTGGACGCGGGCGGAGCCTACTGTATCCTCTTCATATACACAGTTGTGCGTTTGCTTGTCCAACCCTCATTTGGACTCATTCACTGAACCTGTTGCTAATGCTAACTAGAAGCAGCCCCTTTGGGAACGTAGCCACCGTTGTTCTGTAGTCCCCCTGTCTCTGCAGCCATTTTCAGGCCTTAGCCTCCCGCAGACATGATCAGCCGAGCGCTGGGGCCTGAATTTGGTGGCAGCATCGGGATCATGTTCTTCCTGGCCAACGTGTGTGCCAGCGCTCTGTACGTGCTGGGTCTGGTGGAAGCAGTTGTAGCCACCTTTGGAATACCAGAAGGCGAGTTGGGTATAAACGATGTAACCGTTTAGTTCCAGTCTGTGATAACAAAATGTCTTTTCCCTCCTCACGTCCTGGTTCTCCTCTAGATGGCATCGCGCTCTCTCCCCACCAGGTGCTGCCTTCGGGCTACTGGTATTCTCTGCTTTATGCCACGGCCATCGCCCTGCTGTGTCTGCTGGTGTGCCTGGTGGGAGCGCACATCTACGCCAAGGCCACGTTCCTCATCTTCCTGGTGGTCATCTTCGTCTTGGGCACCATCTTCATCAGCTTCTTCGCCGTAGGCCCCCACACCATCACCCTGCCCAGCCCCTTCAACCCCACGCCCAACGGAACGAGCCCCGCGTTTCCCACCACCGCCAACTTCACTGGCTTCAAACTGGACACGCTGCTGGGGAACCTGTGGGGTAAGGAGTGTGGGCCCAACACTGTTGTCCATAGAAACCAGCATGGCGCTCCACTGGTTCCCGGGATTTTTATCCAGACATGTGATCATTAAGCTAACTGCCTCTGGGCTTTCCCCGAGGCTCATGTGAGAACTATTACACCTTCCAGCTTTGAGTAATCCCAAGACTGAAGGAAACGCTAACACACACGTGTCAAATTATAATCTCGCATATGAGTATTTCAGAAGCCAGAGAAATCCGTTTGCTTTTCCTGGTAATACCCAGCAGTTCCTTTGATGCTGTAGCAGCTCAAACATGCTGCTGATCATAATCAGAAGATGCTCCGATGGAGCTGGATGTGTCTGCCACTGAAGAAAACTGTGCTTTAAGTGATGCGGCTAAAAGAACTGAGGCGTCACTTCCTGGTTATCTCTTCACAGCCGACTACACTGTGGATTACACAACAGGGACCGTGATGACGTTTGCCACCGTGTTTGCTGTCATGTTTAACGGCTGCACCGGCATCATGGCTGGTTCCAACATGTCAGGTGGGTGTGTGGGTGTCCCATTATCAGAAAAAAGAAGGAGGCTTTAATCTCCATTAACCTGATCAAAGGGAAGCTGTGTGTGAGCTGATTATAAATGCTGAATGATTATTCCGCAGGTGAGCTGAAGAATCCCAGCTACGCCATCCCCCGCGGCACCATCACTGCTGTCATCTTCACCTTCATCATCTACAACCTCCTGTGTGTGCTGGTGGCCTGCTCCTGTGACCGGTTAGTGAAAGGACGTGTGAGAGGAACGTCCATCAATCTGTCACAACCCGTGTCTCTTATTCAGGTTCCAACAGAGGGTTTATGTGCAGTACTACTCGGAAAATTAGAACATCGTGTAAAAGTTGTTTTATTCAGACAATGAAAGGTGAAACCAGTACATTTTATAGACTCATTACACGCAAAGTAAGATATCTCAAGCATTTTTTTGTTGTAATGTTGCTGATTATGATTTTTTTATTGATTTCAAGCAATATTCTAATTTTCAGAGAGTTTTTGAATTTGAGGTTTTCTGAAGCTGCAAGACCTAATCAGCAGAAAAAAAACCAAATAAAAGCTTGAAATATATTGATTCGCATACTATTTGTCTATATAATATGTACATTTCACCTTTAAAGTTGAGTTACAGAAATGCATGCACTTTTTCGGGATATTCTAATTTTCCGAGTAGTACTGTAGTAGAGGATAATTGAGATCATTTATTAGTCGCATCTGAATCTAAAGCCATTGCCTCCTCTCCATTTTGGGAGAAAAGTCTTGAGCTGGCTCGGTACCTTCTTCTTTTTTCCATCCGTCTCTCACCGCCTCTCTGTCTCGTGCTGTCTTTCTCTGAGTGCCAGAGATGACTATTGATGACGCTCTAAAGCAAGTGTTGCCAGGGTGCTAAACTGACAGGACTGGGCTGTGAAAGAGCAGCAGAGATCAATACTGCCATCCTTTACCCTGCTGCCGCGTCCTCTGGTGTCCACCTGTCGGCGCTCGCGCTCCAGCTCCTCCGTGCGATCACACGTGTTTACTGTGATTTTTATGCTGATTTAATCTTGATTTAAAAAAAAAAAAAAAAAATTCTGATGAGGCAGAAGCATTGGTGGCTCTTTGAGCTAGGGTGGGCCAGCGCTATGCTCGTGCTCACATGACCCATCAAAGAGGCCACAAAGATGCTTCACATGATGCTCGCGCGCGCGCGCGTGTGTGTGTGTGTGTTTGCACGTGCATTGGGTGCGCGTCACACTTGGCTTTAAAATGTGCTCATGTACTGCTCAGGGGCTCCAGTGTTACACGTCACAGCGATGTTTCCCAGCAAAAGAGCCCCGCACAGTGGGTACACTCACCCTTCCTGCGGCCTTTAAAAGTGTGCAGAATGCAGTCAGTAAGCTCAACGCTGGTTAAAGGACAGTACAGAAGCAGAGCTACAGAACCACCATTGATGCCGAGCACAACAGAGGCCGTTCTCTGCAGACAGCTGTGCTTATAAAAGACAAATGTCTTCCTGGTGTAAAATTCCTTTTTATTGCTTTCTCACCCAGGACATCATTCACTGTCTTATCTGCCGTTATTTCAGGATTATTTGTTTTTGTGCAGGGTGGCCACAATTCTGCTGGTTCTTTCTTTCTTTCCTGGAGAGAAAGAGTTCATAATTCCCTGAAGTTACCGATGGGGCATTTCCTGATTGCTCATCCGTCTGTTTTGCTCTCAGATTTATTCATTTTTATTTTAGATTCACAGTTTAGCGACTCATCAAAACAATTTTGATTTTAACTTTTAACTTGAATTACTTCCTTGGTAAAAATAATTTTCTAACTTTCCCATCTGTGTTTTCTTGTGTTTAATTGAGGAAATGTGACTTGCGTGTTTTATGGAAGTCAATAACCTCCTAGTGTTTGTAATCAGTGTGCAGCAGTGCCTTTGTCTCCTCCCTGCAGAAAAAAAATACCATTTCTATCCACAGATATTTCTGCTACTTTATATCCAGGTCACTCCTAAAAAGTATTATCAACAAGACCTAAAGGGAATCCTAGAAACTATTGATTATCTGTAATTTAGAATTTAGAAAAATATCAATGCTTTCAGCGTAAATAAATATTTCCTGAAACAGTTCTGTCTTCTGAAACAGTTATCTCACGCGACTGTTAACAGATAGTTGTACAACGGCAGATGCTGGAAAGCAGGCAGTTTCCTGATATTAGTGTCACATTTTTCTGGCATTTCTGGAATAAGAGAATGATTCAGCGCGACAATTCTTGTTGCAGTTGCGCGACTTTTCCACGGGGTGGCAGTCACGCTGTCTACCCCCGGATCCCTGGTCCGTATAAGAAGTGAAAAACTAGTTGCACACAATTCACAAAATGTCTCTGCACTTAGCAGTTCTGCTTCAGAGCTTTAGACGTCAAAGGAGTTAAGACTGTAATTAAAAGTGAACGTCATTAAGGTGAAAATAATTGCACCACACTTTCCCACCTATCCTCTTTAACTGCATACCTGTGCCAGGGCTCAGGAAAGCGAGGGATGACATTTTATTGGAGGCTGCCAGCCTCAGCCACTGCCTAGTATCATACGCTGTAAAAGCTGCCTGTGCCCCAGTCCACCCTGGTCCTGGGTGGCATTTTCTGTTCATAACATGATGATTTTTGTCTCCTAATTTTGTTGTTTCTGGGCAGAAAATCTCTGGCTAATTGCTATTAAACATGAAGAAAACCAGACCTCTTTCAGTGTAAAATTTGCTTTGGCTTTTTTTTTTTTTGGGTAACAGTTTATAATTTGACCCATTTTGTCTGTTTTAAAACAGCCGCACGCCATTGTGGTTATTCATTTACGAAACTCCAGCTCATTCTGTTGCTTTTCTTTTTGAACTGGTTGAGCGTAAATGGAAGCGCTTTGTTTGGTTGACATCTTTGTGTGTGTGTGTGTGTGTGTGTGTGTGTGTTTCTGAGGTGCTGTAGATATCTGACCCATGAGCCAATCTGTCCCCCTCGATAAAAGCTTTTGTATTAATAACTGACTTGATAATTATAGAAATTTGAATCTTCGCTAGCTTTTGTTGTGCTATCGCTAACACACAGCCTTATCAACGCGTGTGCAGTCAGCTCCAGCCGACCCTCCACTTCACACACTTCTCACTTTTCCTCCAGAAAATACCCCGTCTCTCTTCACAACATTTACTTCCCCCCCATTTTGCAGAAACACTCCGTGTTTGCCACGTCTCTTGTCTTGTCACCCACACACTGTCTGTTTTGAGTCCACACTTTTCCTCCTCTCTGGTGTGCTTTTTCTCCCACTTCACTCTGGGTGCATCTTGCTGCAGATCCAGTTCCTACTCATTCAGAAAGTCAGACTTCTGATGCCCTTATGTCTTCGGGTCAGGCAGCAGGGTTATTTTTAGTTGATCAAGGCTGTCTGGCTTTGTTCTTTCCACGATAATGCAGAACATGCAGGTTTGTTGGAGCTTCTACTGGATCATCCATGGTCTTGAAAGTCTTCTTAAAAATTGTTGCTCACTCAAATCAGATGGAGTCTGATGTCAGAGATGCTCCTCACATCGTGGCTTCGTCCACTGAGCTTCTCCTTGTCCAGCTCTTGTCCACAAATACACCCCCCCCCACCAGGTTCTTTGTTGCCCTGGCACTATCACCCCACAGCAGCATTCTGGGCTCTCCTGGCTCCTTTTTATCTTCCTCTCCTTGTCTGTCATCCATCCATCCAAGTCCCACCTTTTGTTATGCACCTCTATCGTTCTCCTGCAGAGATTCCATTCAGACACCCCCCCGCACACACACACACACACACACACACACACACACACACACGCTTCTTCCTGTTAATACTCCCTCATGTGGACTCTGGATGCAGAGGGATGGTTTTTATAATATGGGTTTGGTTGATCAGTTCATGATATCCATCCATCTAGAGAGAGAGAGAGAGATTTTAGTTATTGACATCGTTTAATAACCAGTCTGCTCAGAGCACTTAACTCTCCTCTGCACCCCCCCCACCATCTTTTTGCTGGCTCCTCATTGGCTGATTCTTGTCTGCAGCGGTGTCACTTCCTCACTCGTGTGGTGGCCCTCTAAAGGTGCTGGACCTTCAAGGTGACGTCAGTCTTCAGGTCAGCGCTGAATCCCACCAGCTGAGGTTCAGGTCCTGCCAGGTCTGTCTGGGGGGCGGTAATGATGCAATGATCATACCATATGCTAACAGTTCCTCGCCAAATGGATTTGATCACATTTATCGGCCGTTTGAACGTCTTTTTCTTCCTTCCAGCGTCATTAAATCAAAGGAGGTTCAGTCGTTAATCCCGGCGAGGCGTGACCTCGCTGCCGGAGATCTGAGCCAACCCCCATCATAGCAAATATGCTCCATTTGTGATGGGAAAGTCTTGACGCTGCTGCTCCGCCCAAAGTCACACAGCCCCTTTTTAGCTGTTCATTTATCACCCCGTTCGCAAAATCAGGGATAATTAATCCATAATGTTTGCCCAGAGTGCCAGTGAATGATGAGAAGCATAAACACACCAAATGATGGATTAAAAGATGAATACGCACGAGTACACAGATGAGGGCATAAATAAAAGTGCAGGTTCTTGAGGCGGAGGCCAGAACGATGAGACCAGACAGTCTCCGGGAGCTACTTTTGCTCCTTCCGCTTTGTTTCCTCCTCATCTCTAAATGAGCTCCTTTAATCTGTCACCCGTTCCCTCACTTTTGTTCTCCCCTTTCATCTGGGTGGCAGCGTTCATTTCATCAGGATGATCTGATCAATAATTAATATCCAGGCCGTACGCGCAGAAATAATATCCAATCAGTATGCATATACTGCATTACACCTCTCTCTCTCTCTCTCTCTGTCTTCATCTCTCACCCTCCATTTGTCGTTGCTGACTTTTGTTTTTGAGAGCCAATTTGGAAATGTCAAGCTTTTATTCTTTTGCAAAATCCATTCGGGAACCAGATCAAAGCAGAGATAAAAGCATTTTATTTTTTCACGCAGAGTAAAACTAAACAAACAAACAAGCACCAAACTAAACAAAGAAATTTTCCTTTTCTAATTCCAAGGGTGCTGTTAACTTCTTTATGGTGTGTGTGTGTGTGTGTGTGTGTGTGTGTGTGTGTGTGTGTGTGTGCGCGCGACTGTGTGCGCGTGTATACTTGAGGCTCCACGTGGCACAATAGCGCGCTCAGCTCATTGGATGGTGTGAACGGTACTTAACAGGGTCACAATAAGTATTAAACTCACTGGACCTGAAAGGGAATGTGGTGAGACTCTTAATTAAGAGAGAAATAAAGTCAGCGAGAGGAAATGTGGAGAAAAACCCCTCACATTTGTGTATGGAAGGACTGGGAATGATTAAACCATGAAGTCAGATTGTCAACCCTTTACACACCAGTAAAATAGAGCCATCTTCCTCTCCAACAGCGTCCTCCTCCTGAGAGATTACAGTTTCCTCAGAGACATCAACATCTGGAACCCTTTTGTCACCATCGGGGTTTATTCCTCCACTTTCTCCGCCGCCATGAGCAACCTGATCGGGGCGTCTCGCATCCTGTATGCCCTGGCCCGAGACGATCTGTTCGGTAGGTGCTCCGGCCGTTTTTGTGTTGATCTTTGTTCTAATGTGAAGACGTGTGCTTTGACCCCCGCAGGTAAGGTCCTGTCTCCAGCGAAGAAGACCTCCCACAGCGGGAACCCCTGGGCTTCGGTGCTGATCTCCTGGTTTCTGGTCCAGGTGAGTGGAAATGAATGGTTTAGTACTCCACCCAGAACTTTAGCTTCAAATGTTTGCCTATTTGGATCTGTGGATCTATTGAAAGGATAAAATCTATGAGTTTTATTATTACTGCAGCCAGTGGGCATAAAAGTGAAACGTTTCAGGGGTCAAGAACCTCACGAGAGAGAGAGAACATTAGTTCAAGATCTAGTCATTTCCATCTGTTTGAAAAGAAAGGAGGTGCAGCGACGACTGTTGCAGGATGTAAAGAAGCCGTGGGTTCAGATTTGCACAGACCCGGAGGCAGAAATCCCTGTTTGGACTTTGTCCTCTTCAATAATGTGCTCCAACACTTTAGAAATGGAAGAAATTGAAACAAATGATCGATTTACTTGATTATCTCGACCGTTAAGGCTTTGAGAGGTGGGATTAGAGTTACTTGTGAAAGCCGTGAAGCCAACAGTGGGCTGTTTTTCACACCAACGTTCAGTGACGTGACGGTCAACGCAGACGCTGTCTTTGTGATGGAAAAAGAACATGTTCATCAGGATTTTGTAAACCAGTTATTAGCCCCAGCAAACTGGGACTCCAGGTGAATGGATGTTACTGGAGAGAGGAGTGAACAGAGAGCGGAAAAGTACCCAAGGATAGTTTGTGTAAAAAAAAATACAATAAAAAGCCATTTTACAACAACATAGTGTTGCGATCATTCTTTTGGGGCGTTTAAATTGAGGAAAAATGATGGGTGTAGTGATGGAGGAAGAGAATGGAGGAATGAGTAATAAAGGGGAAGATCTGATCGTCTCACCATCGTCAGAGGTGAGCACGGAAGGCTGAATGGCACGTCATTATTCTCTCCCCCACTCCTCTCTTCATCTCCCTCTCTCCGCTGGAGTGTAGGAGGAGCAATTAGATGGAACTTGTTAGCCGCGCCGCCGCCTACGCCAGATATCACCGACTCTCGCGTCCTCTTTGCCTTCGCTTCTTTCTCATCTGAATGAGTCGCTGATGAAAAATGCCTGATTGTCATCTCGCCCCAAAACACTCGAAGGAGAGGTGGACAGTTGCGCTCCCTCGCTGGGTTTTATTTTGTAGGGAAATGAACAGGAAATGATGAAAAGTTGTCAAGATCTGAAAAACATGGAATTACCGCGACGTTAATGAAACATCCTCTCCAAACTTCCAGCCTCCCGAAGTGAGCCCAGTCACCCACTGAGGAAAAAGCATTATTATGGATCACGTTATGGAAGCTTCCATGTTTATGTAGTTCAGGTGTAAAGAATGGCATGCAGAAAAAGGCTGTGTTGATGAAAAGTGTTTGATTAATTAAGATCAAAGAGATAAAATCAAAGAATGTGCTCGGGTTCTGTCTTATGAAGATAATTTGCATCTGCGCTGTTCACTCCCTGTGCTCTGAAGGGGTTTAAAGAGGATCGTTCAACTTTATTATTCATCTTCCAGGTTGGTTCGGAGCCACATGTTGCAGTTAAAATAAGGACATTTATTTCTTTATTTCCAGTAAAAAAAAAAGTCTTCTAAATCAACATACATCATCACCATTAAGTAGAAGAACAGATTTATCATGCGTGTGCACACCTGCACGTGAACTGAGATTACTGGATTTCATCTTTCCTTGACCCTTTTTATGCTCTGAGGTTCTGCACTGGTTCCCAGTGGACTGGCCAGATAATTATATCTAAACTCTTGATAGGCTTCCAGAGGAACCAAAATGGTCAATGTTGAATCGTCCCAGGACCCTCGTCCTGAATATCTGCCCGTCGGAGCTTGATAACTGCCTCCTGAAGGTCCCTAAAGTCTTGCGTTATCTCGGCTATTAAACATCGTTAAAAGGCACGTATGAAGCCTCTTCTGCCTCCTCGGCTCCTGTCATCTCGCAGTCTCCGTGCTGCCTCCTCTTTCAGTTTGCTTTTAAATTTCAAGGCAAGCAGTGCGGCGTTGAACTTTCTGTGTCTCTTTAGTGGTGATGTTTGGGACTATTGACTGAAGCGTCAGAGGTGCAGCGCTGAGCTCGGAGAGGCGTGTGCGCGACGATCTGAAAGTGTGATATGCAAATGGTTTATATCTCGTGTCCCTTCTGAAGA
Source organism: Pao palembangensis (assembly GCA_015343265.1). Taxonomy (NCBI): domain Eukaryota; kingdom Metazoa; phylum Chordata; class Actinopteri; order Tetraodontiformes; family Tetraodontidae; genus Pao; species Pao palembangensis. The sequence continues at coordinate 12,416,481 of CM027091.1, read as the reverse complement.
AGTCTTCTTCAGGATTGTGACTCTCTCCATATATTAAATGTGTTGCTTACTGCATTAATGATCTCATTTCCAGAGACGAGACGGTAAAAGACGTCATAAAACTGTCATCTCGCCCATTTCCAATGTGTTCACCGGTGTTAACCCCCCCACCCCCCCACCCCACTTTCCCTGTTTTTCGCCAGCTGGTCCTTTTCTCCGGGAAGCTCAACACCATTGCCAGCATTGTGACCATTTTCTTCCTGCTGGTGTACGCCGCCGTGGATGTGGCCTGTTTGGCTCTCGAATGGGCCTCCGCGCCTAATTTCAGGTACAGCTGCCACTTCCCGTTGCCACGAACACAAACACACAGCCTCCTTTCTGGGTATCGCTCCTGGTCTAGTCGCCGCCTCCTCCTTTATTTGCATGGTGTGACAGGGCGCTTGTTTTCCGTCTGGATGCTGCTGCTCTGACAGGGAGCCAGTTAAAAGAAATGCAACTATCTTCGCTCTCATCGTGGCGAGGGATCCGCAGTAAATCTGTGTTGGTGCGTGTCTGCTTTAGTGCATGCGCCTCCTGAAATAGGTGCTGAAGATGTTCAGATTTAAATTTATGCTCATTTGATTGCGTGCGTGTGCATGTTATCCCTGTTTCTGACACTTGCAATGATCTTGATTTATCAAACCCTGCAAACTTCCTGAATTAATCCCCGCGCCACCGTGCCGTAACCCCGGAGCGTTATTTGTGTACATGTCGCTCGATGATTGCGCCGCACAGCGTCTAATTCCCTCGGCGGCTCCTCTAGTTTCCTGCTTGATGTCACAACAATCACATCTTATGGTTTTTAATTGTTAAAGAGCAGAGAACGTAAACATCACGCACAGATGCATTGTGTTGACGCTCTTCCTGCATTTATTGATCCACCGAGAAAGCGAGAAATGAGGCTTAAAGCGTATTTTTCTGCTTCCACAGTTTCTGTCGGCGCCTGAAATCGTGACACAGGACATGTCTGTAACATAAACAGATTGAAAAGCTCTTCCTGTAATATTGGGATTTATGGACTAATATGTGTAGGTGTCGGGTTGTTAAAGCTGAGCAAATCTCCACATCTCTGAGCGTGCGCGGTGTTGTTGCACGTCTTATCTGCTCCTTCCTTCTCGTCTCTGCGTGACCGCTGGCAGAGGCTGCAGGACACAAAGTTGAAACTTTTTATTTCCTGCAGTGGATCTGTGTTGACCGGAGGGCCCGGGGGCGCCTGGAGCCGATAAGGCAGTCTGTTGTCTGGCCTGCCGCCCGCTCAGAGCCTCCCTTCTCCTCCCCTCGTGTCCCTTCTCTTCATTGTTGTTGTCGCTGTTTATTTGCTTGTTTGTTGGTGCCCCCCGCTGCTCATTGGTTCGACATTTTCTGGCTCTCTCCCACGTCTCTTTCCTGGCTAAAAGACTTAAAAGCCATTTAGCGCCGCCTCTCCCCCCGAGAGCCCCCCTGTAATTAGCAGAACTAATTTAGCAGAAATATTTGCCGTTCCCTTAAAACTGCTGTTGCTCAGGGAGAAGATGTGAAAATGTGATGTAGCGGAAAAGAAGTCTACCTGTTAAGTGTGTCTGTGTGGGGATTTTGTGCACGACAGCGTGCAACGGTGAAACGGAGAGTGAGCTTTAGCCTGAGCATGCTAGCAATTGACGTTGCAAAATCACTAATTCCTGGCATTGACCTTGAGTCAGGAGGAAGGTCGTGGAAGGGAAGTAGCGTTGGCAGCGGCTCCTTGATTGGCTGTGTACTGATGTGACTTGAGCAGCTGAACCATAAGCAGCATTAAATCACCGTGCTCTGTGGGGGGCTGTGATGATTCATTCTGTAGCTGAAAGATTGAGAATCTTCTCTTTGGATTTGGCTAAACTCTCCTTCCTTTAGCACTGAGGAGTGTTTCACTGCACTGCCTGCGTCTTTATCAGTTTGACATTTGCTGCTAAATATTTGTTTCCAGACCATGTGTGAATGGATGAGGGTGGAACCTCTGTGCCCCGGAGTGACGGGGCACTTCGGCCGTATTGTCTGTAGATGCGATTGGGCCACCAGTTGTAAGTATAACCAGGAAAATGTCGGAGTCCCAGTGACTCTGACTGGAATGCAAACTCTCACCACTGTTGTTAACTCCAAATGCTTTAAGAGCTTGTCTGAGCTGACTTGCTTGCAGTCTGCAGGGAGCAGAGGCTTCATGTTTTAGCATGTAATTCATTTTCTTGGTGACATAAACTGGCTCTCACTGTCCACCTGACTGGTCCAATTTGAGTGACGTCTAGAGTCCTTGAGTGGTTCCTTAATGTCCATCAAGGCTCTGCTGAACTTGTGCCAGGGTTGGGACTCCACCTGACGTAACGTCTCCCTCGTCTCCTCCTGGCAACTCCCCGCTGGGGGGTGTAAATGGGAGCTTCTGCCCCTGCGTTGCTTCAGTCGTTATGTGACTTTTGGCTAAAAGCTGGTTCTCCTCTCTCCACTCCTGGCTAATGTCTCTGAGGACAGTCGGATTCTGCCGTGTCAGCAAAATGACATCACTGGTGGCCGAGGGGGGCGACTGTGTGGAGGGACTACATCGACAAAAGAGGGTGGGGCGCAGTGGGTGTGCTGGCCAAGCTTTTAGTGTAATTACACCTGTTCTCCAGCGGAATGGATACGATGACCAAACTGCAGGAGTCACAGAGGCAAAGTGATGAAGTTATGGTGTAAAAAACCCAAAGTTTTCAGGTGGGACGCTCAATCAGCACCACAGTCGGGTCAAACTGGGGAGACGAGTCGGATGGATTCCCACAAATGTATTAGCTTTCAAGTCTGGCTCGCGCTCAGAGCACCTATGCAGTAACCCGTGTTCGACGGTGAAAGCAGCCTCTGTTTATGTGATTAATGTCCTCGGAGGAGGCTCGTGTTAAGCCAGTGTGAAATGTAAGTGGTTCCCCGAGGGAGGAGAGAGGGAAGAGCAGCCAGGAGAACAGAAGAACATCCTCAGCACGGTCCTGGTCCTGGAAGCAGGGATAGCAGCGATCCTCCCAACAGTATACAATGCAAACAGATTGGCCCGTGGTTATGGTGTACAAAGGAATGTTTGACTGCTTCAAAAAGCAGATGTTGAGTCACACATACTGTGTGTCTCATAAACTGTTAGTTGGACTTGGGCTTTAAATATGAGCCCAGTCTTACATCTCCACTCCATTCCAGCCCCAACCACTCACCTAAATACTCCCTCCTACCTTCTGTCCTCTTCCCAGACCCACTTTTCGTTACTTTACCTGGCACACGTGTGTCCTGGGCATCGTGGGCTGCGCCGTCATGATGTTCCTGATCAACGCCATCTACGCCTCGGCCAGCATCGCCTTCATGCTGCTGCTGCTCCTGCTGATTCACTACCTCAGTCCCACCTCCAGCTGGGGCTACATCAGCCAGGCGCTGATTTTTCACCAGGTCTCTCACACACACACACACACGGACAATAGTGCATTGTCATGACTAGAATCTCTAGAGGCTGCACCTGTGCCAGCAGTCAGCCAGTAAGGTTTATACAAACACAACAGCCTCTCCTGAAGCCAAGTTCTTTACAGTACACACACACACACACACACACGCACAGACACACACGCACACTCGGGCTATCAATCACAGTGATATCAGGTCTAGCAGATGCCCCCACCCCAGACCCTCTGTCTGTTCTCATGTAGAGGGGGCCCTCCAGTTCTGGGAGGAGCGGTTGCCAAGGCCTGGCAGGGGTTACGAACATCAGGACATCATTACATCCACTTAACTTAGTGGGCTTTTCTCCCATGCTCTTATTTTTTTTCATCTCTGTCCTCCTTTTGCTTAATCCGTGGCTGGAATCAGCCCCTGGACACCTGTGTTGATCCACTGTCAATGTCAAAAGGAGGGAAAAGGGTATAGCACATGCCAGTTCACTACAGACTAAACGTTCAAAACCTGAACAACAAAGACTGTCAGGCAAACTCAAGAAGAAGAGAGGTAAGCGTAACGCATGGGTAAAATGATCAAAAACAACACTTCACAGAGACACAAACAATCCCAGGAAATGGATTTAACACAGAAGGAACAAAATGAGCATGAAGAGATTCAGACTGGAGGAAAAAGAAAGAGAAAGTGAAAAACAGAGAAAGTGACCTTAAAAATGTCTTTGTGGACTAACACAATAGTCACCACAAGGTTTCACCACAAAAATCCCAACAATCGAGGCTTGAAAACAGAAAAATGAAAAAATAATTGCCAAAAATGCAGCACAATTGGTCACAATCCACCTCGGTATAACTGCGGAGCTGCTTCTCATTTTGATTTTTTTTCCACTGAAAAGTAGGGAAATTCTGTCTGTTGTTGCAAAACTTCTCACTTCGCTTCCCGAACTGACTGGGAAACATGTTTCCGACTAATTTCCCCTCTGCTGCAGTATGCATCTGATTAGCGAGAGCCGGCGCTGCTCTTTGCACCCTGACGCAATCGCTCACAGTTTATCAGCAGCAGAGTACAAGCTCTTTAACTGCAGCGGTACTTTTTTAACTCCTCATCCTGCCCATTACATTAATGAGACCTGGCAGAAGCGTCCTGACGTGCAGTCCGGCAGCGGCCCGTCTGGCACCGCACCAACTGGGTGACATTGAAACAAGGGAGCAGCAGGAGGAAGAGCGGAGGGGAGAGAGACGAGGATGAGGGGCAGGTGAGTGATGGAGCGGCCCAGTGATGGATGACAGTGGAGCGACAGGGGAATGATGAGCGCGTGATGGATGAGAAGATGGAAAATGCATGAAAAGAGGCAGATGAGTAGAAGCAGTCAGCCTGGGCCTCCCAAACCATCCAGTTGGGTTTGTTTGATCAGTCTGCAGTCCTGGAGGAAGAGGACAACGGACATCAAGTCTGGACGATGCTGATTGTCAACCCCCTCAAAAACTCAAGTGCGCCTGCCACTAACGGTCCTTTTTCCCCACTCTTCTTTCGTCTCAGGTGCGCAAGTACCTGCTCATGCTGGACGTGAGGAAGGACCACGTCAAGTTCTGGAGGCCCCAGATCCTGCTGATGGTGTCCAACCCTCGCAGCAGTGTGGGCCTCATCACCTTCATCAACGACATCAAGAAGAGCGGCCTCTACGTCCTGGGACACGTTCAGCTCGGAGATCTCAGTAAGGACGACACGCCGTCAATCGCCTCTCCTCTTCAGCAACAGCTGGTCAGAACTGGAATCTTCTGCAGTGTTTATTTAAACGGCCCCAAAGCTCCTTTTCTGCCTGCCAACAGTGAATTTACTAAACGATTCTCTCCCAGCATTAGTTCCATTTTGACGGTTTTCGCGAATCCTCTGTGTAATGCTCGGTCGTCGGTGACGGCTGTCCGTGTTGGAGGTTCCTCTGTGTGGACCCCTGGAGGCGTTCAGGCACCGCTGCAGGGCCTGCTCTGCTCGGCCTAGAGAGGAATGCTTGTCTGTCCTTACTTCTGCTTTTCCGAAGCCTTCTTGTGTGTCTCTCTCTCAGCCTGCCACCCCTCCCTCTCGTGTTTCGCTCCTTTGGTCTCCTCTTCTGTTTACTTTCACACAATCCCAAAATATTTGTCTGGAGCTGTCAGCTTGGTTTCTCTCATCGCGCCGTTCTGCCTTGTCCTCCCTCGTCCTCCCTCGCAGACACGCTGCCCTCAGACCCCCTGCAGTCTCAGTATGACTCCTGGCTCTCCCTGGTGGATCATCTCAACATCAAAGCGTTTGTCAACCTGACTCTGGCTGACTCTGTGCGTCATGGCATCCAGCACCTCCTCTTCATCTCTGGGCTTGGTCAGTGCCTCCGCCGTCACGCCCTCTGCTTCTCTTACTCCTTCCTTAACACTTCCTTCCTCTTCATTGTGCCTTCTGCAGGTGGGATGCGTCCAAACACCCTTGTCCTTGGTTTCTATGACGACTGTTTTCCCAAGGACATGCTCACAGATCCGTGTCTGTCCACCATTCAGTGCGTAGATCATTCGGGCCCGTCGCTGGAGTTTGACCAACAGCCCCCGCTCTTCCACTTCGCCTCCCTGCGAGTGCCCAGTAACAGGCAGGACTTTGGTGAATTTGGGGATGGGAAGACGCTGGGACCCCAGGAGTATGTGGCGGTAATAGCTGACGCCATGAAGATGCTGAAAAACGTGGTGCTTGCGCGTTACTTCAACAGCTTCGACCGATCCGAAGTCCTCTCGCCGTCCTTCTTCTCCGCGGGGAAGAGGGCCGTCTATGTCGACGTGTGGCCGCTCAACCTTTTGCGCCCAGACAGCAGCAGCTACGTGGATACGTGCTCCCTCTTCCTGCTGCAGCTGGCCTGCATCCTCAACATGGTGAGGGCCTGGCGCAGAGCCAAGCTCCGCCTCTTCCTGTGCGTGGAGGAAGGGCGAAGCGTGAGGGGCTCGGAGGAGAAGCTGGGCCAGCTCCTCAAAGAGCTGAGAATCAAGGCTCAGGTCTACCCTGTGCCCTGGGACCAGCAGGTGGCGCTACACTGGCAGCGCCAGGGCAAGTTGGGCCAGAAGCCTCAGTCGCCCGATGCGTCCGCAGAAGAGGCGAAGCACGCCACGGAAGAGGGAGATTACGTCAACAGCTTCCCAAGTAACGCCACCCGCCTCTCCGACAACTACCTGCTGGCCGTCAATCAGCTGATCCTCAACACTGCTCAGCCCGCCCCCGCTGTGCGCTTCCTGTACTTGCCCCGCCCACCAGCCGACACCCGCCAATACACCACCTACCTGCGCCAGCTGGAGCTGCTGACGCAGGATCTGGGCCCCACGTTGCTCATCCACGGGGTCACGCCGGTCATTACCACCGACCTGTGATCAGCCGTCTTCCATCGCTGATCACAGGGGGGCGTCAGGCGTGTCCCCTGCGGTGGAAACAGTCGTTAGCCCAGGAGGGTAGATGCTTTTCTTTTTTACTGAGGGTTTGTTGACCACTCGCGTTGCTGCAGACCTCAGCAACAACCCTGCAGATCTGACCCACACTAAGGTGCCCAGTAAATTGATCCAATTTGCACTGTCTTGCACATTTTAGAGGCATGATGTCTCAGGATGAAGTGTAAATATTTGAAATGAAAATCAGACATCATCAGACTGTAGTTATTCGTGTTGAAACTTTAATGGTACTTAAGCGTATTCTTTTATTCTAAGAAGACAGTCCACTTGAGGACAACCCACAGCATTTATTTGTCAGATAAATGCACAGCCTGCAAAGAGGCCAGTGAGAAACACTATCAAATGTAATATTCTGTTCACTTTTTTATTGTTTTTGTATCAGCCTGACATTCCTCAGCAGTGGTCCAGCGTCAGCCGGCAGCCCACAGAGGCTTATTAAGACCGGCAGTCTTTTAATTCCAGCAGCTTTTACCTTCTCATCGATGGCTCCGGTTGTGTTTATGGAGTTTGTGGGCTTGACCACATCATCACGCGTTCTCTTGGTCAGATTCTTTAGAACACTCATTTCAGCTCGAGAAAAGCAGGGAGCTGATGGGAAACCTGGAGCAGGAAATCCATCTGTCCGTGTCAGCAGCTTGAAGAAAGGAACCTGTTAATGAATTGGCCCTTTGACTCTGACGAGCTTTAGGAACTGGTCTGGGAGCTGCTCTGAGAAACGATCTTCCCGTGACATAAAAACACATCTCAGGAGTTCTCCTGAGCACAGCAACCACCACATCTCTGTAGTCCTGTTTACATCACCAAGAGGTGCTCCCATTTTTCACAGCTTCTTTTTATTGCTGTCTTGTTTAGGGATTTTAGGAACTTAACTTTTTACATATTCTTGAAGCCTTTGCTTGACCAATCTGTTGGCTGATGAAGTGCCTTGAACTAAAATTATAATCCCTTTTTCCAAAGTATTTGTAACTTTTTAATACAAGAGGCATTTATGAGAAACTGACTAATAATAAATATGACGTACTAGTCCAAAAAAGGATTTACTGTCACCGTTTTGTCATCCACAGCATCTGCAAACACTATGTAAGCTTTAGCGAACTTTTGCCTCATTATTGGATACCTCATGAAGCATTTGGTGTTTTTTCCAAGATAATGAAGGAAAATAAAGCTTAAATGTGCGTGCACTATCTCCTCCTCACTGACTCAGTCTGATTGAAATATCTTAATATTAAACTCTTAAACAATCACAAGAGGCAGATTTACTCACTGGTATTTAAATCCCGTATACTGCCTTCACCATCCCAGGGAAAAACATGGCTTATTTGATTCTGTAGCCCAAAAAAAAGAGGCAACTTGCCATTTCATTTCCAGTGAAGACCAGTGTGTGTGTACCTTTGTATTTTCTTTTTTTTTTTTCCTGCCCCTGTGTGTTTGAGGTAAACTTTGGAAACAGAAGCTGGGAGATCTCAGCGGTTCAGACAGAGAGGGTGCCGAGCTGCCAGATTACCTTGTCCTACAGAGTCCAGCGTGCCAGCGGCCAGCAGAAATGAATGCCCTCTCCGCTCAGAGGTGGACAACAGATTGGAGGAATGAGCCCAAATAATCATCGACATCTGCTCGGGAGGAGGAAGGCTGACATTTATCACTGAGCGAAGGGAAGCACCCCAGCTCTGGCAGGATTTCGTGTGCGTGTGTGTTTGTGTGTGTGTGTCATATATGAGTTTACCCTCTGAGTTGAACACATTTAAGCATTTTTAATTGTGTGGGATTTTATTTATTTTTTTTATCTTGCAGGTTGAATAGCCTTCACACCGAAGAGCTTTTGTCCAGAAACATTACGCAGCCTTCCCGGTGCCCTGAACTCTCCGCGTGCAGGACTCGGCGTGCTTGATTTGCTTTGATTTCTAGCTCTTCAAAGCTGGATTAAAATGTACTTGTGCCACAAATCCTAAAGCCGGAACCTGCAGAAAAGCAGTTTATGGAACCAAGGTATTTTAGGTGGTTCATGACCGAGTTCCCTTTCTTTTTTTTCTTTACGATATCAAATGTTGTTCTCTTTATTTTCTTTGAATGCAAATCATTGCTTTGGTATTATCCAGATGTTCTCAGATCAGACATCTTTATCATGTTCTTTTCTAGCAGATATGGAATAACTATAGCGTCTTTTCATGTTAAGAAAAACGTTATCAGTTCTGCTCACCTCAATCCTGTTCAGGTTGAAGGGAAACTTGTTCTTTCTGGATGGAAAATTTCAATGAAAATGCACACTTCTGATCATGAAACGTGAATTCCTAGCAGGGTTTAGAAGAACATTTTGCATTCAGCGTTTTGCTGGTTAGAGCGAAGCTCTGCATGCTTCACAGATCATTTAAGGAGGACTTGCTCACCTAAAGGGGGCTTTCCTGAACATGTGTGTGACAACATCAAAGAGGAGGCCATCGGGTGTGTCTCCGAGTCTCACATTTGTAGCTCTGATCACAGGAAACCTGTCAGCAACTTGTCACTTTTAGGAGCACGTGTCAGCCGTACAGCAGAGCAACGCCACCAGGGCACGCGCTTCGAAATCAAACCATGCTTCCTTCCTCTTTCTGCATCTCTGGGAGCTCTTAACATTACACGACACACTGCTTTCCTCAGTCATGAGATGCAGACGAAGGTGGCTTGACGAGTAGAACTGCGTGGGACTGAGGCTCTGATTCGCCTCCTCGCCTCAGTTTTTCAGCTTCAGAGGAGCTTGGCTTTTCCTGTTTGCATCGACAGCGTCAGGCGCAGCTTTCCATCACTGTCCTGGAGTGCTCAGCGCAGCCGTTCGCCTGATTGCTGCAGCACTTCGCCCCCCTGCTGTGCTGTGTGTGTTAGTCAGCGTAGCACTTTGCAGCCGGCATCATCTGAACCATTAGCACGTGTGATGTTCCCCTCAATAGCGCCGCAGACAACACGTCTCATGTATGCAAAAAAAATCCATGTTCAGCTCTGTGTCCATAAAACATTAAACTGGGGAGAGGGGGCCTTACAGGGCTTTAGTGATCCTGGATCTGCGCGCCAGAGATGGGAAAGGGTTTCTGTGGCGAGTTCCTGGTCCATGGGTCTGGGTCAGGGTCAGCCCAAAATGAACCCTGGGTCCATCCTCCGGGGGGGGCAGGTGGCAGAAGCTGAGGAAGACTCAAAGACGAATCCAAGTTCCAAGGATCCTGGTACATTTGATACAGATAAAACTTTATTTGTGTTGTTTTTAACGCTTGTGTTTATATATTTCCAGCTTTCCAGGGTCCTGCCCATCCAGCCAATGAATAAAAGTCTGCATGAAATGACTGGACACACGTGCATGACGGCGCCGACTGCATAAAGATGAGTCACTCTGCACCTCACGCTGAGTTTCCCATCATGCTTTTCCAGATGCAGGGTGAAGCGCCTGCAGTGCTGCAGGTGGAGGAATATTCCTGAGTTGTTATTCTGTCTAATGTTTGACCTACACCATGGTGTGAGTGGGAAGTGGATGAAGGTGGGGGTCTAGCAGGTCACATGACCTGGTGACGTGCACTTGTTGAAGGGAAACTGGGTTCAAGTCTCGAGAGCAGAAACAAACGGTGGGTAAAAACGCTGTCGGCATTGATTTTGCTTTGGTTTACCCTCCTTTAACCACCAAGCTGCACTGTCCCTTTCCCTTCTTTAGCTTTGACGCTTTTTATTCTCAAATGCTTTCATTTCTCACCTGCCTTTTATGAAATGTGCCACATGTAGCATTTTGCATTAATAAATCATCACCACATTGATTTTTAGGGCATTAGGAAACAAAACACATGAGTGTGTTGTTTGGGAAATTTAGTAGCTTTTTGCCCAGACCTCAAGCTTCCATTAATCAGCAGCACCAAGAAGAAGAAAACAAGTTTTCAAATGTAATTTTCTATTTTCACTCCCCGTATGTTTCGCTTTACGCTTCCTGTCTTTGATCGTTCTGGTTTCTTTCACCTGCGTGTGTTAACCTTCCCTTCTCTGCTCTTGTCTCTTCACCTGAACAGGCCATCGTCACTCTGCAGCGAGCAGCTCTGACGTCTCCATCGGAGCAGCACTTCCTGCTGGGTGCAGAGATGAGAGACGTCGGGAGCTTCTGAAACATGGCTGTTACAAATGATCCCCTAATTTAGAGAGCATCACATTTTTCTCCATTTCACCGTGGCGAGACTCACGCTCTCCTCCTACGCGACCCGACCCCACGGCCATCAAACCTGACGTTAAACAGGAGGAAGAGAAAGGACGCTTTCTCCCTCAGTAATTAGACGAGCGAACCAAACGAGGTGAGAGACCTCATCTGCTTTCTTCTAATTCAGCCACGCTGCCTGTCATTATCTGTCCACCTCTTATTTCACCTTCCGTCCCCCTCCTGCCATCTCCTGTCCTCCAGCCCACCACTCAGGCCAGACATGTAATCACATCTATTCAGCGATGAAGATGAATTTGTGTGCTTCCTCCTCCTCCTGTTTGAGCCTGGTCCTCCCTTTCTTCTTCAGGGATCAAACAAATGGTGGACTTGGATGGAGACTGGAGATGCAGATGCAGAAGTGTGGCTGGGTGGAATTAGAAGGTAAATAATTATGAGTGTTTTTGTGTTTACGCCGGTAATTGGTGCATTATGCTGCGAGCAGAACGCTCAGGCCCACTGTGATGAGGTAATGGACGGGTAATGGAGTGTCACCCCCCACCAGAGCACACCCATGGGCTCCATTTACCCCACAAACACACACGTACTTGGAAACATGTACACAAAAAGTCAGCAAAGATAATTGCTACGACTTCATCATCACGACAATCATCGGTTTGAATTGGATTTTAGAGGTTAAAGGTCATGCAAAAGTCACTTAAGGTGCTCAGCACCATCTTCACCATCAGTTCAAAGCAGTTATTTATTTTAAATGACCAAAGCCCTTCAGAGCCACCACAAACAGCCAGAGCTGTCAGTCTTTCTGCAGAGGTGTGTCTAATGTCTTATAGGGACAAAAATCTCCTCATTTTGTGGGATTTGGCCATCTTCTGAAGACCAATGACTGTGGGAAAATTCACAACATTCACTGTGTGTGTGTGTGTGTGTGTGTGTGTGTGTGTGTGAAAGCGAGAGAGAGCAGAAAAATGAAACCACAAAAGAAATAGGAAAAACAAATGCTCCCCTCTGATTGAATCTGTTGAGGCGTGGCATTGAGACAGACCACAAACCGTGTGTGTGTGCATGTGAATATCACATGTAAAAGCACATTAGTGTGTGTGCCAGCCTGATGTGTGATTCCATATTTACTCATTGCTGCAGTATATGATAAAGTGCAGTTTAAAGGTGTGGTTTTATGCTACTCCTGAACCCTGCACATACGACACAAACACACACACACACACACACACACACACACACACACCTCACAAGGATAATCCACAGACCTTGCTGGGAATACTTCCATGTTGGAACTATTGAATTATCCAACTTATAAGCTAAAACAAACATTTTCTGTTGTTTCCTGGGGAGCCAAACGTTAGCGGGTAAAGATTCCGCGTGGTCGTAGTTTCGGTTTGTCATTTTAAAACGAGTTCGTGTTCTCAGAGAACAGCTGGGCGGGCGTCTTGCAGATTGTGTCATTAGCAGATAAATCACGTGAAAGCATTCGCAGATACGAACCTCACCTCGGTGTCTGCAGCGTTAGCCGCACAGGCTTTCCTTAATGGATGGGAGCTGTTGTCACGGTGATGACACCTCTCCAGCGACCTGTGCCTCCTTCTGGGAGCCCATTTTGATTGACAGGTGTGGCTTCCTGACCGTTATTACGTTGTGTTTTACACCATGCTGGGTGCTATGTGTGTGTTGGTGCGTGTGATGTGAAGATTTATGGTCCACTCACATATGCTGAAGTAATCAAAGGACTTCCCCTCCCCAAAAAACTCATATCCTAATAAAAAGAGCAGATAGTGAGATGAAAAAGAGTGATGGAGAGAAGAGCCAATGAAAGCTGCAGAGATGGAAACGAGAAGGCAGAGAGCTGGAAGAGCAGCTAGGTGCTGGAGAAGCGTGCTGCTTTTATGAGACGCCAGAGAGGGTGTTTAAAAGAAGCAAAAGGCAATAAAAAAGTGGGGGGGGATGTGAAAAATGAGCAAATGAAGTGAGAGCAGGACACTGGCAGGGGTTAAATAAGCAGGTTTCATGTGGCTCTGCTTTATGAGGCTGCAAGTGTTGTCTTTTCTGATGAAAGCGATCATTAGTTTGTGGGTTTCACCCCCACCCTCACCTCTCGGTCAGTCCTCACCTGCTCACATTATCCAGGTTATGTCCACTCCAAGTTACACAGCCTTCATCATGATTTTTGTTGTGGTCCGACAGGTTCAGATGTACTTTGGTTTGCTCTACCAGCAACTTAGATGACTTTAGCCAACAACAACCTTAACAACCAGAGTGTCTCTGTTCTTACTTTCCCATCGTTCTCTTTGGTTGTATATGGTGATGGTGGCTCCCACAGGTGCCCGTGACCCCAAAAATCCAACTAAAACTGCTGCCCTGAAAGTTGCGCAAAGAATATTTTCTTCCAGAGTTGATTTATGACGATGAGCTCATCACAAGAGGATTCAGGGAGGAAAAACCTCAATTTTTGTGTGCGTGTGGGTGGCAAAACTCTTAAAGCTCCATTATTTGTGTTTTAAGTTTAATAGAGAATCTAATTGCCTAAAGGTTGTTGGAAGGGTAATGCCATCTTTAAACTCCTGCCCCATCGTAAAGGAATTCAATTCTTTCGCTAAAAGCATGAATAAAAACGATTTGTTTTGGCTGCGTTCCGCACCACTGTTTTAAGAGAAAGGAAAAGGAGGAGGGGGGAGTAAAAGATGAGAGGGCTATATGGCCTCATTGATCCGCTCGTTGGTAATTTATTCGTGTATCCAATCGCAGCACAGTGCACGCCGTTGCAACTAAACAGTTGCTGTGGCTGTTTTTTTTCTTCTGCTCGATGACACTCAACTTTGGGTTCAAATGGTCAAAACAAGTCCTGATGAAGCAGAAGTCTTTCTGCTAAGTGCAAAGCCTGTTAGACCAAATGTAGCTCCAGAGATGGTGACATTTTGTAATTGAGAGCTATGCATGAAACACTGTGATGTGTCAGTTAAGCTTTCCGCAGAGGTACATTTTGGGATGTTTTGATGGCGCTACAGGCAGATAACAGTTTTAATCTGAATCATCTCGCATGGAAACTGCTAAAATGCTTCCAACCATTTCAGAGTTTAGTCACATTTGAACCTGGAGGCTGGAGGACTGTCACTTTTTTACATTTCCTGGGTTCGTTAATCTCAGCAGGTCATTAGTAATCTCCCTTCAGCAGTTAAAGTAAATCTCTTTGCGGCTTTAATAAGTGCAAAAGGTAAATGTTTATTTTCCCAAATGCATTTGCGCAGACGTGATCCTTCATTATCAAATGTCATTGATTAGATGAACGCTGTCGTCCGTTTCTACTCTTCTGAACCATGTTGAAGCCCCTCCCCTTTGCTGATGTCACCAGGAGATCTTGCTCTATGATGTCATACCAGCAGGGCTTATTGATTTCCCATATAGTCATACGCATGCAGTAAATGGCTCCAAAAATAAATCCCCTCATTAGTTAAAATGCAGCAGAGCAACTCTGCCCAGATTTAATGCTTTGGTGGATACAAAGACCCTTATTAAAAGTCATTTTTACTGATTTGATTTTCAACCCAATTAAAACCATTAGACTGAGTTGGCAACTGAATAAACTTCCAGATAAGTTTTTACCCCCTGAAATTAGTTGAAACTTTTCCATGTGTCATTATATGAAGGTAGTCTGTAAGTCTCGTTCTGAGTGTGCAGAAACTTTCCCAGCATTCCCAGCCTTCACCTCCTGGCGTGCCCGTGTGATCACGGTGGGTGGTATTTAGCTCAGAGGAGGTGGTGCTGTAATCAGTGTTACCTGCAGCTTCCTGATAGCCCAGTATGATACCGAAGGACCACACTGTTCTCTAATCAGTTAATTTGATTCAATCACTTGGAGCTTTTGAGGACGACGCTTCTGGATTGAGACTTAATTCAGGTCAGTCTGCAGTAGGTAAATAAAGCACAAGACTGGTGATTAGCAAAAAGCAAGTGAGAGACCTTTGACCTCCTCCTGATTGATGGACAGAATATAACTTCTGTCAGAAACTGTGACGTGCGGCCATGTTGGAGACCGATCTGCTTGCTGCTTGCAGCCTGCTGATGGCTTTATGCTGTATGTTATGGTTGAGATCTGCTTTCCCCACAAGCAGCACAGAGATCAAAAGACTGTTTGGCTATGAAAGACCACTCCCTGCATTCATTTCCCTGCGTGTGTGTGTGTGTGTGTGTGTGTTGTGAAAAAAAAAAAGCAGCAAGTAGATGTATGTGTGACAGCCAGTCCATCAGTCAGCCTTAAGTCTGCTCCCACGGGGTACAACCTGCACGCTGCGTGGGCAGTTTTGTTTTTGCATGGGAAAAGACCCACATGTGTTTTTACATTCAAGCGTGGGCGCAAACACGTACGACAGCTGCAATGTGAATATCAGAAGAAGTAAAGAGCGTGCAGTGGTAACATCAGAGGTGCTGCGTGCCCCTGCGCCGCTCCGCTGCGCCGCTCCGCTGCACCGCTGCACCGCTGCCTCTTATTAGAAGTCATGCTGCAGGAAACTGCGCAACATCTGGAGAAGCCATCACATGCACACACACACAGTCTGTCACACACCAGACGAGTCCATATGTTAAGTCTATACACCCCTGAAGGTGTCTTCATTCATCCCTGTTTTTGTGTGTGCATTCATACATGTAGATGCATAATT
The DNA here is from genome assembly GCA_015343265.1 of Pao palembangensis. Lineage (NCBI taxonomy): Eukaryota > Metazoa > Chordata > Actinopteri > Tetraodontiformes > Tetraodontidae > Pao > Pao palembangensis. Next base: position 12,400,777 of record CM027091.1, on the reverse strand, counting down.
TTGCCCGCCCCCAGCACACAACCCACTGAGTGTCGTGGTGGCTGTCGTTAGTGCTGAAATCATTTGGTTGGGGGATGAGGGGATAACGGATGTCGGAGGCAGGTTAGATTACCTACCTAAGCTAAACCTGCCAAAAGGAGCTTTATGCAGACCAGATGGTTGCTGGTGATGTTTGCAGGAGTTCTTTCAAACGGGCCTGATTGTGTTGCAGAAGATTAAAAAATAAAAAAAAATAAAAAAACGTCTGAGAACAGCGACATTGCAGCAGCTAAAATGAGCCAAAATGGATGGGCAATAATGGCACTGATCTTTTACCCTGAAGGATGTCGAGGAGCATAGATGTGGAGCTGATAGCTGAACGTAAACACTGCTTGACCTTTTATAACAAGTCTGTATGAGTTTCTGCAGCAGACCTTGTTACCTGCGAGCAGTCGGCATCATCACTGCAGATTTCTGCGTGTGGATCAGTTCAATACCTCATTCAGGTTGACTCCTGGTAGCAGAATCTTCCTGTTGTCTCCAGGCAACAGCCGCTGATAAATGTCTACAGTATTCATTAGAGGGTAGTTATGTTTTGTCCCCGCAGTTGTAGTGGCTGAGAGACGACACCTGAGCAGTGGAAAGGCACTGAAAACTGCTCTTCTCTGACTGACTAAAGCAGAATCATTAAAAGGCCGACACTTTGGTGTCATCCAAGTGCCATGAACTCTGGCTACGTGGCTGTGGGTCTGCGTAATAGTTGGGTTTTTAACTGGAACAACAGTCGTTTCTTTTCTTGCAACTAAATTTCATTGTGTATCTTAGGTAAACCGTGGGGAAGTCTGGGAATCCTGATAACAATCCTCTCGTCTAACTCCTTAGCCGAGGTCACAGGTAGGTTAAAAACAACTCTCCTTTAATGTAGAAGCTCAGTTCCATCACATTTGCAATGATGGTTTTAACATGCATTTTTAATTCAGTGTGGACTTTGTTTGGGAGACTTGTTAATAAAACACAAAGGGCTCAACAGTCATCTGTGTAGAACATCATTTAAAAGCCACAACAGCCTCGTCTAACACTAAATTTTAAGACGTCACAGGTTATTAAGGTGAAGACAATCCATTTGTCTTAATCAAATATGATCAGAGATGCAGCCTGTAGAGTTCCCTGCTTTTCTAAACGGCTTTGCACAAGGTCCAATCACAGCACATATAGAATATCGTGAACACACAAACACTTTTCAGGAATGAATGCATGCGTCAGCGACAGCAGAAATGTGAGTTCACAATCATTTCATGTCTGAGAAAAGATGAAAAGATGAGTTTTTGTGCTTTTCTCTTTTCTGCAGCACCAATAATATCAGAGAACAAAGGCAGGCAAAGGGACAGCAGATGTTAGTGGACAGACAGGCAGACAGAGTCTCGGACAAATTAAGTGGAAAACAGATTTAGATAAACATTCAGAAAATCACATCCTCAATCAAGGATGTTTAACTGCAGAGAAAATTGCTGAAATGTATTTCCTTACCTCTATATGCTTTTATTTGCACTCCCTTTTTTTTTTTTTTTTTTTAGAAATATAGATATATTGTGTCTGTAAAATGTTGGGTTTTTTTCTAGTTACTGCTTAAGTTTTTATTTATTGATCCATCCGTCCATCTTCTTCCGCTTATCTGGGGTCGGGTCGCGAGGGCAGCAGCCTAAGCAGGGAAGCCCAGAGGGACGTGCCCTGAACACCTCACCCTGCCACCGAGGAGTTTTTTGACCACCTCGGCAACTTCAGCCCCGGAGATACGAGAGCTCGTTCCCAAGTCCCCAGGCCCTGCTTCCTCACCGGACAGTGCGTTGGTGGGATTGAGGAGGTCTTCGAAGTATTCCTTCCACCCATCCACGACGTCCTGAGTCGAGGTCAGCAGCACACCATCCCCACTGTACACAGTGTTGACAGTTCACTGCTTCCTCCTCCTCAGATGCCAGATGGCGGTCCAGAACCTTTTTGAAGCCGTCCGGAAGTCGTTCTCCATGGCCTGCATCCGGGCAAGGGAAACCTAGAACCATTTGTGGTCATCTTCATAAGGGGTCTTGGGCTACACTTTGTCTGGTCCCTCCCCAAGGACCAGTTTGCCATGTGTGGCCCTACCAGGGGCATAAAGCCCCAGACAACTGAGCTCCTAGGATCACTGGGACACGCCAACACCTCCACTGCGATAAGGTGGCAGCCCGACGAAGGGTTTATTTATTGATTTCATAGATAACCCTGATGGTGTAGCCCACAGAGGAAGATTCTCCATGTTTTCCAAGGATTATTAATGGTTGACTTGTTTTTGCTTTTGCTCCGATCTGGTCGATTGTGACGGATTACACACACATCTGAATCCTCCTTCAGCTACACACAGCCGGCGAAGCACAAATAGGCTCAGTAATGATTGAAACTTTTTGAAAAAACATGTAACGGTCTGCTTTTTCCTAACCTCTGTCCACAGCTCACAGGGCCGATTCACTGCAAATCAGTGATATTTCAGGTGCAAAATGTTTGCTTTCCATGGTTTTAAAGGCTGCTATGCAATAACTGTGCACCTTAAATGTTTTATTTATTAAGTCATAACACATTCAGATGCATCATCACTCATTTTGCTGCAGTTTGCATTTTTTTCTTTATGAAATTCAACTTATACTCACTAAAAGTTTGAATTAAACTCAGGAAAAAGTTTACTTCTGTTCCAAAACAACAAGAACATAACTAAGCAGCAGCTGTAAAACCGATGCAGCTGATGAATATTAAACTGTGCTGATATACGTATAAGGAGGGGAAAAAAGCAAGAGGGGTAGAAGAAAAAGGATGATGATAAAAAGGGGTGAAGGAGTCATGGTATTTACAGTATAATGGGAGAGTGTTAGAAAAGTCCTGCTTTGTGAAGACTGAAGGTTAAGAGGACGGGGAAGGAGGCTAAATGGTCATCACAGAATGGTGGTCAAGCAGGGAGGAAGAAGGGAGGTATAGAAAATAATTATAGCAGGCATGAGACATGATAGAGCGTGGACCCCGAGCAAAGACACACACTGGACAAACACAATAAACACACAGTCGCAGAACGAGACGGCCCTGTCCTCCCCGGGAGTTGACGCGGTCACCGAGGGGCTGGCAATTTATCCTGTCCCATTACTGGGGACGCTGCTGTGAAATTGTCCAATAAATCAGTGTCTGGGGGAGGCAGTGCTCCCCCTGCTGACTGTGTGACCGCCTGAACAACTGTCTCTCTACTTCCTCCTCACCTGCCACAGATAGGATGAGGACTCAGATAGCGCCTGGTCGGAGGGGAGAGGACCCGGGGTTCAGCACAGATTTATGGTGGGTCCTCAACGGTTCCATGCAGGTGAGAGAGCAAAAGCTGATTTATCGGAACAATGCGACTTTTTCAGGCCTAAATATTCGTGGCGTGATCAATACAAACTGAATTTTGGGTCTGTTTAAGCCAGGTGGAGATGAGACATCTGAAACAGTCAATATTATTCTCCCTTAAATGCATTTGTCACAACCCCCCCCCACATCAGATCAAAGCCCAGAGCTCGTCACTCATGCTGACAGGCCATCTGAACAGCTCCGCTGGCCCTTTTTTTCCCCCCTACATGTTGAGCCTGTTCGTAAAAACATTTTTAGGTCTAAAAAAACACGTGAGAGGGAAAACGATAGTGATGTTATAAGACCTGATGACCAAAACAGCTGCCGGCCACAGCGGCTCAGAGCCTGGGATCGTAAAGGCAGAGCGGGAGCGTAAAGGTTCTGTGTGTTCACTGTTCATGTCGGATCATTCAGATGACTTCAAGTTTCATTGTATTCCTGTCAGATGAGACCTGACAGGCGGGCTTCATCACTGTCACGAAAGGTGCGTCCAGGGAGATACAGCTGAGATTAAGGGGCTGTGGGGGCAGATTAGATGGATAGTGACAGTGGCTGAATGACAGCTGCATACCCAGCTTCATCCAAGTTTCATTTTTCATGTGACACTTTTGAGGCCAAGTCAACTTTGAGGTCAACTTTTTTTTTTTTTTTTTTTTACAGAAAGACAAAGGAACACTTTCCCCAGTGGTCATGTAACCGTTCTACATGTTCACATAGCATCGCTGGGCACTTGTGTGAAGGTAATAGGAGCAAATTTGCGGAAGCAAAAAAAAAAAAAAAAAAATTAGCCAGAAGATAATATGCTGTGAGATAATACTATTGTCTTTGGAGGAAATGAGCACTTCCTCATCCTTTATGAGAGACTTTGGACTGAAGGTTAAAGTGACATTTGTTTTATAACATTAACATCAATAATTCATCATGCTTCCTTCTCCCTGGCTGACGCTCTTCGGCTTCCTCCCTGGCGTGCTCACGTTCTTTAGCTGATATTCTTCTTCTTCCAGCCTAAAGCTACAGTTATGTTTTTGCTGTACATGTGTGCCACAATCCAGTCAATGGGATCAAATCTGAGTGTCAAAATATGACAGTTGTCGTCCTTTCACCTGTGGATCAATATTAGCATCATAACACATGTCAATTTGCTGTCATTCAATAGCTTAAATCAAGCCGGTGTATCGTTATTCCAGCTTCAGGGCAAATAATCGTAAATGCAGATTTCTATTCTTGTTTCTGGCAGTCTAAGACTACAAATTTCAGAGGAAGATTATTAGATTGGACTCAGTCTGGATGCTGTTGGGTGTTGGAGATATCCCACCTCATTGGGCCGCCCTTCCTCCGAAAGGTTGCTCACGAGGTTTGACTGAGGTCACGCAGCATGGAGTGACGGCAAAGAAAAACACCCACATTCATTTCCCATCTCAGTTCCCTCCTCCACGCTCACCTGTTAACCTCTTTTGTGAAATCCCGCGGCGTGTTTCCGCCTCGCTGGCTGCGCCGCCATCTCCAGAGATGAGATCTCTGAGGCGGGCCCGGCTCATATTTACAAGGTGGGATTGTGACAGGATGGAAAGTGGGAAGCGTGACGAAGACGAAGGCGGTGTAATGTGGTTTCGCAGTGGGAAAAGTGAATATGGGAACTGGTCGTGTGCTGCGGATCAGAGAGCCTGTAAAACTCTGAATTCGGGACTTCAGCAGAGATGACTTCTCATTTCTTAGAAAGTACTGTGATACATGTTTGCAGGCACAGTAATATAATTTATCAATTCATAAACATGCGTCTTTTCTTGATGATGGAGGCAACAACTGCATCAGCTGCTCTGTTAGCGTAGCAGCGTAGCAAATTCTAGCTCGACATTATTCAGGGAAGAAGAAGAAAAACCTCAAAACTCATATGATGTTCAAATTTTAACAATAAGCCAAACAGACTGGTGAAAGAAAGAATGAGGAATGAAACAAAAGGAAAAAAGTAGAGGGAGATAGAGGAGGGAGAGGAGAGTAGCGGTGAATACCTGATGGGGAGCGATGGAGTCTATTGATCCATGTGGCAGTGCAGGCTGTTTCATTTGGTCATTCAATTATTCAGTCATTTGGTTGATGTCCCTGCCTCCATTTGAGGAGCCCAGGCTTGCACTCAGAAGGCAAAAGTGATGGATCCACGAAGGCAAGTGTGCGGCACGAGGCTGCAGACTGGAAAAATCGGAGGCTTTAGCGGGTTTAGATGTGCCTCTACGCTAGTTCCAACGCTACAGTACACCAATTTAGAAGTTAGAAAGCCGGTCAGTATTTGATTGAAAGTCAAACTTTGCACCAAACTCAGTCACTAAAAGCTTTCTGACCAAACGGCCTTTGCTTCATTTTAATAAATAAATTTTTCGGTGCCTTTTTGACACTCAAGGACACCGTACAGTAAATCCAGAACAAACAATAAAACCATAAGAAATGCATAAAAAATATACACAAACAAATTTTATAAAATTTAAATAGAAAATATCTTTTTCAAACTTAATATACTGACCTTGAAGACAAAGAGTCTTAATGTATTTGGTGGATACCTTTGTCATTAGTTTCCCATTTGTGCTGAAGAGTTGTGGCCTGAACATCATCAAATACAATTAATCAATTTATCCTGACACACGCAGTGTATTAATCAGCTGCCTCGGCTGCCTTAATGGCTCAATCAGGGTGGAAGAAGGAGAGAGGAGAGTCTTGAGCCTTATAGAGGGTCATTACGGGGGAAAAACAACCCTGTCCTCCAGTAACCTGCTGTCGGTCCGGATCAAACGGATCCAACACTCTGTCTCCTCATCATCGTCCACAACATAAACAGATCAGCTGATCTTTGTTTTGCGTTTTGTTAAATTCAAGTCTGTGCTATCAGGAGCCCCGTCAGACAGGTCAACCCTCACCCTGGTGCTTCTCAGAATAGTTTAAATCTTCATGTTGTTCCACGACACACAGCCTGCCTAACTTTGTTACAGCGGGACCATCCATTACAGGGCGGAGCAGCAGGAACGTGATTATTTATGCACTCTTAAGCCAGAGTGGGTTGGGGTGTAATTCACTGTTAACATCCTTCATTGGAATTGCAAATCAATGCCTCTGCATGCTCTACCTCAGGTCTTTCTCACCAAATCCTTTTCTCCCAACATGCAGACCCCGCTCTGTCTCTATCTGCTCCCAGCCTGTACGAGGTGGTTTGTCATCCAACTGGACTGCAGTTGTTCCTGGGCAGTGGGCCAAAGCCAGTCTAGACAGGATGAGGAGCGAGGATGGAGAGAGGGAGGCAGAGGACCCATCGCTTGAGAATTTGATATTAGTTATTATTAATCTTAGTAGTTTACCTTTGGTAAAGACTGTTGGTATTGTTGTTTAATCCAGGTGTTGCTGATGCTCGTGCTCTGGATGTTTTTGATCTTCCCATTTCATGATCTAGGCTGCCTGTATTAGTGCGTATACATTTCCAGCATCAATCATTGTTAATATGCAGTGCAGCCCATGGAGACCAGTTTGATCTTTGTAAATGACGCTGTTTGGGTCACTGGAAGGTTCAGGTCCATTTGTGCCACAGGTCTCTCGTGGTTACGAACTGATGCGTTTACAGTGAAAATGTCTGGACCACAGTCGCTCTTTCTCCTCTCTTTGATCCCAGCGTTTATTGAAAAGACATTGTGCTTTCAAGTTTAAATGACTGTGCAGGCTGCACAAGAAAAGAGGCACGGAGCCAAAGTAACGGAGATTGGTTTACGAGCAGAAGGGGGTAGAGCGGGGGAATAGGAAAGCAGCACTGGAAGGGGTAAAAAGGGAGGATTTAGCATGTTTCAGACAAGAAGTGGGAGGAGATTCTGAGAAGAACCTGAGGAAAACAGTCTCCTCCTCCCCTTAGTCCCTTTTTCAACTTTGTCTCCCCCCTCTCTCATCCTCTTTCCTCTCCTCTGAGTCTATCCTTCAGGCTTCTTAAGTCTGATCTCCTCACCACCCGGTGTATTAAGAACCTTTTACTGCTGCCTCAGCCCAATCAGTCACACTGTCTTTCCCCCCCTCTCTATTTCTCTCTCTCTCTCTCTCTCTCTCTCACAGGCACACAGTGCCCACCTTTGATCTCATTCTGTGGTTGTCATCTCTCTCTTCTCTCACTCTTTCCAATCCTTTCCACATCTTTCTCTTTACCTTCTCTGTCATGCTTTTGTTATTTCACATTAAAATGTTCCTCATTTCTTTGTTTGTCCTCGGAACAAGCAGCTATCTCTCTGTTTATCCCTCCTTAACCTCCTTTTACTCTTTCAATCCATCTCCACTTGAAGATCTACGTCTGCTGATCCCTCTCGCTCCTTTGCTTCCTCACTGGTTCCTCTGGCTTCCTCCACTCCTTCCACTCTTGCCTTTCCTTTTTTTTCCCTCCCATCTGTGCTCTTTCGCTGTCACGCTGAGCTCTGGCACATGGCAGAAACTCTTTCACCCCTTTTTCATATTTACCCCCACATCTGATCTCTCGTTCCTCCTCTCTGTAGTTATTCACCTCTTTTTTCCCTCTCAGGTCCGAAGTCACAGAGCCAAATGTGATTAGGGGGCCGAGGCTCGTGCACCGAGCCGAGGCTGGTGTTGGAGTGGGTTGGGAAGGATTCAGGTATAAACCATTTACCTCTCCAGCACAACTGACCAACAGCCTGCTGAATGAAGGCAGAGCAGATTCACTTTCGGACACAATTGTCCTCCCTCGCTCATTTTCTCCACTGTTGTCGTCTTCATTGTCTGACAGCCGGCTGCACGGGTGTTGCAGACATTGACCTAAATATGAAATGGGCCATTTTTCATTGTCAGGAAGGATTTAAGGCATTTACAGCTCATCAACAGTACGGACAGTGAACGTGTTTTGGCTTTGCTTTGGTAATGTTCCAATTTGTCATCTTGCATTCAAAATGTCTGACCAGTCAGGTGTGACTAAGCTGCCTCACATCTCTCCTTTGCGTGATTCATCATGTGGCAGAGCTGCTCTGCACTACGATGTCACAATGCAACCATTTCAGAACCCTGTGCTCCCCAGCTGCTAGCCTGGCTGTCGGGTTTGTGCGTATTTTTGTGCCCGCTGGTTGTGTTTTCTGCTGAATGGCCCCACACATCCACTCCTTTTTTAATCAGCAGTGGTAAAGCCACGTTGAAGGGTAGCTCTGGTTTCTGGAGGAAATGGTTAGCGCCTGCCTGGCTCTCTCCAGCAGCATCCGGTCTCCAGTCAGTTGTGTCCTAACTGTGTGTGACAGCACCGTGGCAGAAGGGTGAGTATCCACATTGGCTTATTTAAGTCAGGGAGAATTCTGGGAAACCAAGGGCTTCTTCCTCTGTGGGAAATTGTCTCCAATGTTGAAAACCATATCCTGCAGATAGCAGTAGGGGAGCAGAGGGGGCCCTTCTAAGTGGTAATTTCCACAGACTGACGTCCATGCATGGATCTCCATGTGGAGGGGAGTTCCTTAAACACTTTAGACACATTTGATGATCTAACGATTCATTGTGTTTTTGTTTCTCAGTAAACCAGTTCACTTCCACCAGTATTTCACCGAGAGCCCTTTCTTTTTGTCATTTCGTTCATCTTTTACTTAGCAGGGAACATTTTTCAAAACATGCATTTCTTGGTCTTTCTGTCTCTCTTTACCGCTATCCTGGCCCCCCATCAGCTCCATTTCCACTTTTTACTCTGCACAGGAGGGGAACAATGCACTCAGCTGGACGCAGTGGGGCTCCGGCTCTACCTCTTGCCAGCAGAACTTGAGACACAGCAGGCTGACTGTCTGCCAGCTCATACCAGGAGAGCAGATTAGAGCCACTCCACCCCACAGCGTTGAGGCTTTAATTCACGCATCTGCAGGAGCAATGGTGCTCTGCCCAAACCCTTTACCTGGCTCTGTGAGCTCTTCATCTTTAAATCATTCCAGACTAAACAGATTATCTAATTAAGAATTATACAACAGATAAATAAATAGATGCATGTTTTTGTTCTTTTTGTCAAGATTGCATCATATATTTATGTAGAGGTACAGCTCATTCATTTTAGTTTACAAGTTTAACATTTATACAAATATCAATTCCATGTTGTTGTTGTTGTAAAATTTGAGATTTTCTTTTTGGTACTAAAAACAACAAGAAAACCAGGTAAGAAAAACCAAAATAGTTAGCCTGTTCGGAGAACTGCGGCTCCTTGTGGCTGTTGCAGAAGTTTAGGTAAGTAGTTTGTTTGTTTCCTCTTCTGCCTTTATGAATTTTACGAGCTGTAGAGAACAATCACCGCGACGGACAGCGGGAGAGGGGGTCTCGTGGGCAGGCAGAGAGGGGTAGATCAGGTGTATGGAGGTGAGGAGATGAGCCAATGGGGTATTCATTGGGGAAGAAGATACGACGGAGGTAGGTGCGTAGGCTGCAGGGTGGGGGTGGCGAGAATGAGCAGTGGAGGGCAGAGAATCTTATCCCGGCTCATCTCCCCGTCGACGTTGCCACCATTCGGCCGGAAAGACGGGGGCCTCAGACGCTGGAAGAAGAAAATGAGAAAAACAAAAGCAGAGGGGAAATGAAAGGCAGAGATGCTGTGAACAGTGACAGCGACTGACTGAATAAGGACATACCAGGAGGTAATAACAGGGGATCAGTGAATTAGTGGTTTGGATGGAGAGGTGGAACATAAAGAATTTGTGGAAGAAATTGGAGAATTGTGAGGAGGGAACCGGTTTCTTCCGCCATCTTGTTTTCATTCAAGACCCGCAGTCATGCCTGGACCCTCACTGTCTTCGAGGTGAATGACAGTCATCAAACCACCGTGAAACCCTGCATGCTTTTACTGTCTTTCTAAATTTCCGCTCCACTTCCGCTCATTTCCCCACCTCCCTGTTTTTGACTCTTCCGTGATCCGTGAAGACAGCACTCGCTTCCACGTTTCACGCTGCCGCCACTCCCACCTCGCTTGCTGGCTTCTCCAAACATTTCGCAAATAGCTGCTCTCGCACTTCCATCCCATCACGCAGCACTGTGCATATGCAGCCCCACACACACACACACACACACACACACCAACACACCTGTACTCACACATAAGGATTCTGTTCACCCATGTAATTATAGCAGTAAGCCCATCATTTGTTGTTTTACATTACTTTCTCTTTATATTGAGAACATACACACACACACACACACACACACACACACACACACACACACACACACACACACACACACCCTTTTCTCCCCAAAGTTGCTCCTTCTTTCAGAGAAACTGGTGTAAATTTCAAGTTTTAGCTCTACGGACAGGCGAGGCATTGAGGCAGTATTAGTGCATCTATTCTCTTCCTCTCCACTTTTCTTGCAGCACAGGCCTCCTTTATCCTCCTCTATCGATCGTCTGTAGACCGCAGAGAAGACTGGAGGATGAGTGCAAAGCTCGAACTAAATGAGGGGCCATTCTTAACTTTTTATGTTGACCACGTTGTCAAAGGCAACCCCCACCGCCCCCCACTGCGTTAATGGGGCTGAGACACATCTCCCGACACATGTGAGACCAAAGACAGTGGGAGTCAATACAGCATCCCACTGGGTGAGTGATACTGGAATCAGCTAACGCCATTATCGAAACAGCTCTGTGTGTGTGTATGGTATGTATGCATGATGTGTGTGAGTTTGTACATGTTCAGGGGTGTGTGTTCTGTGGTCAGCGTGTGAGTGTATATTTTGAGTGTTGAGGTGCAGTGAGGGCCATTTTAATTTTAATGATGAAGTTAGTGAAGTAGACATGGTTCTAATTTGCCACGGCCTCCCCGGTGGCCTGGTATAATGGACTGAAAATGGGCTCCAAATTAACGTTAGTGCCTTCCAAACACAGCCAGGTGGATTGATGTGTAGAGTCACACAAAGCCATGCACACAAATATGCTGTTTAATTTTACGGTACAACCGTGCCTACATTGTTAATAATGTCCCCCCTCCTCCTCTAGCGAAAACTCATTTTTGTCAATGCCACGCTTGAGAATTTTTGTCTTATGTCTATAATCCAACAAGGCTGTTTTGATGCAACTTGTAGAATTAGCTTTTTCTTGTCTTCTGAGAAATCTTTAACTTTTTAAATTCAGAATAACGGCTGATACGGTTGACACTGACTCAGCTGGCGGTTTAGAACAGCATCAGCTGTTGCTAACTTTGGAACAATATAAATTCAACGGAAAGAATGATTAGGATTTTTTTTACTCAGTGATATAACTGCATTTTTGTATAACAAACAGTAAAATGCTCTTCCCCATTGAGAAAGATTGGATGGTAATTTGCAGAAAGTTTCCTTGTGACTTTTTTGTTTGCATAATTTAATATAAGCCTTTTTGCTCTCATAACACTCTAATATACATTTTGCTTGCTTAGTTGGTTCTTGGCGCTGCTTATTTGCTCAAGGACACACTGCAGCAAACAGTGCCGGTCAGATTTTGCCCAAACCTGTGGGAATTTCACAGCTGCCTTTTTGAGACTGCCAAATTAAACTGTGGGTAAATGAGGGCAAAAATAAAAATGTAACAAAACAATTATAGCATGTCACCGAGGGAGAGATTAGAATGAGCTATAGAAGGCATGTGTAAGTGTTTTCGTGGGTAATAATTTATATTTTTATATAGACAACTACTGCTCCTTTAGACTGAGGCTGAGGTGTTTCAGACTTCTGTTGCCTTCTGTCCAGGTCCAACTCGAAAAGCATCTGTCACTCTCACCTTGCTGGAAATTTTTTTAGATACATGCTTGATATTTAAACCATTTAGATTATACACATGAAATACAGCTTCAAACACAAGAAAAAAAGACTTTATTTGACTTGTCCTCCAACACAAGAACAATTCTATGGGTCATTTAGAAATAGCAATTAGCTCAGTAGCTGAAAACACGATCTGATGGACTAACTGGGGTGTAAATACAAGTTAGTCTGCATAGGCTTCTGTTTGCTTAATTCTATTGTTAGCTTTGCCAAGAAGGTTATGTGACACCTGGCGTTTGTGTTTGATTGTGAACAAAATAACTGTTATCCACAGATTTTAATAGCATTTTCACAAAATGCTGATGTTGGACCAAGGACAGATGATTACATTTTGGTGATGTTTCTGATTCCGCAGGCCTTACAGAATCAATCACAGTCGTACATAAATCTTTAAAAAAAAAGTGAATATAATAATATAACAATAAATACATGTCACAAACATAGTTCTCAGGATTATCCATGTAGATGAGGCGTGCCAGCTTTAGGTCCCACTATTTTTGACCAGTCTCCTTTTTCCAGCCTTTGTGAGCTTTTTGCCCTACAAAAGAAAAGAGAAAAAAAATGACATGACTGTTTAAGAGGAATGTGATCTATTTGAGGACTCTTTGCTGGTTCTTTTTCTGTGACTTACATAGTTGTCTTTAGTGGACCAGCCTGGGTTCTGCTCTTTGTGGAGAAGTTTTTGCTTCTCTGCCTCCTTGTAATATTTATGTTTTTGGTGGTTTGGCAGAGACTTCCACTGTAGATGGACAGTAAACCTCAAACGTGATGTTTTTCAAGGAAAGACTCAAACATGTGCCGTTCTCATATCCCCAGTTTGACTGTTATAATTAGTTTATAAAAATATGACTTGAGATACACACTTACCATGGCTCCCAGGTAGGTAAGGACGGCCTTGCTGCCTGTGGTTTTCAGCTCGGGCTGCACAAGTGGCCTCTGCTCTTTCAGGAAAAGCATGAAAGCATTAGGAGGCTTCTTAATGTAAACTTGTGGCCCTGCTGGAGATGTGCCATTTTTTCTACAACACAAAAGAAGGAAGAGTTGTTGTCATCATTGCTGGGATATTGACCGTTCTGTGGTCCGTGTTACTGACATGAGATTCATTCAAAGATGCTAATTGCTAATTCTGCAAATATTCAAGTATATTTTATTAACAAAACAAAGGGCGATAAACGAAATGACTTGGATGCAAGGATGAGTTACTATCAGCATGAGCCTCTGACAAGACAAAAACATGTTCCAACAAGGTGCAAAACAACATTACCCTGACTTATTGACGGTTTCGTGTGGAGCACTTGCAGTGGAGCTGGTGGGAGTACCTGGGCTCACGCCTTCAGTGCAAATCGGTACTGCATGATTGGAATACTGGAGATAAAATATAAACACAACAGGTCACCTTCAGTGTTTATACAGGAAAAAGTTACAAATGTATGATCATATCCTACTTTTTTTTTTACGTCTGTCTTCTTGTAATATTTCTCTTTTTGGTGGTTTGGCAGAGACTTCCACTGTGGACGGACAGTAAAGCTCAAACATCGGACATTTGCCAAGGAAAGACAAAAACTTGTGCTGTTCTCATGTCTTCAGTGAGGTACACACTCACCATGGCTCCCAGGTAGGTCAGGATGGCCTTGCTTTCTCTTCTTTTCAGCTCGGGCTGCACAAGAGGCCTCTGCTCATTCCGGAAAAGCATGAAACCATTAGGAGGCTTCGTAACGTAAACTTGTGGCCCTGCTGGAGGTTCTCCATTTTTTCTGCAACACAAAAGACGGGAGAGCTGTTGTCATCGTTGTTGGTACATTTACTGTAGAAGGTTCTGTGGTCGGTGTCACATTAAATTCCCAAAGATGCTAATTCTGCAAATATTCAAGTATATTTTATTCACAAAACAAACAGCAAATGACATAAGGATGAGTTACAATCAGCAAGACAAATACATACAGATAACACGTATGCCAACAATGTGCAAAACAACGTTACCCTGACTTATTGACGGTTACTTGTGGAGTACTTGCAGTGGGAGGCGCTGGGTCACTGCCTTCAGTGGAAATTGGTGCTGCATGATTGGAATACTGGAGATAAAATATAAACACAACAGGTCACCTTCAATGACAGGAAAAATATTACAAATGTTGGCTCATATCTTACTTTTTAATGCTTCAATTAATTCAATCAGTTTTATAAACTTACTGTGACTGGAAGAGCAGCATACTGGCCAACAAGTGATGGTTGAGGGACCCCATAACCAGGCTGATAGAGGTACTGTGGAGATGGAGGACCAGTTTAATGACAATAACATTACATTTTGGATCAGGGCCATTTTGAAATTAAGCACATTTTTTCTGTCTTTTCATACCTGTACTCAAATACTTGACTAAATACACAGTGATATTCCATCAGTGTCATAAACTTACTGTGACTGGAGGAGCAGCATACTGGCCACCAAAGTATGCTTCAGGGACCCCATTAGTGGGGTCATAGCAGTACTGTGGAGAAAAAGGAGATCCTGAATTACAGTTTTATTAGATTTTGCATCATGGCCATTTTTAAATTGAGTCTAATTTAATTTCAAACCTGTTCTTAAATATTTGAGTAAATAAATATTACATTGAATCCATAACATTACATTTTGCATCATTTTGTACTATAGTTTGTATCCTGGTACATTTTGTTAACCCTTGATGTATCTTGTTATGTACCTGTTGATGGTTCACTACACTCTGAGCATCTGCATCCCTTTGTAATGCATTCAAAATGATTTCAAAATTTTCCTCGTTGAGGAGAAAGTCTTTGAAATCGTGCCAGTCAAATGTTGGGTCATCGCTGGATCCCGGAGCAGAATTGCTCATCTCAGCAGGTTGTTCTTCAAAGACCTTGTCTGTCCATACAGACTGCACGTTGTTGTCCATTTCTGCACACCTTTAGAGACAGCCGTTTTAACCCCAGCAAAACTCAAAAGAATTTGGTTACTCAACAACTTTTCCTATGAATTATCATTATTAAATTGTCAGTTGTCAGTTGTCTAATGAAGGCAGGCTAAATATGCAATAATAGAATACAGCAAGACCATACACCAACATAATTTAAAACTCCTTACCACTACTAACTGGGATGTTAAAATATTTTATTATTTAGTTTATTAAATTTTCCCCCTTTATAATATGTGGCTCGTTCCGTGTTGTTGTGCTGTTAGTGTCTAGCATCTATGTCTAAATACAAACTTCTCGTGGGAGATATATGCTAATTTGCGGTGACGTCACGAACGATACGCGTAATGCTAACGCACCGCAGGCGACGATTGAAGCTAATTATCGTTAAAATCATGTAGAATTACGCAACTGTAATCTACAACTTTATAGAACTAATATGTCACTTACGTTTCTCCACTTTTAACATCGAAATAAACGCTTTCAAAATGGAATTAGAATTTGTGATATGCTACTTAACCGTCCGTCGGTTAACTAGCTAAACCTAAATCGCCACGACTAGGTGTTTTTTTATGCAAAAAGACGATTAATTCTTATTAAAAACCCCGAAATATCAACAAGTGTTTTATGAAAATCATAAAGAAAGGAAAGGGGTGCCGTTTTTATATTTTTACGTGTGCACACTTTGGACAACTACCGCTTTGTACGATAAAGTGCTTTTGGTCCGTCAGGCGACGCTGTCGCTCAGGGCCCCGGTGCATTGTGGGTCGGCGCTGCCGTTTCAGTCACATGACCGACAAAGACCGATGCGTGAACTTGAACCTTGAAAGAAAGACAATCCGAATATTTGAACTGGGCTCGCCGAGTCAGGGGCAGTTAGTGAGAGGCTCTGTGTGTCGCTAATTTTTAGACTTGATGGGGAAAAAATAGTTTCTGTGTTGTCTTTAAATATGCTTTGTCTCGTGATTAGGTTAGAATCCATCCTTCCACTTTCTTTTTATTCCCAAGGGTAGACTGTTTAGGGTCAACGTGGATTTATTTATTTATTTATTTGATCAGGGACAGTGCACATTATTGGACATTTCTGTAAATGTGCCAGTTTTAGCTGCAAAGCGAATTTTCAGCTGTAGTCCCTGGGCAAGGTGTAGTAATGCCAGCAACAAATACAAAACAACACTGACATTAATGAAAAAGGTAAACTACAATAAAAAGTTAATAAAAGGGTGAAAGTTATCTGTACAATATCTCAGCACATGCAAAGAAGAAAAAAATCCATTTGGGCAGAAACAGAGCAGACATGAGCAGGTTCATCAGCAGGATTAATATTGGAAGTAAAAATCAAGATAAAGCCACTCGTGCATTTATGATAGCACATTTGTTGCACTTCATGCCATGTCCTTTTTATATTTTTACAGGTGCTCACCAAAGATTAAATTTCCCAATTGAATTTATTATTATAGCAGCAGCACCATTGCTACCAGTAAGCAAAATTAAATACTGTTTAATCATTCACAGTTGAGATCATGCAGATTTGAATCAGACTGCTTAGGAAGTATAGATTGTGGTGATGTTTGAAGTTTCTAGAGAGTGTATAATAAGTCTCTACAATCTGTTTCACTTGTTTTTCTGCTACATCAGCACTGGCTCAGGCTTCTGTCGGCCACTGTGTCCCAATAAAGTTGAGTGGCGGCCTCGTCTGCCTCGATCCAAGAACAGAGAGGAAATCAGTCAACATTTTCCATCAAGCTTAATGGAAATCTGTACTCAATATAAACAAAGCATCATAGTCAATTTTTATTTATGTATATTCTCATGGAATTTTAAAACAGTTTCTCAAACATCTTAACAGTAGCATTTATCTTGGAACACCATTCTGAATTTATTTTCTCTCTTAAATTTTCAGGTGGACCCTCCATTTTTCACCAAAGTATTTGTTAGATGGACATCATCTCAGAAGATGCTAATGATGCTGAAAAATAGAGATGTCACCACCAACAAGCAAGGACCAGCACGTCACCTCATAGGTTCTCTCTAATCTACACGCTTTGACAGGTAAGTTGATCATCTGCATCATGGGAACATTTGAATGTCGATAGAAAGGTTTTCCTGTGGAATGGACTTAGAAGATAGAGTCTGAGGCTTTTTCTCAGATATAAGACAGATTGGACTATTGCTGGTATCACTGAGACGTTTCTGTTTAAAGCTGAGTGTTCCAAACCATTATTAGTGTGAGTGTGATAGTTTCTTGTGTGTTCAGGTCTTTAGCTCATGTCAATGATGAACCTTGATGAGCCTCAAAGCAAGAAAGGTCCGAGTTTAGACTCAAGCATCTGTGACCCTTACTAATAAAAAACAACCAGCAGTTGATGGATGGCTAAAAAAAACACAGTTTCTCTCACTCTCTCTTGTTCTCTCTGTCTTTCAGTCACTTTCTATCTTTATCTCTGTTTTCAAGGCAGCTGTTCAGCCCCACAATCAATATATGAGACTGTCAGACTTTGTCGGAAATGTAAAAATCTGGAACATTTTTGTCACGATAATATACACGTTAAAATGAAATATCATCACTGTACAGAATGAGTGATAATAAGAATATACTTTACATGATATGATGCAGTTATGAATGTGTGATGCAGGTCATCTGATCTAGTGGGTTTGAGCCTGGGTCACATCTTTCCAAAGTGTGCATGTTCTTTCCTTGTCTTCATGTGTCTCCCCCAGGTTCTCCAGTTTCCTCCCACTGTCCAAAATCAAGCAAACCATAAGAGCCTTAAATGGACAACAAGTTCATCCTCCAGTGAATCTATTTTATGCGAGGTAAAAGAGTAAACCTTACATTTTGATGATCTCATAATCTGCTTGTGGCCAACATGGAAAGTAACGCTGCCAAAACCATAAAGATGTCTGCAAAGGACATATAGCAGAGTGCCAGAGGAGACCTCATGAAGTTTCATTTCCCCACTGTTTGGAGAGCTTGCAGCACAATGACACCTACATTCATTTCCAAATTGGAAGGATGGTTTGGAATCCACACATGCTTCTCTGGTCCAGCAGATATCACCACAGATTTGGCTCCGCTATGCATCTTCTTTAGCTGTGTAACACAGGACAAAGACAAAAACTAACATAGACAAAACTAAAATAAGAAATTGGGTTTGGGGGTGTTTGCGTATGTAGGCATACGTATGTGCACGTGAACAGAAAGTGGCAGAAATCCTATGTTAGTTAAGTGAAGCAGAATTTAAATAGAGGTTTAGACATGTCCGTCTGACTGGAGATTAAAGGATGAGGTGTCTCCACTCATGCTCAAAGTTGATTGAAATTAATTAATTGTTAATTGAAATCTGGGGGTGCTTCCTCTTAGTCCGCCTCTTAGAACACAGCAGGATACATCTACTTTATCAGCTGTCTATATGTCGATTCATTAATTTGTGGGTGTGCATGCCCTGCCAGACAGGCGGCAGTGATGCTTCATCACCGGTTTTGCACCTGGGGTCAGTGAGGGCTCAAGTGTTTGCAAATCAATTTAAATGAGTCTGTCTGTAAATAAATTCTATATATATGGATTATTACTGTGTTTCCCTCCTCAATTTGCTGAATTGAAGAAACATGAAGGCAGAAACACAAACTGTCCGAACTCAAAGTAGAGGCGGAGTGATGATCATCAGAGATCATCAGACTATTCCAAAATAACGATGTGGCGAGGATATTAATTTTTGATGCTCTGAAATTCATAATAGAGTTGAAGGAAGACTCTGGTTATCAGCTCTGAACGTTTTGGGTGCTGTTGAAGCGCTCTCTGATGCTCGGTATGAAGCTGCAGCTGCCCACAGCTTTCATCAATTCTTTTTGTTTGATCAGGTTGAGTGAATGACAAAAGAGAATGAGGCCTGGATAAGGTAACATGAATGTTAATGAGATGCAGTTCTTCAGGATTCAATTTATATTAATCCTAAAAGATAGATTGAGATGTGGAGATTTATTTTACATTAATTTACCTGTAGAACTCAAAAGTCCAGCCAGTCCGAGTCCTCTACTGTTTTTAAATATTCCCTTTGACGTGAAATACTTCATGCTATGCCATCTTCCTTTTTTGTCATTTCAGCTCAGTGAGCATCCACATCCAGACTGACAGCAGCATCTCCCCATCCTGATGATGATTCATGACCCCCTCCAGCAGCAGTATCACCACCTCAGACCAGGATAACAGAATGTTTAACATATTGTGCTTTGCAGCTGTAACTCAGACCGGTAATTGAAACAAATTTACAGTTTTGGTGTCGTTTATCTAGTTAGTTACATCTGTATAGTTTTTCTTCCTTAAATTTATGATTTTTATATTGCTTTTTAAATATACTTCACATATTAAATGAAGATGAAAAGTAATTTGAGATTGCTTAAGTGGGTGTAATTTAGGGGTGTTTAAATCTCTACAAATGCAGAGGGAGGTGCTGTGGCAGGTGGAATTAGAGAGGAGAGAAAATTGAATCCTGAAGGTGGTTCTCCGTTATCGAAAAAGCAATTACGATCCAACATAATTAAGGCACAACAATGCAATAACTGTCAACTCGTTACAGAGAATAATAAAATTCACATCAGCGTGTTACTCTCACAAATGCCAGTTTGAGGCACCAACTGTGATCATAGCCAATCCTTTCGTCTTTAACAGAGAAAATACAGTAGAGTTTAAGTGCAGGCCTGTGTGCTTAGATTGCTTATCTCTTGTTCCCCTGTCAGAAGCTCCACTTTGATGGGGAGATGATGGGATAACTGTCCTTTAAAAAACAAATCTAAAGAGTCATCTGAAATATAGGATGTAGTAAAAACAGATGCTGTCAACTCAGTTTTCTTCTATGGTTTTAGTGACAATAAGTGACATACATAGTAATGACAGTGGCAGTTTCAGATGTGTCTTGTGAGCATACTGGCAGTCTTGACTGTGTTAAATTGATATTGTTAGCATCTTCTACCTACTATAGCTGAGAGAAACAAGGAGGAAGGGAGGCGCAATCTCTCGAAGCAAATACAATTTAATTACGGCTGCAATCAAGCTGATTTATAGGCAGACACACATACACAGTCTCACAGGAACCCTGATCTTTCATCAGGTTTTTTTCTTTGCCATGGCAGTCACAAAGGGTTTTACACTTCTTGCATATTACACACAAAAATGCATCGCTGTAGTTTCATAAAATAGACTGAAGACACAAAAAAATCACATCTTCCATTGGTGCATCTGTTCAAGAATAGAGAAACAAACAAAATGCAGACGTTCGTATGTCACACATACATTTTTCACAGTGGTAACACGGTCCTCCTCAGCTGCTGCCGCTGTCATCGCACTGGTTTATTAAGAAACTGGTATTTATGTTTATTCAATAGGGATAACGAGTGGCAGGAAAGAGGAGGTTACAGCCCCCAAACTGGCTCCAATCAGGCCTGAGAGGTGGGGGGAGAAGTGAAGGACAGAAGGGGAGATTGGATCCGAAGCAAGGGAGGGGGAGGTGATGATGAAGAGAATGGTGAAGAGGTAAGGTGGAGAATGAAAACACCAGGATCACCCAGCTGCATCTTTCCACTGTGTGTGTGTGTGTGTGTGTGTGTGTGTGTGTGTGTGTGTGTGTGTGTGCGCATGTGTGAGCTTATTCTCATTAGGGCGTCTTTGCTTTTGATCGCTAGCCAGCACACAGATGACACTAAGAGTTTTTTACTATTTTCCAGTAAAATGAACTGGCGGAGCATGATGGTAAAATTAGTGTGCATTAGTAGATGTTTTATTACCGCTGAGCTGCTTTAGATTCACAGAATGGTAATTAATACACAGTGGAATGATCCCAGAGGTTTTTTTTTTATGCTTTGAAGGATAAGTTTGCATTTGTTTTGAAGAACTTAAAACTCCAAAGATGCATCAAAACAACTTTTAATGAGTTGTGGGTTGTAAGACCTAGGGCATATAGATATTAACTAATGTCTGACTAACTGTTCACAGCAAGATGCCCTTACTGTGGACTTAAAGAAAAAGAGTCTTTTCTTGGTTGAACTAAACGGTGCCAGCATTGTCTTGGTCTTAGTAGCAGTGGAATCCACTTATTTGTCCTTAAATGGATCAAAGTCATGTTGGAGAAAATCATTTGGACACATTTTCCCCCCTGAGGGCTCTTCTGTGTCTCAAATGTTTGTTCAACACGGTCAGCATTTTGGCTTCTCCTTCTGTGAACTTTGGAGTCGCTCCTGGACTCTTTTCATGTCGTCTGTTCATTCCAACATGCAGTTATTGACTAACAGCCCAACACACCACTGGCAGCAGATCCACTGGCAGCAGCAGTATGTTGCCATGGACACTGCATCATCCAAACCAGTGAATTAATATTTTTTTTATCCACTATTTTTGGAGGGTGAAGACGTTAAAATCTGTTTTTTGAGATAAAGAGTCTTTAGGGTTGTTCCAACTGTGTTTTTTGCGTTTTTTTGTTTGCCCAGCTTCTCTCCTGCTGCCACTCTGACCGTCAACACAAACTATACACGGTGGAGCCCTAATTTATGGAACTCTGGGAAGGAGTGGAATGAGCTAAGAAAAACGTTTTCAGTGGCATCACTGTTCCAAAGAGGGAGGCTTCAATAAAGGCTTGTTTAATATCTTGTGCATTAAGATAATAAATAATGAAAGTACTCAAGAATATTTAATAATTCACATATTTTTGTTGAAGAAAAGTGGGAGACCTCTCTCCTAATAGAATTAATCATGCTGCACTCTGGCTTTTACTCATTCCAGTGAGATGTACAAGAAAATGTCCTTGACTCTGTTACACTGAAAACGCTTCTTTTTAATGTCATTACGGTACATTATCTAAAGCTGCCTGACAAGCTTCAGTGGGTAAATTTATCTTTTTCTTTTCTAACACTCCAGGCCATTTCACATTCTCTTAAGTCATTCTGGTTTCGCAACATTTGAATAGAAAGGAAATTAAATAAGTTATGGTGTCCAGATGAGGACCGAAGTGATATTATCAGTGTTATAATTATGACTCCAGAGCTTAATGATGACTCCATGAGAACGAGCAGAAGCTAAATGAGAGTGAATATTAAACACTAATAATTTTAAACACGAGGCTACTGACCAGCTTTGACCATTTCAAAAGAATACAGACAGTGTTCTACTCTGTGTAACATTCTCTCCATATTAACGCAATTTTGAACCCGTGTTTTGTTTTGTTTTTTGACATAAAAAATAGAAACTTAACAATTGTAAAGTTTTAATCAAAACTTGAATTCAAGCTCACAAATACAGTCATTGCGTCCTCCAGTATTTTCTGGTTAAAAACTGGAACTCAGAGTCAGAGTGCTTTTCCCGGGTCTGGGTCTCACTGATTACTTTAAAACGGCACAACATATTCCACTTAGGGTAAGTCGCGTTCCAGTCAGCTACAAATGCATGACTGCTGTGTAGATCAGTGTCGGGGGGAGGTGAGCAGGTTAAGCTGTGGCTCTGGTTCCTCTGCTCGTCCCAGTGGACTGTTGGAGCTCAAGCTCAAGCACAGTGTTAAACACACACACACACACACACACACACACACACACACACACACACACACAGTGGTGATAAGGAGCTACTTAAGGGCACTTGAGCTTTCCCATTTTAACACTTGTTTACAGGCTCTAAGCACACAGAGTCCCACACAGTCCCACAGCTGTTTGTTCTCGTCAGAACACACACACACAGACCCACACAGGAAGAGACAGACACATGTAGAATGATCATCAAACACACACTTTTTTCTTAGAAAGGTGCATTTCTTTCCTGGCAGTACTGTTGCTGTTTCCCGCTCATTATCCCCTAATGGGGCTTTGATTGATGATCAGGTTGGACTTTTGTCAGCAGCATGGCTGGAGGTTTACCGTCAAATTAAAACTCGATTTTGTTTTCACTTCATGGTCTTTTTGGGGGGGTCTGATGTAAAAACTAAAAAGTAACTTAGAAAAAAAAAGAGTATGGAAGGAGCCTGGAGGAAGGAGCTCTAAATGTTTAAGGAGCTGCATATTTGACTTTGTTCAATTATTTAAACCTTTATTTAGAAAAAAAAAAAAAAACCTGTCATGTTTAATAACGCGCCTGTTAATTCCACATTTAATTGATTAGTCTAAATCAGGGCATCATTTTCTACAAGTCAATTCAATTTCACTTATGGAAGAAAATCACAGGAATTATCCAGCAACTGACAAAAAAAGGATTAATGGAAAATGTTGACTAATTCTGGCACGCTTTTATCCTGCTAAAATGTTACTGGCAGTTTTGTGACATTTGCATTTACAGACAATTTATTTCACAAACCTTAATATTTTTACTTAACATCCCATTATAAAAACAGCCTACGCTGCCTCATAACGAGTATAAAAGAAGTTCTAAATATTTCTCCTGCTCAGAGACGTCAGGCTTTCGCTCCGCTTTCTTGCATCTGCAGAATTACCCAGTGATGTGTAAGTTCTGCAGATGTGCATCACAATGATAAACGTGCACACAAAAGACCAGCGGCTTATGAGGAAACCATCCCTCACACACGCTGCCTTCAGCCTCCAGCAACAATTTGTGGTAAATGATTCATTGTGCAAGAGAACATAACAGACACAATTAGTTGACCCTGGTCATCTCATCGGTAACTCCCTGGAGACCTTCTTATAACCCCCACCCTCCATCCAATATTCCCATTTTTAACTCAATTTGATTGTATTCTTCCTGCACATCACTCTTTCCAATCAAATTCAAGGCTCTGAGTCCTGCCCCTCACCTGCTTTTTTTCCCCCCATCTGTTAATCAGTGACTCAACCGTTGCCCCTTCCCACCCCCTGCCCCCACCGCTGCAGCTCTATCACTTTAATTACAACAAGTAAACACGAGGCCTGAACTCTGAGTCTGTGGGTTGCCTTTAATTGTCCCGCGTTGTAACACAGGAGGGTGGCAGCAGGAGTGCTGAAGTGGATTTGGGGGCTGACCACACCTGAAAGACAGAAACAGAGCGAGGGTTTGACTTTCAGATGACCTCTTTAATCAATCGACTACCAATGGGACCGTCCCACTCTGTTTTCCCCACCCTTTGTGTGTTCCACAACCGACACACTCTCACTTATTGGAAATATGAGGCTTGTGTGGAGTCTAGTGGAAATTTTCTCCAGCCAATAAATAACTGCCATAAATTTGCCAAAACAAGCCCAAAGCCAGTATTGTTGTTGATGTCTCGTGTCTCGCAGCTCCTGTTCGACCGCTCTGAGATTAAAATTAAGATCTGGTGGCAGATGCCTTTGGTTACACCCCCCCCACCACCGAACCCACACAACAGGGTTTACTCCCAATCATGAATTCATAATGATTTAAAATGATTTATGGCTCCGCCTCCCCTCATGTAGACAGACACAGGAACCACTCTCATATATTAAAATGGAGTGCACCCCTGCAGTACAGCATGGTTAGCCAACCCTAAACAAGCAATAAAAGCTCTTGAAACCCTCCAGTGCAGATCTCAGGCCCAGGAAGATCTGCAGCGGGATGACCGCTCCACTCCGACCTGTCTTTTGCTGACTCGGACCATCTAATGATAGACATACATTTGTGTCCTTTGCAGCTAATGTGCATTAAGCAGGTCGCTGCAGGGCTAAGTGAACGTGCAAATGGTTACAGTGACAGTGATGTGAGCTGCGGTGGCATCTGACCAAAAGATCCATATCGGGATGACATCACCCTCTAAAGATAAAACAGAGGAAGATGAGGGGGAGGAGGAAGGGTTTTTAGCTATATGAGCTCAGAATACAAATAGAGGGGCAGCTCTAAGCACTCCTGGCAGTGATGCTCTAACATTCTGCTCTTCCTTCTGGCCTACAACCCTGTTGTCGGTCTTTTTTCAATGGCTCTGACACCTTTACATCCCTGCCTCATGCTCGTGTGTGTATGTGTGTGTGTGTGTGTGCGTTGGCCCCAGAGTTCCCGTTTTTTACTGCTACTCTGATCTTTACAGTGCTCTCTCTCTTCGGTTGTCTTAATTACACATTAAACTCACAGGTATGACAGATGAAGCTCGGCCTTGTGAATGGATGAATCATTGTCATTATTATACCGCCCTCCTGTCCTCCTGTTGTGCACGAGTCTGCTGAGGGGCAGTTGAGCTTATGCGTAACTTATACCATTAATGTAGAAGAAACGTGTTTGCTTTGTAAGGATAGGGAGTAGCAACATCCTGAGCAGACAGTGAAGTCAGACCCTTGTGTATTTTGCAACCTATACTTCTTCCCTTTGTTTTGATAGCTGGCTTCGGCACTTGCATGGTAATTCTCTGAGACTCTTGGGGGGTTGGTGACCAGAATCAAACTGCTCCGACTCCACTGAACTCAGGTTTTCTTGCTTTTTTATTCCAAGTTTTTTGTTCTTTACTTCTTACTCATCTAGAATATTTAAAGCTTTCATAAAATTCCAAATGTTGTCAAAATTAATCTAGTAATGAATTCTTGTTCTTCTGCCCAGCAGCTTTTTTTGTGCTCATTTACTTACTTGCAGTAATGGCAGCTCACCATGCTGCTGCTCCATCACAGCAAACATCTCCACATCTTTTCAGGCATCCACATCTTCATCCCTCCTTCTCTCCAGCATCTCTGAAGTCTCCCTCCATCCATCGCTTTTTTTCTTTTTAACCATATCTCTTGCCTCCATGTCTGCCTCTCTCTCTCCCTCCCAGCTCAGCCTTTTGATGGAGAGCTTTTTCAGGGTGCGCCGACTTAATTACTGTAATGGGGTTTCTGACACTTGAGACTTAAGAACTAACAAAGAGTGGGGGTGCTGGGGAGGGGGCAAACAGAGGAACATTATTATGAGTTTTAGAGAAAAGCTTTGGTCATTGTGCGTAACAGAAAGTTCCCAGAGGCTCTGCAGGCAGACATTCTTTAGCAGCACTTTTTTTGTTGAGCCTTCCATCTGACTGGCGTTTTTCTGAGACTTTAATTGCATATGTGTGCATGCTAGCGAGACTTTTTTTTTTTTTTTTTTAAGTCCAGCATTCAGAAGTGGTGTTCAGAAGAGTCTCTGTGAAAACTTCTTAATTAAGCAGTTGCAGAACATTGTACATGTGACTCACGGGAAATGCTCTGGCACGTTATTTGACGTTCTTGTTTTGCAGGTTGTTTCATGGCGCTCTGAACCTGCAGTCCAAGGATTTCCAGACATCCTTGAGGTGAGCAACTGAGAATACGACAAATGTTGGCAATTTCAGCAGCCAGTGTTATGTTATGCTGTTAACGATTTGGTGTTCTTTGCATGTGTAACTGGGAGACATCTCTGCTTGATTAAACAAATTAAAGACAATTAAATTATCCAGGAAACTTGTTTGTGATGAGGAATTAGAATTGACCTTTGTTTTCAGCAGCTGCACAAGCTGACCCGACATAGAAAACACAGGAGAGCCAAATTCTCTCAATTTTCATTTCAGTTTCATGTACCTGCAGAAAGAGTAAAACATGGACACTTGATTGGAAGTTTGCATGAGAGTGAATTTGCTTTCATTGTTCAAGGAGGCTCTTTGGCTTATTGTCATCTCAGAATCTCAGAAGATCTGGCTGCTCACACTAAATTTACAATTATATAACTTCCCAAGCTGAGACTGAGCACAGAAATTTGTACATCTGGAACCAAAAAAATGGGCCATCGTTGACTATGAAGGAAAACTGAGGATTCACAAGTTGATCTGGCCCTTTTTCCCACATAATAATAGAATCCTGAGGGTTTATAGCGCCACTTCAACAACTCATGCTGTTTTGTTTAAAGCGGCCAATAGAACTAAACTAGCTCATGACTGCCCTCTGAGATATGGCACCATCTGGGATTCTGATGAATCAGGAGATCCAGGACAAAACTGATATTTTTAGCCAGAAAATAGGGCCTCGGTTTAATAAACTCTAAGATTATGGCCAAGAGAATGTATTTGAGGGATGTTAGCACAGATGTATTTGTTCGCCTACAGAGCCAAACAGGGATGATCTGTCCTATGGCAGCAGGTGTGTAAATAACACCCTAACAAAAATGAGGATAAATCAAACCTCTGAGGGCCCAGATGGTGCTAATCTGTGCTATCCCTTCCCTCCCTTTATTCAAGCTCCAACATTGATCTTATGCTCATCCGCTGGTCAAAGACGTCCACACGACCACCTCACCCCTCACTCCTCCACTGGGACACTCATTATGATTCTGGGTCTCTAGGCCACAAGTGTTCCGGAATAATTTTGCCAAATGTCCTCCCTGAGCTGTCAGCTGAACCCAGACCCAGGCCCTCTGTCAGCAGGTCTGCAAGAGAACGCCTGCTTTCCTCACGGTTGTCGCCGGTCTCCTGAATGTCTTCATAAGCTGATAAATGTGAGGTTAATATTTCAATGAATGCAATGAAAACCCTGATCAGATGTAATATCAATGACATGATGACGTTCCGCTGATGAATGATGTGAATGATGTTTACTATGGCGCTTTTGTGACGGAGAGGAAACTGCTTTTTCCTTCAGAGCTTATCAGGAGCAGATAAAACTAGCGGGTTGATTTTACCAGACAGTTTTCACTTTTTTTTGTTTTTTTTTTCTGGGAGATATTGTGCCGACTGGAAGATAAAATCACAAACTCGAAGCTGAGGTTCGAATCTAACAAATGTCAGTTGTCACGTTTTTCTAGCCTCCTTCAACTGTGGAGAAGGTTTTTATTTTTTTTAAACGGTCACCCTTTTGCTTTAATTTATTTGAATTGCGTGACACTCTGCAACGTGGAGATGAATGCGCGTATGGTAATGGTTTAGTGGTTGTTTATACCAGAGGATTTATGAAAATAGAGTTTGTGATTTAACATTGAAGCCTAATCAGTGGAAGAGACTCAATCATTCAAAAGTGCCCCCCACCCTCCCCTCAGTCTGTGAACCTTCTAGCTGCAGAATTTAATGAAACAATAAAGCAGTTACATTAAACAGTTGTTGCTGCCGGAATACTGAACATAGTTGAAATCTACATTTGTCTTCATGATCACTCATTTACAGACCAATTACTCCTATTTGAAAGAGCAGCGAACTGGCATACGGAATAGCATCTGCTGTGTGTGTGTGTGTGTGTGTGTGTTGCCTTGTTGAATAAAGACCTCCCTCCCTCTCTCTTTCTCTCTCCCTCTCCCTCTTTACATCGGAGGCTGGGGCTGCTGCAGCGGCAGAAGGCGTCGCGGATCCCCGTGAGTGCCAGTCGTCGGTGGGGGGCCGGTATTCCCGTGGCACCGTCGCCGGAGTCTATCGCTCCTCTTTAAGCAGTCAGAGCGAAGCCACGTTTACCTTGTGAGGAAATTCAGATTTGCGCAGCACAGGTAAGGCCGTTCTGCACAAGTTTTTGCCCCTCTGGGGAAGTCATCCTCTACCCAGCGCGTCAAGGCGCGGCTTTATAATCGGGCTAAGTGTTCGTTTAAGCGTAAAATGAGGGGCTCCGAGTCACTGAGCCCAGGTTTTAACGTATTCGATTTAACTAAAAAGATTCGATTTATCAGCCAAACACTGAAGGATGCTACTGGCGTGTCTAAGTTGGTGGTTCCTTGCGTCTTTTTTAACGCAGTGCCGGTAAAGTTTTGATAGTGTCACTTTTAACGACCACTTGTCCCAAAACACAAAACTGTCAGAAACGTGCACTTTGGTACGAGTTACTTAAAGTAACACCTTGTGTCATAAGATATGTGATATAAAAACAGACTCTAAAATCAGGGTCTGCCCGTGCCCACACAGCGGCTTTCCTTGTTTTTTATGCGCCGGTGCCAGTCTGTTTCGCGTCTTTTACGCACGACGAGACCGTAAAAGCCGCTGGATTCGCTACATATCAGCACCTGACGCACATGCAACAGTTTTAATCACTTTCACCAACACTAGACAAGCTTATCTTACCCCACTTAGAATGCAAAAGCCGTTTATTATGCTCGCAGTATCAGTGGAAACATGCAGTAGGCGTTTAAGCATATGTTATGTTTTGCCGGTATTAAGAATGAACTTTAATATATGATCTAAGTAACTGCACATTGAAAGGATCGACGAGGAAGTACTTTAGCTTAAATGAGTGACAACATGTGAGCTCTCTCAACAGAATGTATGTGCGCTCATGGAACGAGAGCGATCGCAAATGCTCCGTCAGAGTTTTGCGTTTATATGCAAAATTAAAATAAAACACCAGTACAGTCTTCTCTTAAAATGTGGCTGTTACGTTTCCATTGCAGACATTTTGCTATCTTACAAGCTTCTATAGGACCTTTAAGCTGTGTGCCAAGCCTGTGGTCCGTACAGGCAATCTACTGCAGCCTGGAGATAAGCCCCAGGGGGCTGACTCCAGCTCAGAGTCTGTGTGCCGTGAGGCTCCCAGGACAGTCTCCGTGACCACTTTGATTAAGGGATAATAAGGCCATTTATAAAAGCTTTCTAGTAACATAATTTGACTTAAAGTGGATTTTGTTTCTTGTTTTAAGTTACAGTCTTGTAATGATGGTGATATTCTGACATATGTTTATATTTTTTGTTGAATGTGTTTTGATTCTCCAATCACATATGGTGCGGAACCTCCAAAATGCAGAAATTATCTGACAAAAATCATTTTTAGTGTCTGTAAGAAGCAGGAGCATTTTAAGAAATAGCCCTTAAATTGGTCAGTATTTTAGATTCCAGACTGGTTTTCATTTGTGATAATTGAATATGTTCAGACGTAACACCCGATTGTGTCATCTGATATATATGATAAGTAACAACACGCCAGGGGTGTGTTCCACACACTGCACGGTTTAAAGGAGAGAATGCTGGTAGATTTTAGCCCGTGTCATGTTCAGTAAATAACTATTTGTGACCAATGTCTCTCTATGAAGTATCTACAAGATCCAATCCATTAGACATCAGCTGGATATGTGTCCGTTTGTGTGTGTGTGTGTGTGTGTGTGTGTGCATATAATAAATAATGCAATAAAACATATTTACATCATAATTAATTACTTGGAAGCAAAAAAAGGCACTGATGCCTGATGTGCGTGCTGTTCACAGTGTGAATAGAGGGCTTGTATTTAGGCGGAGGATTGATGGATGATCAGCCAAATTATCAGTGACACTCCACAGAGACAGACTATGTTTCTCTGCCTCCTATTTTCTTTCATCCAGGAGTGCCCAGTCTGCCCTGCACGGCACGTGTCTGCTGTTGTTGGCATGGTGAGTGTGCAGGCAGGCACCCTTGACTGTTGTCTCCGGCTGTTGCTGCTCAGCCGCCGGCGGTGATTTTTAGCAGAGATGTGACGCCTGAGCGGTTCATCTGTCTGACCACTGTGCCAGCAGCTGGGAGATAAAATCGTAAAATGCAGCATAAAATAACAGTTTATGCTGAGAAGAGCGATATTTCTCTCTCAGTATGAAAAGAGCTAACAGGCTGATACGGAGCAGAAATGGGCACATCATCCGCCCGCAGTTGTGCTGTGTTCCTGCCGCTGCTCATTATCAATGCCAAACTTGAGATGAACAATTTTATAAACAAAATTGGTTCATGCCATCAAGAGCTGTAAGTTGACCTGTTGTTTTCTTTTTGTTTTAATAAACATCTTCTGTTCTTACAACATGTACCTACTTACAGTAGACACCCTAACATTAGGAATAGGTCGGGTGCAGCGCCTTGTTAAAGGTACCCACCTCATGTTTGTATCTTCTGAGGGAGTTCAGCAAATCTTTTCTGATTATGCACAGAAATACTTGGAATGAAAAAGATGTTTTGGGTGCCTGTTTTTGTTCTCCAACTTTTTGTTAAACCCTGCAAAATATTCCATTCGGTCTCTCCAAACCTGGCTGGAGACTCTCCAGATGCTAATAGGTTGAAATATTTTCAAAACCTCCATTTGGCACCGTTGTCCCCCAACCCCAAACACAGCCTGAACACAAATCTAGATCCTGGAACAAAACCCGTGTGCCTTTTAGTATAAACCACTCACCATCCATCATCGATTCCCTAAAGTTCACCCCTCCTTCATCTGTGTTCACCCATGAAAACTAAAAAAAAGCTACACCTCAAAAACTCCAATGACATGATGCATGTTAGTGCTAAAGTCAGACAAAATGACTGTGATTTAAATTAAACTGATGTTGCAGATTTCCACAAGTTCATTTTGTGTAACCAAATGCTTCAAAGCTCCTCTTCCTCAAAACAAGAAAAGCATTGAGTAAAAATCTGAATTAAGAGCTGATATTCTGCATAAGACATTGTCTGTGGAATCCATTTTAGCCATTAAGGAGTGCTTTTAGTGTTCTTCATGGCAAACCGTGCACCACTACGGCAGCTATAGGTTGTCTGGTCCGTTCAAGTTTCTGACCTTTAATGGTTTTCCCAGCCTGGTTGCACATCTGTTAGTGTCTACAAAAAGCTCCAGTTGGACTAAAGTTGTTGTATTCAAATCTGTCAGTTACTTTTTGCAGCATTCCAAATTGTCTGCACTAAAATATTTGTCTGCAACGTCTACTGAATTAGGAATGAAAGCGGTTTATTGGAGTTTTGTTTACCAGAACACATATGAAGCTAAAGGCAGCGGTTCGTCCCTGCGGCTGCTGCTGAGCCTGGGGACAAAACACTCACGTGCTGTTTTAGAACTTACACACTCTTTACAGACTTTGAATAATCATCTTCACCCCCCAGACACCCTCAGGAAGACCAAGCTGTAAATAATAGACTAGCAGAGACTTTGCAGGAGTTATTAAAACTGTGAATCAGGCCAACTGCAGTTCCTTCAGGAAACAAGTCAAAGTCATACCGGACTGTGGAAACCTCTCCACTGCTGTAATATAAACCTCGACGAGTGCTCTTCAGTCAAATGTTGTCTTCAAGGGAAATGTATTGGATTAGAAAGGAAACAAGAGCTAACAGAGAGACACTCAGATGGATTTGAGTTCTTTCATTTGATCTTTTCATCTTCCTCAGAGGCCTGCAGGGAAATTTTTGAAGAAGGATGCACTTTCATAGATGATTATTGTAGCCTACAGGTTCTTCCGCAGGACCTTCCGCACAGCTTCACACACGTTCTTGGTGTATTTGTCATCTGAATCATCCTGGTTTGTGTTGCACTAGTGGAGAATGAGAAACTCTCATATCCTAGTCTCATTTTCCAGCCCTACCTGATCTCCTCACTGTTTTTGTGGACAGGTGATCTGTAACTGGTTGGAGAAGGTGACAAGAGGAGCACAAATGAAGAGAAAATAGAAGAGAATGATAGTCAGAACACGAGCAAGGAGATCCCTGTGAACAGTGGAGTCCCTCTACCTGCCTGCTTTTGATTAAAACAGCGTAAAGACGATTTGCCTGAAGAGGATTTTGACAGTCTTTTCACCCAACAGCCAGAGTCCACCTGTTTATTTCAGTGGGAGTTCTCATGGCTGCAAATTAAAGACAGAAATAGCTTCCTCACCTGCGTTGTTCTCGCTGCAGACTTTTGCCATGGAGAAGACATACTCGTTAACTGCTCACTATGACGAGTTCCAGGAAGTGAAGTACGGGGGTCGCTACAGCAGCGACATCCTCAGCAATGGCATGACCCTTCATCTGGGGGGCAGTTTGGACCGTCACATGGGGCGTAGCCGGGGAGGGACCTGGTCCAACAAAAACAAAGATCTGAGCAGCAGCAGCAGCAGCAAAGGAATTCCTCGGTGGAGCCGGCGAGAGATCTGCCTCCTCTCTGCGCTGGTCTTTGCAGCGGGCTTGTGCGTCATTCTGGGCAGCATGCTGACACTCAAGTACATTTCCCTGGATTCTCAGCAGGACCCTCAGTGCCGACAGGACTGCCAACGCAAACGCACCCTGCTGAGGGCGGCACGCTTCATCCAGGCCAACATTGATCCCACCATCCAGCCCTGCCAGGATTTCTATTCCTTCGCATGTGGCGGTTGGCTGAGGCGCCACGGAATCCCCGAGGACAAGCTCAGCTACGGCATCATCACCGCCATCGGAGAGCACAATGAGGAAAAACTACAGCGCCTCCTTCTGGACCCCATACAGAGGCGCGGGCCAAACTCTGCAGAGCGCAAGGTCAAGGAGTTCTACCGGTCCTGCATCAGCATCCAGGAGATCGATAAGCTGGGATCTCAACCCATGATGGAGGTGATAAACAGCTGCGGTGGGTGGGACCTGGCGGGGGCTCCTCCAGGTGCTGCTGGGTGGGAGACGGAGGGTGCTGCCCAGAGGCCGGACTTCAACGAGCTGCTGTACAGGACACAAGGGGTGTACAGCACAGCCGTCTTCTTCTCCCTCACTGTCAACGTGGATGACAAAAACTCCTCCAGGAATGCAATCAGGGTGGGTGAAACAGCTGGAATTACAGTATTAACCCAAGCTTTGAGAATGTATCTGATACGAATAACAAACTCTGTGTGTGTGTGTGTGTGTGTGTGTGTGTGTGTGTGTGTGTAGGTCGATCAGGAGGGACTCACACTGCCGGAGAGAAGCCTGTATCTGGGGCAAGATGAGGACAGTGTAAAGGTTGGGTCCCTCCTCGACACGTATCCACATGTGCTCTGACAGCATTGAACACCCTGAGTGCACATACCGCCGGACTGGAATCATTACACTTTTGTTTAATCCAGAAGTTTTGTCCATTTTTGCCTTGTCTGAACATTTCTCCTGTCCTTCTTTTCCTGCCTCCTCCTTGTCACGCATCACTTCCCCCTTCCATCTGTCCTCTTTCCCGTCCGTCTCTTTTGTCCATTAATTCACCTTCTTCCCTCTGTCACCCACTGGGCTTTTGTTTTCCTTTCCACTTTGCCACATGTCACCGGCCGTTACCGATGATGTCATGCCTGCTCACGCCTGGTCATTGCACTTTACAGATCCTGGCAGCGTACAAGGCCCTGATGGAGCGTTTGCTGAGCATGCTGGGAGCTGAGGACCCCACGCAGAAGTCAAAGGAGATCATAGAGCTCGAGACTCGTCTGGCCAATGTGAGCCAGTTGTGTTCATGTGCACGCATGCTGTGTGTGTGTGCGCATGTGCAATTACCTCTCCTCTCCTTCCAGATCACTGTTTCAGAATATGATGACCAAAGAAAGGACATTAGCACCATGTATAACCGCATCACCCTGAGGCAGCTGCAGCGCATGGCTCCGAGTGTGAGTTTCGAACCGTCTTTTAAACCAGTGGTCCCCAACCCCCGGGCCGTGGACCTGTACCGGTCCGTGGGTCATTTGATACTGGGCCGCACAGAAAGAATAAATAATTTACATCACTTTGTTTTATTTATTATCTGAAACTGAACGGTGTTTTATTTTGAAAAATAACTGGATTCTCTTGGTTATATCCATCTATAGCACACTATTGACGCATGTTTATTATTGTATTTTAAAAATACCACAAATATTGTTTGACATTAAACCAGTCACTCACTTGTGTGAATTTGAGCAGCCATAAAAGGGGTTTAAAACGGGGGGTTAAAAAGAGAATATTTGTTTTTATCTGAAAACATATTTCCGCCTCATAGCTCCACTGGAAACGCCTGCTGGACAGAATCTTTCATGACACCTTTTCTGAAGATGAAGAGATCGTGGTGCTCGCCACCGATTACATCCACAAGGTCTCTGACATCATCAAGACCACTTCAAAAAGGTAAAAAAGAAAAGTTCGGGTGGATTGTCGGGGGTGGCGCATTGTGGATGTGGAGGGTGGAGATGATAAATAGTAACTTCAGTGTCGGCCATTTTATTACCTCACCTCACCGTTTCTGGATGACTAAATCATAACATTGAATACTGCAACCTCTGATTGATTTAGCGCACGACCGTGGCACCGTGCAGCAGCGTTGGTCAATCACCTAGATGATATTGAATGGCTTCATCAATAAAAACGCAGTGCGTTTGCTTGCAAAGTGTGTGTGTCCGAAGGGGCGTCTTTCCCAGCTCCTCTGTGAAGGTAGAGGAGGCAGTGGTGAACATCTGTGTGCAGCTTTTGGATGTCAGTGACTCACTCTGAGTCATGTGTTTCTGACAATAAAGACCACATTACCCAGAAACCCCACCCTCTACTTAGTCTAATAAGTAGGTTTCATTTGAATGTAATTCACTTCCCTCAGTGCAGAAGTGTTTGCGTTGTCTGATGGAGGATGAGATGGATGGAGTGATCCAGCTGTGGCAGCACGTTCGGTGCAGCACGAGTTCACCATTTTCCATCCTTATTAAGCACAGCAGCCATTTATGTTGTTTTGTAGGTCATCACCTTGGCCAGGTTATTGCTGGCTGTGTTTATGCTACGTCTCATACGCTCGGCTTTCAGTTGTTAACCAGTCTGGTAGATGGAACAGCACTTTTCTGTAGGACGTTAGATCAGTTCAAGTATCTCCCCATATTTAATTTGATTAATACTCTTACTTTTGCTCTTACCTCATCTGTTACCCCTCCCTTCTCTGTCTACTGCATATTTTAATTAAAGTGCATACATAGTGAGTAAATGTCATCTTCTTAATCCTCTTTGTCTGCTGTCACATCTGTTAGCACAGGTCCTCTTTTCATCAGGCGCCATGCTCTTTTTTTTTCCTGCTATTATTTTACAGTCACTTTTATTGTGCAGCTAAGTTTTACCATTTTCTCAACAGCATTAAAGTGATCTGAAAGTATGTCTTTGTTCTATTTGCCGGAAAAATGAACAAAAGCTGGTTCTTTACGTTAATAATGGCAATGACAGAAAGTCAATTTGAGAAAGCGATATAAATGTCTAAAGTGCGTCCCAGTCCAGTTCCACTGATTACCCTTTTTCAGATCTGAACCCACAGTGGAGGTTGTGTGTGGTCACACACTGAGCCATAACTGAAAAATCAATTAATCCGCCTGTGGAAAAAAACGTCTGCTTGCTCGAATGCTCTAACTGGGAGTTTCATTCTATTTAAAAAAAGGTGTTTTGTGGAAACTTTTCCCTCTTCTTTCCAGCTCATTTCATCTTTTTAACTCGTTCAGTCTCTTCTGTTTTTAATGCATTATCATCCCACCTCTCCAATCGAAACAATATTTCCTGCTGTTTCCTCATTGTACTCCTCCTGTTGCTCAACAAGGACACACACACACACACACACACACACACACACACAGGCTGATTTAATCTGTCTCTTTGGTAGTTAAGTTAGTTAGTTTAAAAAAAAAATATAATTCCTGCTTTGACTACACATCGTTCTTTTTATACCTCCTCTCGCCTCAGTTTCACCTTTTTTCCCATTACCACCTCATCTGTCCATCCTTCCATCTATTCTCGTCCTGTTCCTCTCCATCCATTTCTGGATCTGCCTGTCTGTGAGCACCCTCTCCATCTTTATAGGCATCTATTGACCGAGTTGCTCTTCTCATTGTTCTCTCTCGCCGCCCCGCCGATGTTCTCACATTGATTGGATCCCCCATCAAAGTGTCTTCTGACAGGAGCAGTCACACCTCCATCCGTTTTTCTTCTTTCTCCGTCTATCGTGTTTCTGTGTGTGCGTGTGTCATTAGCCAGATGAGCAGGTCCCAGCATCACCACACTGTACAGCAGATCACTCACTCCTCTTTTCTCCCTCATTCTCTTCTACCTGCTCTTGTTCTCATGTTGGAATCAAGTGTGTATTTTCTTTCTTATCAGCTCATGAATTTTCATATTCTTCAGGTGCGTTTCATTGCGTAAAATACGTGTGTGTGTGTGTGTGTGTGTTCATGACCAATCAAAGAAGTGCTTTACTTCCTGCAGGGTCTTTAAAAATGAAGAGTGGAGGTAGAGCTGAAGCTTTTCCTTGAATCCACGCTGTCCCTGCCCTCTCTTGATTCCCTTCGCATGTTTAGCTCTGCTACTAGAGGTTGCCTAAAGTCCTGGTAGTTTTTTTCCTGTTGTTATATCATACAGTAGATGATTCTGTTTGTCCTCCATTACCTGCAGGGTAATTACATCATTACCTGCAGGAGGTGTTAATGTGGTGTACAGGGACTGTGTGATCTTTGTCTTCCTAACTAGCCCCATTAAAATCCATTCAGCTAATGAGTCTTCACTCACTCCTGCACTGAATAAGACCTGCTGCATCCTGAATTACAGACCGTCTGCTTTTATTCACGTTTCATAGAAAAGGCTTCAACACGGCTGTGTTTCCTTTGAAGGAAACAAAACCAGACCTGAATCATGTGGTTTCTCCTGGTGGTGCTCATGATCAAGGACACCTCCTTTCTTCCTTCCTTCCTGGCTTCACCTCCTGGCTTCCTCTTCATTCTCTCATCAATTAAATTCACTTCACAAGTGTTTTGTCAGCAGGACCACGGGGGTCTATTACCAAAGGCGTTTTTGATTTAATATCTGTCATGCATAGGGAAATAGAGTTTCGAAAAACAACAACATGCTGTTAGGTTCACACGGAGCCTCGCAGTGGGAACGCGGGACAGATTAGATGTGTGCACTCAGAGGACCCACCAGCACTCCATCGGCTGGGTGGGAAGACACAGCTTGAATGCATAAATGAATGATCCATTATCTCCGCCCGACTCGACATCCCCACCCCCCATGAGTCGCTCAGCATCGGAGGAGCTCCTCTTAAATTGCCGGGCCCTCTTGACTCTTCGGCGCTTTTTCCCCTCAATCGCCATCTCCCTCGCGTTCTTCCTGCAACTTTTCTGAGTCTTAACCGGCTCAGAGGGCAGATAGAAAAACACAACTCTGAACCAGCTGGAAGAAAAGACTGCAGTTAGATGCAGCAGATGCCACTCAACATGGGAAGGGTGCTGCAGTGACGCATTAAAGCAAAAGCAGAACAAAACAGCCTGTATTTGATCGCTGGTACAGCCTCTCCAGCTCGAGAAGAATGCAAAGAAATGACCAAAACCTAAACTCCACATGCACTTCTCTTTTATTTATCTTAAATTTGGTCTTACCTTTGGGCTAATTTAAGATAAACCAACAAGATGAAGGAAAGTTACCGTTTCAGGGATTGTTTTTTGCTTTATTTACATTTTTTTCTATCCTAATTTATGGAACCACGCTGGAAAGCATTTTCAGACTAAAAAGACTGAACAAGACAAAGATAACTTGTAAACCGTATCTTTGAATATTATGTTTTATTTACTTCTACGTGCATCTTTTGTATTTGTTGTTTTCATCCTTTGATTCCCAGGACAGAGGACAAACAGACAGAAACTGCTGCGTGTTGTTCTAAATATATTTTTATCATTTGCGGTAATGGTCCCATCATCATTTATACGCTCAGTTGACATCACTGCCACACCACCAAATTACTGGGTTGACAAGCTTTTTTTTTTTTTTTTTTTTTTTTTTAATAAATGGAAGAAAAACAAGGGTTTTAAAATAAGTCATTGAAACAGTCTGAACAATCAAATCCTGTCCAGTTTAATGAATGTGTAACTGTTTTTTAGGGTTCTCCATAACTACATGCTGTGGCGCATCGTGGCGGCTCTCAGCGAACACCTGTCCACGGCTTTCCGCAGCACCATCCACGAGTTTTCCCGGGAGATCGATGGCACGGAGCAGCAGCTGGACCTGGGCCAGCTCTGCCTGACTCAGGCCAACAAACATTTTGGGATGGCTCTGGGGGCCTTGTTTGTCCAGCAGCACTTCTCCTCTCAGAGCAAGGCCAAGGTACGTGGGGGTGCAATTGAACCCCCAAAGTTTGGCTGCAAAGATCCAAAGGGTGAAGGACGGGTTCGTGTTCACACGCTGGACAAAAGTCCTCAGAATCTATGAGCTTGAAGTGGGTTATTCTGATTTCAGGAGCTCGTATAGAGCAGTGATTATGAGGTAGAAATCCATCAAGCTGAAACTGCCATTTTATTGGTAATTGATTGAACCCATTTCCTGCAATTACTGGTTCAAAATTTCTGCACTAATGAGCAGTTTAGCTGCAATTTCCTCTGGCTTTCTAAGAAACTAAAGCAAAACAAGCTAACGGCGTTCAGAGGGAACCGCTGACCTCAGCCTTTAATGTGCAAAGTCCTTTGATAGTAATCAGATGAAACATTTGTTATCTCGGAAAGGTTTTTCAAACAGTCCTAATCAGAATTTCAGCGGCTGTTCTTTGTGAATTCCTTTGTTCCTCTTGAGTTTGTTCTGCCAGGCGGGGGTGCTGACCTTGCCCTCTGTTTTGTTTTTTGCCCACTAACTCCCCACCTACCCGTCACATTTTCATCTCATGTGTCCTCTATGACACAGATGTGCTCTCTTTGAGGCCTCGTGCATGTTTTGTTTTGCGTGTGCATCTTTCCTCTTCGTCCCCTGATTGCGTTGATTGGGTCCAGACTCCACCTCCTGAACAGAGTATGTCCTTTGGCTGCAGAGCGATTGAAATTTTAGCAGTCTGCCGTTCCCACCCTTCATTTGGTACCGCTCGTCTCTGCCAAGGTTGAAATGTCCACGAGGTTCAAGACCTCATTATCAGCAGGAGAGGTGCCGGCTGGTTGCCAGCGGCGACGTCTGAAGTCTTGACTGGCCGCTCGATGCTGCTTCTCTCAGACTGAGCAGACATTGATGAGTCTCAGGTTCTGACACTGAGAATGAAAGATTCAGCTGGTACCGAAGCCTGGCTGAACATGGTCATTTTCCCCCAGATGAGGAGAGCCTGCTGTAATTACCGCGTTATCATTTCATTTTTATAGTACATTAGAATTAAGATGATTTATGACAACTCCAGCATTAAAAAGAAAATCCTGCTTGAAATACTTCAGTGCTTTCATCATATGGCTGCTAGTTAGCAAACCATACCAAGATTTAATTAAAGTGATCATTTTAAGGTCATAAAAAACATCATAAAATGAAGAGCTGAGATAAAAAGCAAACACCCATCGCCAGCCTGGAATTTCTGCTGATCAGTTTGAAACAAGATTTTTGTTTTATCCAGGCCAAAAAAGAGTGACCAGCTCCTGTGACCAGCGTTATCGCTGCTCTAATGGTGGCAGTAGACGTTTGTAATTATGCGCCACAGTTTGCTCTTCCAAATGAATAAAAAGAAAGTGTGCATCAGTGGTGGTTTAGTAAAGCCTAAAACCCCATCTTTCAGGTACAGGAGCTGGTAGAGGACATAAAACACTCCCTGGACATCCGTCTACAAGAGCTGGACTGGATGGACGAGACGACAAAGGAGGCGGCCAGAGCAAAGGTGCAGAACTAACACACACCAACACAACACCCCGACGGATCCGATTACTTTCTGAAAGAGTTTAATCACTTCTTTCTTCCCACTGCGCTCTGATTGATCGCCCGGTCGGACAGATAGTGTATGATGGAATACATCGAGAGCTTGACATTGAGAAGGGAAGATCGTCTAATCCGGATCTTTCCGTGCTGCTGATTTAGGGTCTGCGCTGCAAGATATCCTTCTAATACTTTTACAATCAGAAATTATAATCCTTTTAGAGGACCATGCTGAATTTAAAGAGCTTTCCTGTAATCCTATTACATTGGGCTTGCTTGATTAGTAGCGTGCGTGTGCACGCACGCTTGTGTGATGGTTATTACTTACTGAAGTTGGTATAAGGTGACGTTGCACTAGTTGTTTCTCCGCCACATCTCACCATCACTCCCTCTTTCTTCCTCTTGTCCGTCACAGCTGAAGTACATGATGGTGATGACAGGATACCCAGACTTTCTACTCAAACCTGAATTAATAGATCAAGAATACGGGGTGAGTCTCCAGCTTCCTGTTTCACTCTCATGACATGAAAGCAGTTTCACGTCAAACCAGTTACCAGTCCAGCACATAGATTAACATTTCCCCAGATTTGGACAGAGGAAAGCTTGTTTATTTGTCGTCAAGCATGATGTGGTTGACACAAACTCATCTCTATTAAATGCAGAATCATTATAAGCTCTCCTGTCATGTCTGTTCTTTTTGCAGTTTGAAGTAGATGAGAAGACATATTTCAAGAATATCCTCAACAGCATCAAGTTTAACATCAAGCTGTCTGTCAAGAAGATCCACGAAGAAGTGGACAAGACCACGTAAGTGCTGCACCCTCACCTCCACAGCAGTTCATCTCTGATGATGGAGCGCAGCTGCAGCAGGGTGGTATTAGGAGTTTCCTGCGGCCACGGATCAGACCAGAGCTGCAGCAGTGCGTCTTTCTTCGGTTGACATAGCTCACATGTGTCTCTATGAAACCCTTTTATTATTCCGTCACACATTTGCTGCATCTCTAAATTAAAGTGAGCGATAGGACGCACGCAGCAGGCGGATATCCGTTTGATTTACTTATCTGTCGCAGCCAG
Source organism: Pao palembangensis (assembly GCA_015343265.1). Classification (NCBI taxonomy): domain Eukaryota; kingdom Metazoa; phylum Chordata; class Actinopteri; order Tetraodontiformes; family Tetraodontidae; genus Pao; species Pao palembangensis. Next base: position 12,359,459 of record CM027091.1, on the reverse strand, counting down.
GCAGCAGTAAAGTGCTGTGGGACACATGCAGTACGCTCACGTCACTAAACAGCTGTGTGACACACACACACACACACACACACACATTATCACCAAAAGAGTGAGGCTGTTATCACTCACTGTCCTGTCATTCTGAGAACAATAAAAATGTCCTGCTGCAGCCCGTGATGAGCCATCCGTGTCACACCCCAGAACAAGGGCGTCTCCCATTTTCAGGGCTCATGTTTGGAGGATTTTGTGCCACTCAATGATTCAGGCTTTCAGTGGATTACCATACAGGAACTGTTGGTGGTTGCATATGCAGAGCAGGACCGCACACACACACCGGATAATGCCCACCACGGGATTTAAGCAGAGATACTCAGAGGTGTTTGGGATGCAGCTTTGGAATATTTCAGGTGTTTATAGAGCACACACGCTGGTGGTGCGTGTGTGTGATCTCACTGGTTTGATTCTCTTTCTCTCTCAGGTGGCTTCTCCCTCCTCAGGCCCTGAATGCCTACTACCTTCCAAACAAGAACCAAATGGGTGAGTTTTTCTACTACGAATATTTAGCTGATGTCTCTCTCCACATGTAAAACCAGTCCTCCCCATCACCCTTCTACAGCAGGACAGGGTGCAGACATGGCGGCATCAGGCTGCTGCGTGTCTTCATGAGGGAGTGGTTTAAAATCCAGGAAATGCTGCTATTTAATCTCTGAAAGCAATTATACGAGACAGCAGCACCATGATTCTATAGATGCAAAATCCTTTGGAAAGAGAGCAGCAAGACTGGCTGATGAGGTAAATAAAACAGATTAGGATGTGGGGAAAGGTGCAGGTAGGAGCAAACAGAAGCATATGGATATCATGACATGTTGGACTGATCTTTATTTCTCCACCAAATCAATAACAATTTGAGTCATCAAGAACGATCGATAACTCTGTTGATATGAATCGTTCTACCAGTCAGAAGTGATTCCATCGAGGGGAAAAGGTCCACCTTCCTTCTCCCAGCTTACTTTTTTCACTCCCCTCCTCACTCCAGTACTCCCTGGGGGAGAACCAAGAAGTCACACCTGCTTTGAGTTCGACACGTCTCGTGCTGCAATGTCATCGCTGCCCCTCCCCCCGCCTCCCTCTCCCGTCCCTCTGTCTGTCTCTCCTGGATCAAGTCCTCAGATTAAATCTCTCTCAGAAAAATCGATGCCATGCTCTCCCGGTGATGCTAAAAGGACAGGAGGAGTCAGGCAAAATGTCATCAGATGCTCCCGGGGAGCTATTTTCAATCCTTCAAAATATTATTTCTTTTGTTTAGCCAAGTTATTTTAGCTCTTAGCTCATTAGTAATGCTTTATTTCTTTTTTTCTGTTTTATTCTAATTACTCCTTCCTCCTTCATTGCTCAGTTTGGAATACTAATAATAAAGATATTTTAGAGGTAAAAACAACTGAAACGCCTTAAATGAAGCAGAAAAGCTACTCTTCCTTTGCATCTTAATTTTTTTGTCATAAATTTAGTTTATTTGGACATTTCCAACTTTCTCTTGTGTCTGTATTCCTCTCTCAGTTTTCCCTGCTGGCATTCTTCAGCCCACGCTCTACAACCCAGAGTTCCCACAGTAAGTAGCCGTCTTTGTGTCCCTGCTTTTCTTTCCATCTCTACGTCGCCATGCAACTTAAAACTTTAAAGTTGCTCCACCTTGGTGAGCTTCTGCTTCCTAAAAAGTCCCAAAACACCTGATTAAACCAATTTAACTACCCACAGAGAGCTCAATTAGGGAGCCCGGTGCTGTTAATGGGACAGGTTTCGATGAAGCATTCCTGAGCCCATCAAAATGAGACCCATGGCTTCAGAGCAGGCCCTGCGTACGCTATTCACGCCACCATTAAATATCAGTTTATGTCAGACACCTACGTCCGCGCCCCATTGGTGCTTCAGTCAGACTAGTATGGCGAGTGAGTCGCTCCCTGCGTGAGGCAGCGGATCCACTAGCTGTCAGAAGGTCATTTTCAGGCTTAGCCATGTGTCCCCTCCGTATGGAAACGTTTTGCAGAGACGGCTCTCCAGGACTGGCCATCGACAGAGGCGGGGCTCAAACACGTTACAGCAGAATCTAGACAAAAGCAGGCAAGCTGAGCTTCACATCATTTCTGCTCATAGGTCGATGAACTATGGAGGAATCGGAGCAATCATCGGCCATGAGCTGACACACGGATATGATGATTGGGGTAAGCGCAGGACGCTTTTCATCTATAAAACGCATAATACACCATCCAAACATTTGTCCACAAATATCCAACAAAACAAATGTTACCCACAATCTTTACCTTTTTATGTCCATTCCAAAGTGCTGCCCACTCAGTTCACATCCAAAGAGTTCATCAAGGTGTGAAATTCTGTCCTGGAAGCTTCACATTTCAGTCTTCAGCTTTTATGAGCCAAGCTTAATCCCGACGCGCTTCCTGCCACTATCTCCGGCAGCTCTTCGGACTGTGAAGAAGAGTTGCAGGTTGAGCGGTTGCTAACGGTGCGCCTTGCTCTCTTAGTGATGCAATGGTTCATGTCTTAGGGGGCCAGTATGATCGTCATGGGAACCTCAAACAGTGGTGGACAAAGGAGTCGTACAGAAAGTTTCAGACAAAAGCCGAATGCATCGTGAACCTCTACGATAACTTCACAGTTTATAACCAGAAGGTGGGCCTGCGTGCACCGGTCGTTGCACTGACATGTTTGTGCAGCTTCACTTGTTAATTCTGCTGATCAGGTCCTCTTCATTTGTGTGTGTGTGTGTTTGTAGGTAAATGGCCGCCTGACGCTGGGGGAGAACATCGCAGACATGGGAGGGCTCAAGCTGTCCTACTATGTAAGTAATAGTTTGATCCAGAATTCTTCAGATCCCCACAAAACTCTAACTTCCTGTCTCTCATTGCGGGCATCCTCACACTCTGCAGGCGTATCAGAAGTGGGTGAGGGAACATGGTCCAGAGAGACCCCTGCCTGGACTCAGATACACACATGAACAGCTGCTCTTCATCGCCTTTGCACAGGTAAAAGTTCCAGTCTGGCTGGCTGACATTCACATATGATCCCAACATGAGCTGACTGTACAATGGTGTCGAACCACTTTTAGAAGCTTTTACTGTTACTTACTGTTCTTTTTTCCTCAGAACTGGTGCATGAAGAGAAGATCTCAGTCCATCTACCTGCAGCTGCTCACTGACAAACATGCACCAGAGCACTACAGGTACGGCACAAACACATGAACGCAGCACATAAAAAGTTCCTGTTGTTACTGTGTTTTTTAAGTTCATAAACTCTGTAGCTATGTCACATGTTTCCTCTCGCAGAGTGATCGGCAGCGTGTCGCAGTTTGACGAGTTTGCCCGTGTTTTCCACTGCCCGAAGGGTTCTCCCATGAACCCTGTGGACAAATGCTCCGTGTGGTGACCCTCTGCTAGCCTGAAGTCTGCCCTCTTGACTCATTCTTTACACTCATGGCCCGCGCACACTCTAGGTCACGAGTTCATCGATGTTAACAGCACTACACAGAGCATGATATTGCTAAGAACACATTGCAGTGAAACATCAGAACAGTAGCTTTTAAGTAGGAAACTCCATCATGGTACTAAAGCCTGGCCCACATCACCATTAATCATGTACATTATATATATTTTTCTATGTTTATTTATAAATCATAATATTGTATTTTTCTATTTTCACAGATTTTACATAGATCATGTTTACTTAGTTATCTTTTTTGTAGCATCAACATAAGCATATAGATTGTCAGAATAAGGGACTTTAATGACCCGATATTAAAGTCACAAAGACGAGCTTAAAACTGAACTGAGATCAGCAACTGGCGTTACTCGTTTTGCGTGGCGATGCTGCCCTCTTGTGGCTGTAGAGAGAACAGCCACTGCTCAACCTCCGTGTCGTGACGTTTGCCTGCGTTGGTCCTCTCGTTACTGTGAGTGTAAGTTTTTATTCGAGATACAGTATGTCAACTTTGAAAACGGTGGGTGGTCTCATGACGTGTTTCTCAGGGTTTGTAGCAGCAAATGGAGGATCCTTGAGTCATTGTTCAACTCTTCAGTTTACAGGCAAATCAAGACAACGCGTTTTTCCTGGCTTCAGTTAAAGGAAAAAAAAAAAAAAACTGCTGCTCGATTATTTTCATCCACCCGTTAATTCACTAAATGCCGACTGTAACAATCATAACTGGATACATGGAAAATGACACATTTGTACACAGCGTTATTAAAACATTTTGTATGAATTGAGTGGGGGAAAAAGGGACGCAGTTCTGCGAGATCTCGCAAAAGGTATTTGCGAGATATTGAGTTGTATTAAAGATATTAAGATATTAAATAAGTTCTTGGCTCCAGACACGGCTTCAACATAAGTGAGAGACATCTGAAAAGATTACAGAGTGCGAGGGGACTTTCTCGTCGTAAAAGATATTCTGATCTTGCGGTCCTGATCTCGCAAAAGTGCGTCCTTTTTTTCATGTCCTTTGGGGCCCCGTACCATCACCGACAGCGGAGGTCGCAGCATTCCTACTGCTTCCATGCTCCACAAACCAGGACAGCAACGCTTCAAGAGGCAATTCGCCACACTTAACATCTTTGTAAAAAAAAAAAAAAAAAAAAAAAAAAAAAAATGCAGATTTGTGAACATATCATCAAATATTTTGATTCAGTTAAAGACCAAGGTACGTTTTATCAGTCCGTTTCTTGGGTATAAAAGACACAAACAGAAACAAAAAACAAGCTGTTTTTTTTTTCGTTTTGATTAAAAAATAAATCACTTGGATGTTTATAGAGAATGATTGATGGCAACATTAACGCACGGCGGCGGCGACACCTGCTGGTCGTTTTAAATGCCAACATTCAGTGGGATCGGGATCGACAGTGGAAGTGTTATCAACGCGAAATTTTAATCATTTTTTGCATTTTCTCATGTAGGTGGTCACCGGGGGGCAACACTCTAGAAAGCCTCATAAACATATTAATCAACACGCGCTAGCACATGCTAGCTCCTCTACCTTTAAATACCATTGCTGGGACGCTACTTCAACTACACAGAGTGTGTGTAAACACCTGGTTCAAAGTTCTGAACGGGGATGGTGGTCAAAAACACTCTGAAGTGGTTGGTAAGGATACCAAAAGCATGTTTTATCCCTGTTGTTGAAGGTATGCTGTTCGATAAAATGCAGTCAGGATATGTCTTCAGAATATATGCTCTTAAAGGAAAAGACTCATCTGCCACAATGCAACATGGGGCCATTTGGTCTGAAGCAGGAAGCGGTGCAGGTGGGGGGATGCTGGAAATGCGACTCTCCAGCGCCTCCTGCAGTGAGCAGCTACCGAATATTCTGCCATCTAAAATGATCCCACTGGACTCGACAGTTACATACAGAAATTCGTGGCTGCTGTCCACCAGCGCCATGAGAATGACAGTCAGGGATTGTACGTTGATCCAGTTCGCGATAGGGGACCGAAGTTTACGTCCTTTCCATCCAGAGCACCGAGACGATGTGGAAAATTCCACCGATTCAGAAATCCATCTGCTACCCGCATCCACTCTTCTATCGTTTCTGGCCACTAAGTAACAAGAATATATTAAAATATAAACAAAATTACAAACCTTAAATCATCAAAAAAATGTTATTGTACTCACTTATATTCATATATTTGCCTTTTAAAAACTGGTAAATCACTGAGCAGGTTTCAGGGACGAACTGCCGGATTGTTGATACCCCATCCTAAAGTGGTACGAAAGGCTCTCGAAACTTTCACCTATAATTATTAATAAGCACATTATTATACAGGATTTACAGAACAGACTGTAATCGATGTGCCACAATATAAATAGAGTATAAACAGATATGCAATGACGTTAACTTCACGGTCGTTCAACCTGTCGCCAAGAAGCAAAGGGTCACCATCAGATGCTCCTCAAATGATACAGTCCCGGTAGTTTGTGTTCTGCCGCCGAATGATCGGTGTGACAAGTTGCTCCAACAAGGCGAAATGATCGGGGGAAAGCTGAGCGAAATTTCTAAAATCAGGTACCTGATTTACCTTCACTTTTGGACAGATCTTCGGGTAAGCTCCCTGCGCCTGTTTCTTCTGATTCTTTTCTCCGCTTTCTCCACCTTTCCTTCCACCAGGAGAAGGCCCAGGCCTGATAGAGCTAGAGCCAGCTGCATTTTCTGCGACATGATTATTCGCTACAAAACTATCCTTGATGAACTACGGCAGATTGTTTACAATCTGGAGCCCTGAGTCAGCCTCTTCTTCGTTGCTTCCGGTTTGCTTTTCGAATCCTGAGACAAAAGAGCGCCGTCATGTGGGTTGAGCAGTTAACGCAGTTCACAAAAGTTACAAATTGCTTTGCCTTACAGGAAAGTTTGATTAGTGTTTTGTACGGAGGACTAAAAGTGCCAAAATTAAGTAAATAAATACATCATTAAATAATTAATTAAATATGTCATTAATTAACTTTAAATAAGGTTGACAGATAAAATAAATTTATGATCCACTGCACAAGGACCATGAAATAATTAATTAGTGAAATAATAAAACGGTTTTAACCTAAAATGAAATGGTATTTTAATGAATTAACGACACATTTAATAACTCATTTATGTATTTAATTCAATTTAACTAAACATAATTAATGACATGTTTAATTAACTATTTAATGATGTATTTGTTTATTTAATTTTGGCACTTTTAGTCCATGACAGATCAAATACATCCATCCATCTTCTTCCGCTTACCCGGGACTGCTACCCCCGCGATCCGAAGTAGATGAAGTAGCTAGCTACTTCATCCAGCTCTTCCGGGGGGATCCCGAGGCGTTACCAGGCCAGTCTCTCCAGGGTGTCCTGGGTCTTCCCGGGGGCCTCCTGCCGGAAGGACGTGCCCTGAACACCTCACCAGGTGTTTATAATCATTAATAAAAACCTGGATTTAAATCTCATTTTGTTCGGGACAGAGTGGTCACAAATATTAAATCCACGAGCGTTTATTCCATTTTAAAAGATCTTTAAAAAGTGAATAAAGAAAAGGACTTTCGTTGTCGTTCGTCGACTATTTTGCGACACCCTGTGGCAGAAATTGGTATGGGAGCTCTGCTTTCACTTTCTCTACTGTTAGGAGAAAACGAAAATCAGTTTTCGTCTGTCACCAGGCATTACCCAAAGATTTGTGTCGATGGATACGAAAGAAGACATGAGCAAGTGTGGACAATGGTAAGAATAATTTAATTACTTACATTTATTTCCCATCGGAGGGGTGGAATTTTCTCTCCAGCTAGGAATGTATACAGCGAGTGTTCACATTTCTTAAATGGTTGTTCTTCAATTCAGTACACTGTGCTGGATCAATCCAAACACAAACAATTGTTCACTTTTTTTTTTTTTTTTAACATTTACTAATTTATTCGGAATTTATGTGGATTTGTTTCTTGTCTCAATCAGCCACAAAATGGTTGCAGAAGCAAACTTTGCCCTACACGAAACTCACTGCAAACGCTTCTTATGTCTTTGTCCTGACTGTGACGAGACAGTTCCCAGAGAGCAACTGGACCAGCACAGAGAAGAACAGCACACTTTGGTACACAAACACACACACACACACACAGACACAGACACACACACAAACAGACAAACAGAAACATTATTAAAACTATTTACAGGTGAAATGCTCAAAGTGCAACAAAAAGGTGGAACGTTGTTACCTGATGGACCACGAGGTTTGTCCTAAACATAAAATATAACAATAATATACAAAAAAACCAATTTAACTTAAAAAATATACATTTCCCTTGTAAAACGTCTCTCCCAGTCTGACCGTTGTGCCGAGCGTCTGCAGGCATGTCTGTTTTGTAAGCTGCTGCTGCCGTGGAAGGAGCTGGAACAGCATCAGTACATCTGTGGGAGCCGCACCGAGCTCTGCGGGAACTGCAGACGCTACGTGACCCTTCGGGACCAGCCAGTGCACGAGCTGACCTGTCCGGCAACCTCAGCTACTTCTCAAACAAACAGCAACCCATCATCAGACACAAGTAAGAAGATGCAGCCTGCAAGGCTCTGGTTAAAGCTCCAAACATGTCAATTTTTCAAGTTATTCCCTCTTCTCTACTCTGGATCTACAGCAAAATCCAGAGTGAGGCATGACAAATGCAAGACATCAACTTCTGCTGAGGGCACTGAGAAACACAAGGTATGTTTGAAGGACTCTGCAGAGAAATCAGAGCAAAACTCAAAGTTTTAGCTGCTTGCTGCTGCGTGTCTGCAGAGGGAGGTTTATCTTTTCAGCCTGAGGTTTTCAGAAATCTTCAGAGCTCAATCTGTGTGTCCCAAACCAGCTGAGGTGTCTTCCATCAAACACGTGTGCTGACCTGGAGGAAGGAACACAAGTGAACACTAGAAAGGACACATCCGTCTTTTCCAAACAGGAAACTCGGCCTGCTCTGGGCAGCGACACAGCAGCATCCTTCTCAGACAGGGTCCATGATGGAGGTGATGACATCGGCACCTGCCCTCACTGTCACCTGACCCTGCCCATCCTCACGCTGCTCTGGCATCAGGTGAAACTCCTGCATCACAGGAGACATTACATGGCTGAAGTGTTGCCTTAGTAACAGGCCTGTCCTGCTCTCCTCTTTGCAGGTGAAATGCCAAATCCACCTTCAGCGGAGATAATCCTCCACAAAAGGCGGCAAACAATGAGAAATTTACAAAGAAGCAGCTTGGATATTTAGGTCACAAGTTAAATAAAATATAATTCAAACATATAGAAATGTGTTTTCAGATCAATAATTAAAACATGAAATGTTTTTTTATTTAATCGATACATAAAAGGAAGACTACAGATCTTTAAGATTAATTAGGGCTATAGGCTAAGCCCTGTTACAAAATAAAAAGATGAGGAACACAAAATTTTGGAATTATTCAAATGACTTAGGAAGACAGCTCTAATTCAGGTTTTCTGTGAGGAAATTACTTGAACAAAAAACATTGGGGTCCAAAATTTACAGGAAGACTCCATCCTATTGCTGATTGTTCAGAATTTAAAGGCTTTGAGGGCCTCCTGTGCTGGCCACAGACCACCTCATCGATGTAGATACACTTGGTTTTAGAAGGATAATTTCTTTCTGCAGTTCCAGCTGACAGCGAACCAGAGCCCTTCTTTTCCTCCCACGGACCAGAGCTTTCCTCAGTCTGAGAAGGAGGATGAAGAGAGAGAGTCAAGACTTAAAAGCTTTATTTTTTGTAGAAGGATGCTTTTTCAGACTCATTATTTTGTCTATTATTTCATCTAAAAATTTGGGACTTTCCCCCAGCATGAGAGGGTGCTAGGCCTTACCGGTTGATGCTGTGCTGAGCTTCTTGATCTCTGAGAGTGGTGGCAGCCTGATCATGACACAGCTCCTTGAAGGCCTCCATGCGTAAAGTCTGCTGGCCCGGGCTTTTTACACAGAGCCTGTTCCACCTCTTTGATGGCCATGCGTTGAGATCATCTCTGATCATCCGTTGGCTGGATAATTCTGGCACAATCTAGGAGAGACAGATAAGGAAACAGGATTCAGCTGTTACAGCAATACTGACTCAGATATTCTCTAGCTTTGCCTGGCCATTTGATTCCTCCATCTGGCTCTTGGCTGACTTGAGGTCCTGCACTTTCAGCTGAAAGGGCTGTTGTGGCCTGGAGCTGCTTTGTATGTCAGGCGAACATCTGCTCCAGGAGGGACTCCACCAGGGCCTTCTAGGATGCAGAGTTGATCTCTGTTCCTCTGCTTTTGGCCATGTTAACATCTGAGATACCTCCCACTGCTTTTGGAGTCACCGCCAAGCTAAGAGAGACAGGACTATAAACCCAAAATAAAAATCTAAGCACCTTTTATTAAACTTGTGGAGTGCATGAGTTCACCTCTGTTGATCAGTGCTGGTGATCTGGGGGCTGTTGGGTTATTAATGGGCGTAGAGGTTATTAATGCTAGGAGGTCAACATGCTGAGCTTCAAACTTCTTCAGATCCTTCTAGTATGTACTTAGCAGATCGGTTCAGTCTGACACACAAAAGCTTTCTGTGTTGGTGGAGACATCTTGGTTTGAAAAGAGTTTAAAGGTCCATCTCACTCACCTTATCTGTTCAGTTATCTTTTCTGTTACATGCTGAAGAGCAGAAGCCACACCTTCAATAACCTCTCTCTCATTGAGCAGCTCTAGGTCAACCTCATCTTGCAACATCTTAGGACCCAATTTCATTCTGGGGACCATAAAGAAACCAAAATAAGCATTATGATACCGCTGTTACTGAATAAAAGGAAAAATAATAAGGTTGTCTTTATATATTACATAATCTTCCAGCTGACCTTTCCTCCAGACAGAGGTGAGTCACCACGGTTCTGTGGTGGTCTCCAGGGCTTGGGCCACTGGGTCTGTGCAGGGTGATGAGCTCATCAGTCTCCACAATAACTTCGCTCCAACCTCAGCTCCAACTCTGTCTTCATAAACTGGACCTCTTTTGACTAAGCCGATCTGAACAGAAAAAACAAAACATAACTACCCACTCCACAGCTGTATCACCATGATGCCCTTATCCTCTCTTGCCACCTAGTTTCTGGTTATGATCATTTGTATACCTGTAATGTTTGCTGGTTTCCGAGATCAGCCTTTACATTCTGCCTGGAGAAATGCAGACTGGTTCCTTATGACTTCACCTTCTTGGAGATTGGCTTACCACCATGGTTTGGGACAGCCGCCATTGTCCACTGGTGCCAGCGAGTGAACCTGTTTTTCATGACATAAAAATTAACACTTGTCAGCCATGACAGGGTTGTTTGTCCGACACCACCGAATGATGATTATTGTAGTTTAGGGTTTTGTCAAGGTTATATTGAAAACAGCTTGCACCTCGGCATTTCAGAATAAAAGCATTTTATCTTTAATTTTCTGGCCCAGGAAATAAAACGAGCAGATATAATAGTTTTTGCCTGTGTAAAAAACAGAAAGGTAGTCTGGACACACACTCAACACTGGATATATATGGCCCAAATTTAAAAAAGAAATTTGATCAGTTTTTATTGTAACGCCTAGTCTAAATGCAGTTTAGAACGTCATGTCTACGGATGGAACCCGTTTAGCTAATTCTTACGCTGCCATAAAAACAATTTACACATTGTGGAAATAATCCCTTATTCAAGTGTCATAAGGACGTCTCTTTCGAGCTACAAATTGTTTAGTAAATATATTCTTTGCCATACCTGGTTCGTCCTTCTTCCGGTTGTAACAAACGGTTGCTGTGACACTGATGACGTGTAACAGATGGATGGAATTTATCTGTCTTTTAGTAGCTGGAAAAACAATAAAATTCAAATGAAACAACGAATCATACATGGCAGGTTTAAGTTTGACCAAGAAATGTGTGTGTCCGTTTCATAACATATATTTAAAAAGAACAATAGAAACCGGGGGTTCTGAGGAGAAAAATAATAAATTCAGAATATAGCATTCAAATTGATCAGCATGAATCGTCACTGATAGAGACTAAAATGTCCGTGCATTAACAATAAATAGTGCAACTTGTGTTTGGGAAAAAGTAAATTTGTTATTTGTAGAAAGGAGTTAATGTCAAATCCTTCTCAGGGAGCAGTCGATATTTTGAAGAACATGCAAAATATTAAAAATTACAAAACAGATTGGGTGACAATTCTTTTCAATAAAGCATTTTTAATTTAAAATAAATATTTAAATACTAAATGAAAAGGAAAGATTATAAAGTAATACTTGAAAATACTTTAAAATCTCTAAAACAAGTACAATTGTATCCAAACCTTAACAATTAAATATATCACCACCACAGATTATTTTTATAATTTCCTTGTTCTAGCGACTTGCTTTAATCACCAGAGCAGCTTCAGATGATTGTACAGATAAGGAGTTGATCCTGCTTCGTCTTCCCATTGTCGGGCCTCCTCTGGTGCCAATGTGGGCAGCTGCAGGGCCGTTATCTGGCGGCCGCTGTTCACTGATGTTTTGGCCCCTGCACCAGCACATCTCCTGATGGGGGTGGGGGGTAGTGGCATATGGGAACATTTCCTCACCACACCCCTGCAGCCCCCTTAAATCGTATTTTTACCCCTTCACCTTTATCCTTCACCGAAGCCACAGCAGCAGCTGGCTCTCTCAGCCTCCTCACAGCTCTGTTCACAGCCTTCCTCAGACCTGTCCCTACCCAGCAACATCTTGCCTGGGTCACTGATGCCTGGACCCTGACGGAAGGGTCCAGTTACGCACATGAAGACAGCCTAATTCAGGTTTCTGTGAGGAAACATTTGAAACAAAAAACACATTAAATCCAAAATTTACAGGAAGACCCATCCTATTGCTGATTGCCTGCACCCTCTAAAGGCTTTGAGGCCTCCCTGTGCTGGGCTACAGACCACTTCATCGATGTAGATATTATCTCTAGTTTTGTAGTTGATACTTTCTGCAGTTCCAGCTGGACAGCAAACCAGAGCCCCTCTTTTCTCCTCCGGGATTGGATTCAGAGCCTTCCTCAGTCTGGAGAAGGAGGATGTGAAGAGAGAGAGTCAAGCACTTAAAAGCTTTATTTTTGTAGAAGGATGTTTTTTCAGACCTATTATTTTGTCTATTATTTCATCTAAAATTTGGACTCTTCCCCCAGCAAGGAGAGGGTGCTAGCCTTTTTACCGGTTGATGCTTTGTGCTGAGCTTCTTGGATCTCTGGAGAGCAGGTGGGTATGTGCCTGACTCACACACAGCTCCTTGAAGGCCGCCTCCGGGTTGCGTGAAAGTCTGCTGGCCTGGCTTTAATACGAGCCTGTTCTGCACCCTTTTTGATGGCTATGTTGAGGATCATCTCTCGATCATCCGCTGGCTGGATAATTCTACACAATCTAGGGAGAGCATTGGGATATGAAACAGATTCAGCTGTTACAGCAATATTTCGACTCAGATATTCTCCTCTCTGGTGTTTTAATACCTTTGGCCATTTGATCCTCCATCTGGCTCTTTTGGCTGACTGTGGAGGTCCTCTGGTGCACTTTCAGCTGAAAGGCAGTTGCTGTGGCCTGAGCTGCTCTCTGTATGTCACGAACATCTGCTCCAGGAGGACTCCACCAGGGCCTCTTCAGGGCTGCAGAGTTGGGATCTCTGTTCCTCTGCTTTGGCCATGTTAACATCTGAGATGTTCTCCCACTGCTTTGGAGTCACCGCCAAGCTTTCAAGAGAGAGAGGGACTATAAACCCAAAAATAAAATCTAAGAATTTTTACAAAACTTGTGGAGTGCATGAGTTCACCCTGTTGATCAGTGCTGGTGATCTGGGCTGTTGCTGGTTAATGGCGTGTGAGGTTATTAATGACAGTGGAGGTGTCAACATGCTGAGCTTCAAACTTCTTCAGATCCTTCTATGTACTTAGCAGATCGAAAATTCATTCCGTTGACACACAAAAGCTTCTTTCTGTGTTGGTGGAGACATCTTGGTTTGAAAAGAGTTTAAAGGTTCATCTCACTCACCTTATCTGTTCAGTTATCTCTTCTGTTACATGCTGAAGAGCAGAAGCCACACCTTCAATAACCTCTCTCTCATTGAGCAGCTCTAGGTCAACCTCATCTTGCAGCATGTCAAGACCTAGTTTCATTCTGGGGACCATAAAGAAACCAACACAAGCATTATGATACCGCTGTTACTGAATAAAAGGAAAAATAATAAGCGTTGTCTTTAATATCATGTCATCTTAATATCATCTTCCAGTCTGACCTTTCCTCCAGACAGAGGTGAGTCACTCTCAGCGGCTCCGTGGTGGTCTCCAGGGCTTTGGCCACTCTGGTCTGCAGGGTGATGAGCTCATCAGTTTCCACAATAATCTCGTCCAACCTCAGCTCCAACTCTGTCTTCATAAACTGGACCTCTTTGACTCGTCGATCTGAACAGCAACAAAAACATGACTAGCCACTCCTGCAGCTGTATCACCGTGACGCTCCTTATCCTCTCACCTAGTTTCTGGTTATGATCATTTTGCATGTCTTTGCATTGTTTGATGGCTTCTGAGATCAGCCGTCGGCATTGTGCCCTGAGAAATGCAGACTGGTTCCGTACGACTTCAGTTTCCTGGAGTTTGACATTTCCACTGTGGTGAGGGACAGACATCATTGTCCAGTAGTGCCAGCAGGAGTGTACAAAATCCTGTTTTCCTATAACATAAAATAAAACTCAGTATCAAAGACGCTTATTTAGACTTTTCAGGTTACGTTAAAAACAGCTTCTACTTCTGCATTTCAGAATTAAAGCATTCTACCTTTAATTTTCTCTTTTCAAAAGGTAGCCTGGACACACTTTAACACTCATAAGAGGTTTGTGCAACCTAAAATATATATAGATATATATATATTAAAAAAAAGTGATCAATTTTTACCGTAACGAGTCCTAAAACAGTTTGTGGCACATTATGGCAATAAATGTTAAGTATCACAGAGAAATTTCTTTTAAAAATACAAATATTGTAAATACTTATATTCTTTCACCATACCTTTTGTTGAGGAGGGGCTGGAATGTACGGATTGGTCAGATTAGCAGGCCACAGCAAAAAGAGCAGTTAAGAACAGTTAAATTGTCTTTAATCACGCCGATCTTGAACAAGCGTTGTTCTATATTGTATATATTTTTTTCTATAGTTGCTGACTGTGGTTGAAGTTAATCGATACCAGTATTATAGATGGCTGCTGTAATACAATGTAACATAGTTATAATATTTTATGTTGCTTTAAATCAAAGCTCCTTTCATCCTTAAAAGTTCAGGCGTAAAAGCCTTTTTGACCTTTCAGCTTGTTTGATCTTATTTCTGCTTGAGGCCAAGCATGTGGGTGGGGATGGATGAATATACCTTTCATACACCTAGCCCCACAGTCTTCCAAGTTCAATAAATGGTTCCCATGACAACAGATGATGTTTGATGAATTATTGATCTTTTAGCCACTCTGTTGGTAAAAACAGTGAAATTTCAATTAAACAAATCATATCTGTCAAGAAATCAGACAAGGCATTTCAGGAAATAAGTCTTTATTGCTCAATAAAGACTTACATAAATTAGAAGATAAAATAAAAGGAGCTATAATTTATACCTTTAACAATTCAAAACAGATTTCTATGTGTGTGAAAGTTTATGGACAGAAATATTTAAAAACAAAAGACTCTGAAAGTCAAATTACGATGAATATATTTACAAATCGAGCAGCCTGGTGCGATACAAAAATACATTCTTCACTGATGGAGAATAAATGTCAGTGCATTAGTAATAAATGGTGCTGCATATCGTTGGGAAACGGTGAATTTGTGCATGTTATTTGCAATGTGCGGGAAGGATAAAGAGCAAGTTCCAAATTTTATAAGGATATTTGGAAGAATGTGCAAAATAAAATTATGAACAGATTTGGTTGATGGGGAAGTGATGTGTTTTACACGTATATGTTTTTGATAAAAATAAATATTTGAAATGATAGAATAAAAATATGTGATATTAGAATTTTTAGAAAATACTTAAATATCTTTCTAAAACAAGTACATTTCAATCCAAAATCTTAACAGCCACTATGATTAATACATCAACAATTCCAAGAAATATGAATTATTAATAATTTCCTGTATCAGCTCCTGGCCTGAGAAAATCTATTGTTTTTTTTTAATCACTGGAGAAGCTTTAATTAAACGATGTCATGATGGTGTAAAAGGACCAAAATTGTCCCTTTTTAAAATCTGAAGAATTAGACAGGGCAATTTTCACTTTCCTAAAATTATTAGTAAATACTAGTAAGTAAATAAATCATGTTCCAGCATATATTAAATGTGGTGAATACAATTACAGTAGGACCACATTCAATCTCCAAAAGCAGGCCTGCACAGATCATACAGTACTCATTTTAACATCAACTACATGTGTAGCATTTAAGCGCCTAATATTTTACTGTGCTATGACTAATATAACAGCAGGAAGAGTTCATAACTGCTGCGTCCATGGCAGTTAGAATTCAATAACTGAGACAGACACGTCCTCATTCCATCATTTGCTAACCTGTTCAGCTCTGTCAAACTCGCTCAGCTTCTCGGGCATCAGCCCCTCCTCGATCGCTACCTTGGATTCGTGGACCTGAAAGAGACAGGAGGGGGTCAAACTGCTGGATGTTTCTGTTTTGTGGGTTGGTAAGCACAGATATGTATACGCCACCTTGAACGGTTCACTCATTCCAATGATGCAGTTCAAATGGCTGCTAAAGTAGCACAACACACAGTCTCCTCCTCGCACGGGGATTTCTTCTTTGCCAATATATATCTACAAAAGAATAGCTGTTTATTCTAATTATTGCATTTCATAATCTTTATTTACTTCAATGCTTACCTGAATGAGTTCTTCATTAAAGGCTACTTCATCATCTTTAACCCAAGTGTAGGTGATATAATCTAACACGGTGGTGAATCCAACCTGGAATTGAGATTGAAATGAATTTAATTTCATTTTATTACTGGTTTTATACAACAGTATATGACTGACCTTGTAGAGTCCGATCCAGTCCCATGTGCTGGATCTGAAAGGCTGCAGAGGACTGTAGACGACCATTGCATCGATGTCGGCGCTCCAGTCTCCCTCTGGCTGGAGCCGCACCAGAGGAGTGTCATACATCTTCCTGAGCTGGACAGACAGAAAAAAAAATGGTACAGAAATTGATCGGTAAACTTTCTTTGAAGGTTTAGTCACATTTCATCTAAGTTTGAGCATTAGTGTTAAATTATTTAACGGTGCCCCCTAGTGGATAGTCTATATAATAGAAAATACTAGAAGATGACTTTTAACATGAAGAGGATGAAGAGTGTGTATGGGTGTTTCTCACCTCAAGTGTAAAGAGACCGATCACAGGTTTATGATCACTGATGCTGTACTCCATGTTGCATGTGTACAGGTCTTGTTTGATCTTCAGAGGGTACTCCTCATCCTCCTCTATCTGCTTGACCTTCATAATATCCGCACCCACCCTCTTTTCCCCTTGTTCGTCCTGTGAGGTGTCTGTGGGTCGCAGCCGCCACAGAATCCTGTCAGTCCAGGCAGGTTTCCTTTTCTTAGAGCTGACACAGTGGTCAAAGGTGATGTTGTCATAAGTGAGACAGAGAGCAGAGACGCTTTCGTCAGCAGAAAAATCAGCCTGCATGTGTAAGCTTACTTCAAACCAATACAATACCAGCCAAATTATAATAAGTATTCTATATATTAGGTGCTGGTTAATAACTAGGTTAATGCCTGACTGACAGAAGGAAAGTGCAGGTTATAGTGAAATACTGATCATCAAAGATACCCAGTGGAGTTTTTTTTTTTTTTTTTTTTGTAAACTTTGTAAAAAAAACTTTGTAAAAATGTTAAAATGTGTTAAGTGTTTCCTTTCTATATGAAATCTTTATTTTTTTCAAAATTTGCACGTCTCTTGACACAATTAGCGCCACAAGCCAAAAGAAGAACTCCAGAGGGCAGCTTTACATCAAAAAATTCCTGTCCTGAGAGCTCGGGCATTCTTTACAAACACAATCTGTTATTTGCACTGCAGAGATGATCACTGACTCCTGCTCATCTGTTAAATATAAATTTGAGTCAGGTGATTTAGAGTCTAATTTCAATATGCTGCATGTAATAGAATCTACCACTATTAGTCTTTATGTTACACAACACAGCAATGAATGCACAGGCCAAAGTTAAGCTAGTCAGTTAAAACAGAAGTTATACTTTGTTATTAGTTGCAGAGACAAATATGAACTCTTACTTAAAACCAAACCATGTCTTGTAGAGCCTGAAAAGTTAACAAAAAAAAAAAGTATAGAGAAAATATAAACACTTGAAGTTTACAAGAGCAATGGATTTCTATTCTTCACAGAATCTTACCTGCTATCATAAGTGTCTGAGTTTAAGTCAAACTTGTACGTGGGCTGAAAGTCCAGAGGCCCCTCCTCAAACTGCTGGAGCATATCTTCTTTGTCCTTCATCATGTTCAACTGTCAATGACAAAACATTTTATCGTACATGACTACGCTCTCTTCAACTGATGACTAAAGGCTGTGGGAGACTTTTGAGTAAATGTCACCTGGTCTTTGCTCCACAGCAGGTTGTAGTTCTGGCTGCTGATGCAGGAGCGAACAAAGTGAATTCCATGATCTTGAATCCTGAAGTTGAGATCTCCGAACCAGAACACCAGCCTTGATGGAAGTAAAAAGTTACGCACAGCTGCTGATGAATGAATGAGCAGCTGTGAGATGTTCATCTCCTCACCTGTGGTCAATAACTTTGGGAGTCTTTTTACAGTCAAAGGTTTGCGTGTCCATGATGTATTCAAACTCGTCTACTCTCTCCGACGCAAACTGCATATGCGCTGCCAAGTGACAGTTGAGGAAACAGACTGTGTGGCCATAGAAAGACAGGCGGACAGAGAGGCCACCTTTGTTACCCTGAGAGACAAAGGGGAGGAAGCACAAGAGTACGTTCGAATGATTTGTGAAAAGCATCAGGTCAACACAATGCTGAACTTCTTCTAAACGACTTGTTGCAATTTGCTAATAGTTAAAGTGTTCAAAAGGTGAAGGTATTAAAAACATCCTGAGCTCACCCAGTAACGGAAAATCCCCGTGCGTGTGTATGTTGTTTGAATGTCTCTGATGAAAGGAACGTGCTTCAGTTTGGAGAAGACAAGCAGCAGCAGACCTTGCATTCTTATGGATGCCACCTGATGTAGATAAAATAAATTTAAAGCCTGTTAAGGATAAAAAATGGCACATGATTGGGCTGTGAATGAATAGAAGGAGTCATACTTTAATGTACTGCCATGGTGCCAGGCTGGTCATAAAGCGGTGACTCCACGGATCATCAAATACGCTGTCTAACATGATTCTCAATGGTCCTGTGTTCACCTCTTGCAAACTAATACACAGGATCTTATATCAGTCACATTTCTGTCCAATATTTGCACAGACAAAATCCTGAAAACCCCAAAAATCAATTAGAACTCTCTGTACCCAATGATGTAAAGGTCTGCATGTTTTGGTGAGTTCAGACGGAGCAGCGAGGACACGTCTTCTGGAGGCTCAGCTGTGGCTACATTCCACGTGACAATATGTAGCCTGGGGTAAAAATGGAAAAAAATATATTGAGCAGCAGGTTTGATATCTATCTCAAAAAGTATAAGCCTAAAACTCAAAAACCTCAAAATAAAAAGACTGATTTTAAGATCCTGAAAGGGTTTCATTGAGTCTGGCCAAAAACAAAGAAGAGCATATCAACAATGTCAAAGCCAATACAATAAAAGTGCTGTGCTGCTACCACAGGGAAATCAGGTTGGATCCATAAAGAGCAGATAATGAGAGCAGTCATGTGTTCAAAACCAGCAACAGCAGTTGTCTCGGCTCAACAACAAATGAGAACCTTAGAAAAACAGTAAAAGAAGTCCTGTACAAAAACACAAAAACTCCCTCCACCTGAACTTGTCCTTTTTTGGTTTGCTGGCTCTGGTGCCAAAGACAGCAAAGGCATTATCCAGGGTCTTCACCACTTTGTCATGCAGGTCATTTGTAGGGTCCAAGTCCTCCAAACAAGTCATCAGCTGGTTGAGCCGATGCCGTAGAGCCAGTCTGCTCGCTGTTGACTGTGTGGCATCGCTAGAAAAGCTGTCAGAATGTTCACGTCTAGTGACAGCCAATATCTGACTGATGTCACCCATGCTGGATCAATGTATTGAGTGCAGAAAGCCCAAGTCTGCTGTCTTCTCAAACCCCCGAGTGCAGAAATGTTAACCAAAGTCAGGTCCTGGTGCTTTTGCAAGATGCAAAAGAAAAGATGAAAACTCCTGACCCAAGGATGTTGTTGTTCCAGTGATTGAGTAAGTGATTATAAGGAGTTACCTAATCTGTCTACAAAACTTCTTTGTGTGCAAGAAACATGCATAATCCCATTGTAAAATAATTCAAGATTAGGCCCATTAAAAACTGCACACAAAGCTGTGCACAATAAACTCTCTTCTGCAGTTGTGCTTTCCTCAGACCAAATTGCAACACCATGTATCCTTTTTCTCAAATTGGTGCAGATTATTGTACAACCTAATCCACCAAACAGAAAAAAGTGTGATTCAGTCCTGCATCACAAAGGAGACAAGAAAAATTATATTCCAATGTATATTGATATATTCCTGTGAAAGACAACTAGTATATAATTGGTTGCATAATGTTAGTATAAAGAAACTAAACTTGTTGCTTTCTGACAGGGCAGGCAGGTTTTAAATACAATTCATGACACAACCTGAAGCTTTCTTCAACCTTGGATGCCTTCCTAAACCTGGAATCTGACTCCTGGGCTTCAGAATGCTCCTCATCGTCTTCCATCGCATCTGAAAGACGAAAAACACTTTAAAATCTTTTAAAACTCACAATGACAACGCAACAGTGCAATCAGTCAGTGAAACATAACTGTTGAAACAGTGTTAGCTAAAATTGCTACAAACTTTTTACATGACTCTATGTCGAATGACGAAAAGATGGAGAAAGCTTTTTATAGTTCTCGGGGCTAATGTAAACACAGCTAGCTTAAACGAGTTGTGTTATCGTCGGGTTATGTTTTCTTAACAAATGTTGCTAATTGAACAAAGGTTTTTCATTAAACATCAGACGGAACCGTGAGTGACGATGTTTAAATATTTATTACCTGAAATGTGACGATAAAGCTCCTTTTTTGCTGTCTACGTTTACAGAGATGTACAGTACAACAGCATCAGAGTACAGTAGCTCGCGCTGTTTGTTGTTGTTTCCGCCTAGCCGGAAGTTTCGCTGCCTTCAAAATTAAAGTGATGCGTTGACGAGAAATTGTGTTGAAAGCTTGAGCGGCAATTAAATGTTTTGATAATTTATAGGATCTAAAATACGACTAACAGCTATAGAATATAATTGTTTTAAAATAACATATTCTGTGAATACCTTTGCAAATAGCCTTTCTAGCAAATATTGTAGAAAAATATTTCAGTGTTCTGTGTTTTTGTGGAAATGGGATTTTGTTTCATATGATTCAGGATTATGACTATTAAAGTCACGATTGTTTTCATATATGCTTATTAAAAATTAACACTGTAAAACTCATATACTATATAATAATACTATAACAGATGTTTCTGTAGACTATGCCAGCCTCCCTTCTCACCCCCCCGCAGGTAGTTCCTCCTCCATTCTAAACTCGGGTCCTCTACCAGAGGCCTGGGAGCTTGAAGGTCCTGCGCAGTATCTTTGCTGTTCCTAGTACTGCTGCACTTTTCTGGACTGGGATTTCTGACGTTGTTCCAGGGATCTGCTGTAGCCACTCCTCCAGTATTAAAAAAATGTTCATTGGGTTAGTGGAATGTGTGTATGACATGACCTTAGAAATCCGTGATTATGTCTTAGCCATGATCCAGAGTGTGATGTAGATATAAACCTTGGCTTGTCTACATTGGCTTGAACTGCTGCTTTAAAATAGTACATATTTGGACTTTTACACTAAAAGTTAAAAGTTTTCCTAAAACTTATCCAAATTGGGATGGGGCAGGGGAACTAGAGTTATTTAGAACAGATTAACTTTTGGTTAACCAAAAGTTAGCCAAAAGTTAACAACTACCTTAACTTTTGGTTAAGGTAGTTGTTCATTACTCGAATTGGAAATAATTATAAATGTGGAGAAGCACAGGACACCCAGCAATGTGTGTGAAGAGAAGACTGGGTTCAGTCCAAGCTGTCTAGATATGTTGAACATGAAATGTGCCACAAAAGACAAGCAATGGAAGATGGAAGAGAGAGGGCACTGGAGAAAAAATATAGAGTTCATCCTCGCTGTTGCAGGAGCTATAGTCGGCCTGGGCAACGTGTGGAGGTTTCCTTACCTCTGCTACAAAAATGGGGGAGGTAAGAATTTGATGTTCTCGACTTGTTAAACTTGTTAAATTGCTTCATTGCTGCAGGTGTATATTTTTCAAATTTAGGAGCATTCCTGGTGCCTTATCTGGTACTTGCGGTGACTTGCGGCATACCTCTTTTCCTGCTGGAGTCGATTGTTGGACAGTACACCCAGGAGGGCAGTATCACCTGCTGGAGGAAGCTGTGTCCAATTGCTGAAGGTGGAATTTACTATATTATACAATAAGAAAAGTCCAGGATATTGTCTGTTGAAAGCACACAGAGAGGAAGACTGTGAGGTGGTAATACATTATCCCTTCTATATATCAACACTGACAGAGGTGACAGCAACATGGCCTCTGCAAACCATTTTCGCTGAGTTAAAAATATTTAAACAAGGCAAGACTGATTGATGAAATGCTGCAAAATGTGACTGACAAGATAGACTCCTGAGTGCAGAACCCACATTTTAAAAACTCTTTTAGTTTTAGGTTTTTACATATAAACAATGTAATAATATCCCCCAACTTAACATAGAGAGAAGTGATCACGTATGACAGAATGCACCATCCGACCCTGCAGGGATAGGCTATGGTGGGGTGCTGATCCTCATCTACAGCTGTATGACCTACATCATCATCCTGTCCTGGTCTCTGCTTTACCTCATCTTCTCCTTCAGCTCCCAGCTCCCCTGGGCCACCTGCAACAACTACTGGAATTCAGGTAAGACAGACCCTTCTGCAATCTTCATGAATTTTACATCAGTTGACCCTCTGTTGACTGAAAGAATTTCTCTTTCAGAGTTTTGTTTTTCAGGCCAAAATGACACAAGCGATTGGAGCAACAAGACCACCACAACCTCTGCTGCCACTGAATTCTGGGAGTACGTTGATGAGCCAATCTAGCTTCTGAGTCATTTCAAGATCTGGATTAGTTGTCATTAACCTTTTTCCTGCCAGACGACGAGTGTTGGCTATCTCAGGAGGCATTGAGGAGATCAGGAGTGTACGATGGGACATTCTATTGTGTCTTATGGTCATGTGGGTCATCTGCTACTTTTGTATCTGGAAAGGGGTCAAGTCAACCGGAAAGGTACTTGGAAGATCTTTAAAATGAAGATGTGCACTTTCAGGACACTGAACTGTCACTGTGTTTCTAGGTGGTGTATTTCACTGCTACCTTGCCCTATGTGATGTTGCTTGTTCTTTTGATCCGTGGCCTTACTCTTCCTGGGGCTATGGAAGGAGTGTTGTATTATCTTCTGCCTGACGTCTCGCAACTCGCTGACCCTCTGGTAGGCTCTCCATGAGGTTTTTAAATGGAGTCAGCTTAAGGTGAACTCACTTTGATTCGTCTGTACAGGTTTGGATGGAGGCTGCAGCTCAAATCTTCTTTTCATACAGTGTGGGTGTGGGCAGCTTAACTGTACTAAACAGCTACAACAACTACAATTACAACTGCTACAAGCAAGTATTTCTAATCAAATTTAAATGAAACAACTTGAGCACGGTCCAAGAGTCAAGAGGAATTTAGTTGTAATGAAATAATTCCATCCTGGACTTGTGCTACATAGTGCCGTTGTTGTGTTTTTCAGAAGCAGCCTGTGGCTATGTTTATTGAACAGCGGCACCAGTATGGTAGCTGGATTTGCTGTGTTCTCTGTGTTGGGGTTCATGGCTCATGAGCAGGGTGTTCCCATCGCAGACGTAGCTGAATCAGGTAGGTGGTCATATCAAGACAGTGTGCAGTATCACTCTGGTGAGGTAGCATGCAGTGGATGTGCTTTTAAAAATATGTATATGCAGAGGCATTTTTTTTGCATGGTGGCAAATCTATGACATCTGGAGTTTGTGAAATTTTGTTTTTGTGTTAAGAATTGAATGAATGCTTTATGAGTCCGGTCTACTGACTCCTTCTCAGGTCCAGGCCTGGCGTTTATCACATACCCTCAGGCTATAGCCATGATGCCACTGCCCCAACTGTGGTCCGTCTGTTTCTTTGTCATGCTCATTGTCTTGGGTCTGGACACACAAGTGAGATACATTTTTTTTTTGGAGGAAAATATATTTATATCTGAGAATGCCCTTAATCCAACTGGTCTTTTTTTCTCTGCTCAGTTTCTTGCCATGGAGGTTGTGATAACATCCATAATAGATAGGTTCCCTAATCAAATGCGCAGGGCAGGACAACGAGAGCGTTTGCTATTTGTTTTCTGCCTCTTCTGCTTCTTCTCTCAGATGATCATGATCACTGAGGTCAGTATTTAATTACTGTACACAACATTACAACCATGACTTTGTGCTGTCAGTGTAAAAAAAAAAAAAAAAAATCCCATGTGAACTTTACAATTCCAGGCGGGGATGTATGTGTTCCAGCTATTTGATCACTATGCCTGTAACGGAGCCTGCATCCTCTTTCTCTGCGTCTTTGAGAGTCTTGCACTTGGATGGCTATATGGTGTGTACGCACACACTGTATGTGTGCATGGGTTCAGGTTTTAAAGTGTGACTCAGCACACCGTAAGCTGTGCCCAAACACCATAAATAATTTACCCAGCATTTCCTGAAAAGTAGTAAATCTCTTTTTTTATTCACAAACACAAACCTGAGCTGATCATTAAAAACTGCTCATTCATTCATTTACTTCCTCTTAAAAAAGGTGCACAGCAGCTGTGTGACATCATTAAAGACATGACAGGAATGACTCCCAGCCGGTTCTTTAAACTCTGCTGGTGTTACCTCACTCCCCTGTTGTCAATGGTGAGTTTGAATTTATTCTTGACTTATCCGTTTTTGCATTAGAATTATTCAGATTAGTACTAAAATTATTAAATGTCTTTTTTTCCAGACCTGTTTTATATGTTCTTTGGTTTGGTACCAGCCTCTGACCTTCAATCGATTGTACATATACCCAAACTGGGCTCATGTATTTGGATGGGGACTGGCCCTCTCCTCCATCCTTTTCATCCCAGGATGGGCCCTGTACAAACTTGGAACTGGGACTGGGAGTCTGAAAGAGGTAGGATACATGAATAATCAATAATGAGTCAGTCAGGAAAAAAAAATCTAGATGTGAAATGATTGTTATTAATAAATGTAAATATTAACAATAGATGAGGAATGTATTTTTCCCGTAATAAGTAATTTGTATTCACTTATGTTATTTAAACTTCTATTTTAGCGTTTTTGTCATCTTTGCCAGCCTGACCCTGGTTGCACACTCACCAGACAGAGAAAAGAACTGAGCATTTGTGAAGAAGCCACAACACAGTTCACCTGAAGCTGATATTAAAATCTTTTTTACTTATCCAAATGTGAAATGTGAATTATACTAAAGGTTCTGGTAAGTATAAAGTTTAAAAACTGCAGTTAGTTGTAATTTCTGTTATGAATGTTCATAACGTTATTCAACTATAAAGCATATTTTAAATGTCCATACCTACATTAAGTAGAATTAAGTTAGCCAAACTTAGTTCTTACCTGTCCAGGAGAAAACTAGTAATTTTGTTTTCAAAATTCCTCTCAGCTTTCAGTCTTCTCCATCTTTCAAAGGCATCTCCTATCTCTCCCGGATCCTTGTTTTGTTTCTGACTTTGACTTTTCTGACTTTTGTTACGATGTATTTGGGAATAATAAAAAGGCCTGTTGGCTTTAGTAACGTCAGACATTCGTAGCTGAAGCTCAGTGGTAACTGGCAATATGGAAGCAAAACGCCACTGCAAATATGCTAATAACCTCTATTTCATAACACTAACCAAATATAACAGCCATCTAATGAGCTTAACATGGCATAAATGTCATTCCAACACAGCAATAAACACCAATTTACTGCTTTATAAGTACCTTATCATTTATTTGGTTCAGAAACAGTGAATATTTGTGTTGATTAATTAATTGAACTGAACATCTTAAACACAAACAGACAGAACAAAGGTTTTATAAATCAGAATTCATAAAACCTTTCTTGATTCATTTCTGAACCAAGAGAAGGCAGCAGAGGCCTGTCTCTCTGCTCCTGTCATCAGTAAACAGATGAGTGAATAAAAGTGAAAGATAAATGTAAGGGAGGAGCTGCCTAATCCTGCATGGATCCTCTCCTTCCATCATCTGTGTAACACTGAGGCACTCTGAGGGTGATGGCTGTCTTTGGAATTGTCTCTGAGAGTTACTGCCAGGTAGGAAAAGGTCTGAGGAGCTTCTCCACGTGGCATTTGGAAGCAGCGGGCCGATGTGATGTATCTTCATCTGCCTGATGCTGGTGTTGATCTTGACGTAGATCGTAGGATCCTTGTCTGGTTTGTCTCTGAGATGCTGGAGGTGGGGGCTGGGGCACAGCAGGTCAAGGAGTAGGCAGAGTCCCAGCATGCTCAGCAGACCCATGTTTATCTGAAGGGACAGCAAGGGTCAGTCCGGTAAAAAGATTTCAGACATATGCCATCTAAAGTCAGTCCAGGAAGGATGATTAAACTTAGTGTATGACACTAAGAGAAAAACAAAAATATATATCAAAACGGATGCTGAAATGTCTTTGAATAGTATCTGAACACTTACCACAGTTATTCCCCTATTCCCATGCCTTTAACTTCATCTTCTACCCTCATCTAAAAAAAAAAAAAAAAAAAAAAGGAATAAAAATGTCACCTTTTGGCATTATATTAAACATCTTTGAGTCTAGAAGCAACATGTTTCAGCATCACAAAGTGGACTCTGTTTGGCAACCAGATTATATTCACACAATCTTATTATATACATATACGTTATAAGAGTTTTGTCCAACGTTTCACCTCCAACTACAGTTCTGAACGCTATTAAGACAGTGAAACAATTATTCACCATGGTTATTTTAGGTTATTTTATCAAAGATGAGACTTGTTCAGTCACCTTATCCAGCTCCTCCTTTGTCTTCTCCTCCATATTCCTAATGTCCTCCATCGTTAGATCGATCCACTTGTCAATCCAGCAGAACAGCTGTCTGTGGAAGTGGGTGAACAACCGTCTCTCCACCTACACACACACACAGCGTGACAGGGTAAAAATGGAAAAACATCAATAAATGACTGCAGTGGCCACCAGGAAGCCAAAATAATAATCTCATACCGAGTGAATCATCGTTTCAATCCTACTGCTCAATCCACGCCAGGGAAACTTGACCGTGACTAGTTTATAGGCACACATATGTGGACAGTTGGGGTTGTTTGCCAGTTCTTTCTGCACATACAAACAGGCACCGATGAGAAATTACAATGAGCAGGAACTGAACAATCTTCAGAGTAATGAAGCAAGTCACTATGAAATACCTGCCAATCAGGTCCCAGAGGTCCTCTACCCGTCTTCACCGACTTGAACTTGGACGGATCATATTCTTCTTTGTAATCCTGAAAGAAATACAGTACCTGGGATTGAGAGAACTGGATCCTGGCTGCATGGCTGACTGCACGAGTCTTACCTTGGGGGCAATCACTTTATTGTCAGCAATGTCAATGTTGACTATTTCAGCACGTGCAGACTCGCTCTGTTTGTGTACCTGCAGCAAGCAAGATGTGAGTTCTTAAATTTAAGGGTATGCTCTTTTTTAATAACTAAAGATGTGATAATATGCAGTTTATGTCAGACATCACAACTTACGTTCTCCTCCTCCCCCATGTCATTCTTATGCCATGTCTCGATGGTGAGTTCAAAATCTGTCAAGTAATCGTTCTGTCAGCAAAGGAAAAACACACAGCAGGATTACTTAGCAGTCATTTCCTTGTTTGCTTACACACAGTCGCACATAGCCAACAGGTACTGTGCAACAACTTACACATGAACTTATGGGAGATGTGTACCTCTGTAAGAGAACCATTGGCAGAAGCACTCCCCACACCCACTTTTTAAAGAAAAATACTATTTAAAAGGGAAGTGGACTAACCGTAAGGACTGCATCAGATGACCAGTGGACCGTGATGACAGAGGACAGATGAAAAAAAAAGGGGAAAAGACAAGGTCTGATCACGTCCCACACATGTACACTCAGAAAAGTGTGATGGTTGATCTTAGTGATCAACACACATGACTGTTATATTCCTCACGGTCTGTCACTAGGTTTGGACTCACCGGTTCGACAGTAAGGATAGGCATTCCAGGCCTTTTCGTGAAGCATGAGGGCACCTTTTGGTGCCAGCAAGCGAATGATAGAAGGTACTTTTCTGCACACAGAGATGGTGATGTGGCCATAGTCAGCAGCACAAATCTCACAGGTGAACACAAACAATCATCTTCAGGTGTCCTGTTATTCTACTGTGAGGTGATGTCATGCTGGGAGAGCAGGAATACGCACTTCTGAAGGTGATAGATCTTGTGGGTGTACTGTCCCTTCTCTCCATCTTTCTCATACGGCTCATTGACAATAACCTCCACACCTTCACCTCCACCGGTCTCATTCTTACTGGCCTCTGCTACTGCATACAGCTGACCCACTTGGTACTGGAAGACAGATGAACAGACCATAATGCATTCAATCATTTAAATGTCAACTATTATGTTAGTAATGTTTCTGAAAGGCCATTTTGCATCGAGATATTATGGACTGGTTCATATATTGAGAGTTGGATTTGAGCTATGCTCATTATAGCTGTAACAGAATAGAATAGAATAGAAATACTTTATTGATCCCAGACATGGGAAATTGACTTGTCCCAGCAGCCTCGCTAGTATTAACATATTTACAACATATACAATACAATAAATAATTATGACAATGTGCCACATGAAAGTACTACTGGAGCACATCACAGCACCAGGGCTGTGAGTCTCCGTCAGACGGACTTATTGAACAGGGTTATTGCACTGGGCAGGAAAGATTTCCTGTATCTGTCTTTGTGGCAGCGGCGGACCAGAGAGGAGTTTCTCTCTGTCCCCTTCTGCTTTTTTCCCCCAAATATGAAGGAAGGAAGGAAGGAAAACGTCTTTGGTCGTTTCCTTTCAGTCTCGCAGACACAGATTTCAGCAACGTGCAGACTGGGCTGTTTCTCACATTTTTTTTCCCTTTTCCAAACCCTTCCTAAGACTGAGAAGTTTCTGACTGGAAGAAATAACTCACATTACTGGTGCAACAAGTATTTTCCCCATCCTCACTACAGGTGAGAGACCAAATGACAGATACGTTTAGGTTTACATTATGTTTACATTTGCTGGAGTTAAATCTGTTGAGTTTTCAGGTGGTGCTTTTTAAAATCAAGTCTTCTGGACACACACTGCTGGTAAACACTTCCATTCTTGCTCCTGTGAGAAGGAACTTGCTATGGAATGTGACTCATCATGCAGAACCAGTATGTCCACTGCCTAAAATTAACTGTCAAACATGATTAAGGTCTTTAGATGCAGCTACGGTGGCGTAATGTTCCTCTCAACTGCAAACAACAGCCTTAACCTGACTGGAGGTGACCAGAGTGAGAAAACTTTCTGGCTCTACGTGGACCTGCTGGTTCTAAAAAGCCTGCTGTACTGAATACAGCCAGAATTTCCTCAAAAGCCGATTAAACCACTTAAAAAGTCTCCACTTTAAGCATCTGAAGATATGTTAATACCTTCTATTCTGCAACACTCGCCATCATTATTCCATGGGATTGCATCCAACAAGAATCAATGGATCAATGAAAATCTTTTTTTCTGCTTTGAGTTAAGCAATGACAAAACAAAGGACGATGTTTTACCGTGACAAGTATATTGTTGCATGATAATGCAATCTCAACTGTTTACTCAAGCGCATAATGAAAGGGACATGTTAGAATCTACAAATTAAATTAAAAAAAAGAAGTGATTACGCAAGTCCTTACCTCCTCCACCGAAATGGGCAGGACAATTCGGCTATAAAAGAAGCAAAAAGCAGTCAGGACACACAATTACACACACACACAGTCAGAAATAACACAACACAACTATGTCATATCTGATCTGCACAAAAGGATGGTAAATGTGCAGCCAGTCTCTTTAAGTAGAAATGAGTGGAATAAAAAGAACCTACTAGGTCAAAAAATGAAGAAAATATAAGGTAACAGAAGCTGAACTGTTAATATTTTTTGTGGTGTCTAAAAGCAACAATTATCTCTCTAGTCTGTTTATTCGGACAATGAGACAGAAAATACCAGTCTGATGTGTCAGACTGGTCTGTTTAGTTACTGTTATGTGTTGGTGGGTATCAATAAGTGTGGTGAACACCACACCTGTATGCATCAGTTAGCAATGAGCTCCAACCACTGCCTGTTTTATATAATTAACACACTCCCACTTCCACGTGAAGGAAACAACTGCACAGCTGGAGCCTTCAGATGAAACTAGGCGTGGGTGCTTTCATACAATAGCAGATTAATTGCAAACTGTCAGGAAGAGCCTGAATATTTCACCAAAGCTGAACTCGGTGAACGAAGAACCTCCCACGCATGAGCCCGATGCTGACTTTCATTACATACATGACTTAACACAAACTGACCGAATTTTACACGTCAAACTGAACTTTGGCCCCGGCGGGGTCAGGTGACAGCAGGCAAGTGCATGTTTCAGCATGATGAACATATAACACATAAATGTCTGACTCAGAGTTTAAAAAAAGGAATCGCTTCAGTAGGTCAAATGAAAAATAGGAGCGCAAAAAGCACGCTTTATTAGTCTGTAGCTCGAATAAATACAATACACAATAACGAACTTCAAGTGATTTAGTTTTGTTAATGGAATAAATAAACTATAAAACCGGGAAAACGCAGAAAACAACAATAACATATTATAACAGTTTAGGAGGGTTGAAAATTTGAAAAAAGTTTAACTGATAGTGACACCGAGGCGTGTTTTCACAGCTCAGTTTGGAAAAAATGGAATACTCACTATTCTTTGATCAGCATGTTGACAGTGTCCACAGAGCAGAGAGGAGAAGAGAGAACCTTTGTCTGAGGTTTAAATCTCAGACAAAAAGCCGGCTTACTTTTTCTGGTTTCTTATCCTCGAACGTTTCTTCCCGACTGATGCAGTTGAAACGCTGATGGGCGCGGCTACGAAAGGGGAGGGGCCACTGGAGCCACCTACCTATAGATTCAGGTGACCCGATGAGGCGTTCAAATGCATCCAGTTAATCTTGGTTAAGTGTAAACTAGGAACTCCCAAAATTATGTGGCGTAAAACAAAGTAATTACTAACAACAATTAATAGTCACACAAATCTTTGTGTGTGTGTGTGTGTAAAACTAATGTCTCCCATAGACTAGAAGACTTTGATAAAAAATTTAAAAGATTGTCATCTGACACCCTCTCACATCTAAAGACTTTGATAACACTTTTTAATCACAGACTAGACACAGACAAAACTTTGAAAAGACTGGGGGTCACTAATTACAAGACTACAACTAGATTATTTTGAGATTATTTCCCATCATGCACTTCTTGGAAATTCCCAACAACCACTTTTGAGCAGAGAAAAATGGAGTAGGAAGAGATGCAGCTTTTGGAAGTAGCCAACATTGTGTGCGCAGACATATGTTTTAAAAAAAAGTCCAAACAGAAGAGAAGACACCGGAAAATGTGGACACGGTCCTGGTTGAGAGAACGAGCTCGACAAGTTGCTCTTCTTTTTGAACAGTCCACATAATCCTCCGCGATTTCGGCATCTTCCCGTTTGCTACTTCCTCGTTGATGCTGAGAGCGCGCCCATTGGTTGTCTGTAAAGGTGACGTCATGTTTCACGCGACAAGACGTGAAGCCGGGTCCACACTACACGATTTTAAGACGTCTGAGACGCCACGACTCGCCGTCACCCAAATCGGTGCGAGTCACTAATCCTCTTGGCGACTGAGTACCGAAGACTCGAGTAATGACCCTGGCGACGCCCCGCACGCAGTCGCAGGAGCAAAACTGGATATCAAACCTGCGAGATATATAGTCTGGTCGTAGTGACGTAGTTAGAGCTACAGCCAAAGAGAGCAGACATGGACATCGCCGCAAAATAAGGAAGTGAAATGGAGCAGTACAGCGACTGGGTAGAAAACTGGTTTTGCGAGGTCAGTGGACACAGGAGGCTTTGTTCAGCCACCTTTCGCACCATTACCCACTCCACGCCGACTTCGTTTGCACCAATCTGCACGCCACCACCGCCGCAATACAAACGGAGCACGTTTCAGCAAAGACTGCGTAGCTGTTATGACCCTGATGTGAAACCCTTTGAAGTTGTGTTGTCCTCTCATCTGTTTTTTGTAAATTGTAATTTTTGAGCTGTACATAGCTGTTTTGTCGTTTCAATAAAGATGTGCCGTTTTTTTCGGACTAAGTCCCCCCGGAGTAGAATCACTCTTAAAATGCGCCACGAATAAGAAAAATAAATTGCACTGAATTGTAAGTGGCATTTTGTCATTTTATTTGTAAGGACAACTTCAGTTAGTATTGTAGTGCAAATAATAATGCTTCCGCCGTTCACGCTACGCGACGGCCCGGCGCCTCGCCGACTCGCTAAAATCGTGTAGTCTGTAGTCGAGATCAGTGATCACATGGCGTGAGAACAGGACTTTTCCTGTCGAAGAGAGTTGACGTTTTACATCAATTTTGCAGTTGTTTTATGGAATATTGACCTTTGTTAAAGGAAATCAGTTTTCACCATCAACAACTGGAAAATCCTAATATAACACAAATATCTCGAGTTATTATAGGTCTCAAACATAGCAGTCTTTATTTTTGGTTCACCGTAACTATTCACATCTGGTTTTATCGCCAGCGAACGATGCGTTTGTGGGACCGAGTTGTTAAACCAGGATAGGAAGGGACCTTCAATTCCAATTGAACCAGTATGTGACGGAGAGCGCAGGTCGCCAAGAAACTCCAAATCTTTTGGTTTTCAGCAATCCTGACCCCTGCTGGTCAGAAACAGCATCGCTTCCTTCCATGGGTCGCGGGATTTGAAATAAAACACGCATCTTTACAAATTATTGTGTTTAATTCGCTTCATATATATGATTTTTTTCTTTCATTTGAAACATCATTACTTGAAATATCATATGAAAATGGCTATAATGTGGTACAAGACACAGAAAGAGAAAAAAATAAACCAAGTATACCACAGGACCATGACAATGCACATTCTTGTAAACATCAGAGAAAAGAAGACAAATAAACTCCAGCAAAACAAAATGGGAACATAGTAGAAAAGCAAACATGCAAAAACAACTCATTATCCCATCTCCTAAAATAAGGTACAAACAATTCAGTAAATAAATCACCAAGAACACCATAGAACCATTATCACGACGGTTTACAGGTGAACATGTAAATGATGGTGTGGAGAATAATAATGGCCAGTTTAAGGAACAGCAGTGAAGGAAAGTGCTGAGGGAACAAAGGTTCCCAGGGAACAAAGGTTCAACATCATCCCAAATCAAAGGCTCTGCCATCACATGGCGTGTGACGTTAATTTATAGCAGGTTAAGGATGTGCTTTTAGATGATAAAAAAAAATAAAAAAAAATTCACACAATAATAATTAAAAAAAAAAAAACATAATATTCTAATGCTGTGAATGGACACCATGGAAATGCTGATTAACCAATGCAAGAGTATGTAGTGAAGATCCTCTTTTTTTAATGTCACAAGGTATACATTTAAATTTACGTGACTTTTTCCATTTTTTTAAATCAGTCTTCTATACAAAATAAGCACATGAACATTTTAATTTTTAATGAATACAATTCAACATGAAATGCATGCTCTTGAATAAGGATCAATACGCTCTGATCGGAACTGAGAGACAAGCCTCAATAAAAGGCCATATTTCAATCAGGTCGCTACACTTTTCAGTAAATATATAAAAAAAATAATCTTTCCATTCCAGCATTCTGAATCAAAAGAAGCCACTTTTGAAGCCATGAGTTTACATTCTTTTTGCATTCATGCATCACCACTGAGCAGCCGCACACTGCAGGTAGGACACAGCATGGACGGACTGTTCTGCAACGCATGACTGAGGTCCACCTGTGGGTCTAAAGTGCATCGCGTGCCATTCATTTCCCCTTTATTGGTTCTCTTGGGTCAGCAGAGGCTTGTCTCTCAGCTCCTGTCATTAATAAACACATCGGTGGATAAAAGTAAAAGAATGAATGAGAGACTGGCTGCCTAACCCTGCCTGGATCTTCTCCTTCCATCATCTGTGCAACACTGAGGCACTCTGAGGGTCATGGCTGTCTTTGGAAGTGCCCCTGTGAGTTACTGCCAGGCAGGTCTGAGGAGCTTCTCTGCATGGCATTCGGAAGCAGCGGGCGGATGCCACTTGTCTGATGTATTTAAAAAAAATCTCCCTTTTATGCCTGTGACATGAAATCAAGTTTCCCGGAGCTGATGCTGCCGCACCTCTCAACAATAACTTGATTTGCTCTTTGGAGAGTAAAGAAACAGCTCTCATGAGTAATTTAACTGGAGTAATTTTCCTTGTATATATACTGTATAAAAGAACTCATCAGTTTCTTCAAGCAACATAACGAACCTGTAATTCATCTAGCACCTTTGTGATTTATAAAAATTACACATTTTCCTGCCTGTGTGTGATTGTGACAGTATGTTGCCCAGAACCTCACAGAAGCACTTATTGCTGCAAGACATGCAGACTTGCGTGTGTAATAAGCACAACGCCCTGCCTCGTCCATGTCGTATCAGAGGAGGATTTACACATACCTGTGATCATATTGCAAGGAAATACACCATGAAAATCCAAAGGAGATTACACATTACAACACACAGACGGATTAACCACGCAAAACTGAGCAGACAGACAGAAGCTACAGGTTGAGATTGTCCTCCTGCACGTGTAAATCACATCTCACCAGCGCTGCTTCTGGCATCATGCAGTACAGCTTATACTATGCAGTGTTTTCTACTGTAAAAAAGACCAGCGTACTAAATGTTTTACCTGTGTTAAAAATACTGCTGTTTGTAGATTATTAATCAATTAATGCCCTCAAGTTGAAGCACAGACATACAATTAGCCTGAGGTGGCTCGCGTAAAACATTTTCTTCTTTGATGCTTTGTAATCTAAACTGGTAGAAGTTAAAGTCACATGTAGTATTGTGATATAAAACTGAAAGAACCAAGCAAAAGATGCAACATCTGCAGAGATTTAAAAAGTCCGTCACTGTTTTTACCTCCCGTTGTCTGTTTTCTCTTCCACGTGTGTCTGCAGGTGTGTGTTTGTGTCATGTTTGTCACAGTGTGTAGTTCTGGAGAGGGTGAAATTGAGTGTCACAGTGATGTGTAGTCATATTTAACCACAAATGTTTGCCAGTGGATGTGTAAGTGGGAATGTGGAGCTCGTTGTGGGTGTCGTTCAAGTGTCACTCTTCCCCAATCCTGCACCCTCTGCAGAGCAGCCTGGCTGCTCTGGTGTTCTTAAACTTCACCTGTCAACCCAGGGCTCAGATGAAGGCCTCAGACTTGCTGTCGTTGATCTTGACATAGATCTTGGGATCTTCATCCTCTTCGTCCCTGATGCGCTGCAGGTGGCGGCTGTGGCAGAGCAGGTAGAGGGGTAGGCAGAATCCCATCATGCTCAGCACCAGTAGACCCACGTTCACCTGAAGGAAGCGTCAGGGTCAGTCTGGTGTAGATATGATTTTTACTGTATGCCATCTCCACTGATATCTCACCCATAGGGGGTCTCCATTCAGGGGTCCCACCATGGCCATGAAGAGAGGTTGCTGAAGCAGGGCGAACAGGGCACTAATCAGGGACTGCATCCCAGTCAGGCTGCCAAACTGAGATGACGGATACCTGCGTGAGAAAAACGATCTATGTCCTTCACGTTGCTCTAAAATTAATGATGGTATTATATTGTTGTTAGGCAGTTGTTAGACATGTAAATACATTAAACAAATCCCGATGTGGATGTGCTATATCACACTTACACAGCAGCATAGAGGCCTCCGACAGCAGAGTGGATGAATCCTCTGACAATAGTGTGCAGAATAAAGGAAAGAATCTAAAGAAAAGGGTAACAAAATCTTACAATTGTACCAGTAAATGTCACACAAGGAAAAAGTCTGACTGAGCAAAACAACATCCAATTACTCATTTGTCCAGCAGGCGCCACTAAAGTACAATACATTTCTTCAGCTGTCGGAACATAATGTCCTCCATGGGGCATACACACCTGAAGGGGCAGGTTCGGGATGACGCACGTCACTCCAAAGCCAACCAGGAGCAGGTTGGTGAAGATGAAGGCTCTGGTGGCGTTGACGATCTTCTGGATCTGTTTGCCAGGGCGGCGGGGCTGACCCGGCTCTCTGCAGAACAACGGACCACAATTATCAGACTTCTGCTCTTTCTTTTCCTCCTCTGTGTTTTTGCCATCACCTCTTGATGCTTTTGTCATTCTCGTCCTCGCACTCCTTGAGCCTCCAGTCCATGACGTAACCAATCACAGGAGAAGTGACAAGACACAGCAGTTGGAGCACGCCAAAGATGGAAGTGTAGACGCTCACTGAGAAACATACAACAGTGCAGAGTTATAATGATGTCATATTTTATAGCAGTACCGAATATAAATGGATGGATTTATTGCATGTTTTAATATTAAAGGATGCATGATATCTTTAACAGTAAAAAAAAAACACAGTTTTTGATTTGTATTCATTGTTCATTTAACTTATTTTTAATTGCACATGCACACTTGTAGATGCTTGTTTCCACAGTCAAGACCTAAACGGCTCAGGTAATATTTAGATCTTTTAAAGATTATCCTTAGGCGCTCTTACCCACTTGCATCTTTTCCACTGCAACAGCAGCATGACAAGACAATAAAGGACAAGAAAAGGAAAGACAGGTGTGTTAACAAGAAGAAAGCAAAGCGGAGGAGCGTGATGTCAGCATGAGACAGCGGTAAGAAACCACACATACAGGCTCTTTAATGTGGCCGAGCAGCAGCCATGGTTGCACTCTTGCACCTATGAGAAGCAACAAATACCTGTGCTGAGGTCTCCCTCTGTCAAGGACTCCAGGATGGTGTTCATGGCTCCCATGTAGAAGATGAGGCGAAGCTGGGTCACACACATGGTGATGAGGCTTAACAAGAAGATGGGACTAAAGATGCTCTTCATGAAGGACTGAGCTGCACAGGAAATGGAAGAAAAGTGTTGTTTTCTGGATTATGGCTGTTTTAACTTCTTGCAGGATGACATATGCTGCATATATAGACATATTTGTCAGGGTTTTTTGTGACATAGCCCCAAGATCTTAACACAACAAACCACTTCCTTACTGCCTTGAGTCCAAACATGCCCGTTCCTGCACTGTCTCTTTTCGGTCTTTAATCTCTTTTCACAGTGGGGCAAAAAATCCCCATCTAACAAAATTAAGTCTACTGTTAAGATGGAGGGTAGGGATTGATATATAAATATTCCTGCTGTACTCTGGGTGCCATAGTAACATGTCTTGAACCGCATTGAAAGCTAGGCGTACCGCAGGGATTCAGATGAAGCAGGCTTCCAGGAGAAAAGTTAATCATTCATCGAAGCAGTCAATCTCAATTGAAATGGGACAAAAGTGCCCATATGGTGGAGCGCTGGACAAACCAATTAAATGTCAACGCACAGATGGAGGTAACGAGTTTATTACCCACAACAACAGGCAGACCAAGCTTAAACAAGGGAAATCTTCAGTACCAGGTCAAACATTTTTTTATAATCACAATTTACAATCAGTTTTATATGAAATGTTTTATTGGCGGTTTTTTTTCTGCAGAGGAATGAGCGTTAGCTAAGGAAAACAAAACAGTTACACATTCACAGTTAGCTTTGTAAAGAGTTAGCTAAATTCTAAAATTAGCATGATTACACCCACGGACTGTCACTTCATACAGCTTTCCCAGTGAGTTAAGCTATAATTTGGTTTGACAATATTCTGTCAGAAGAACACATTACTTTAATACTGCCTGCTTTCAATGTTGACACAAACTCTTATCTACATACTAGACCAGATTTGTGATTCCCGGATTGTGTTTTACACACGACTGGAAGCCTTTTAAATGTCAGAACAGTAAATCAAAGGGGAAAAATGAATCAGTATCCTGCAACATGTATGCTAATATTATATTTGAGTAATGAGACAGGAAAGGATTTGTGTGTTCGGGTCTCTTTACTTACTTTCGTCTTTGTTGTTGCACTTCACCTCCAGGTCGGTGGTGGACAGGCACAGCTTGTTGGCCTCCTGCGTGGCCATGGGAGGCTGTTGCTGCTTTATGGAGTTGCCCACGCTGAGG
This sequence comes from Pao palembangensis, assembly GCA_015343265.1. Lineage (NCBI taxonomy): Eukaryota > Metazoa > Chordata > Actinopteri > Tetraodontiformes > Tetraodontidae > Pao > Pao palembangensis. The sequence goes on along the minus strand of CM027091.1, from coordinate 12,321,252 downwards.
CGGCGGCCAACAGTGGTCACCTGTCGGTAAAACTGATTCCCTGTAATCTTGTGGTCAAAGCCCAACCAGCTGAACTTTATCTTCACCCTGAGGCAGAGACAGAATAAAAAAAGAAAGTTAAACTTAAGCACAGAGTGTAGAACACAAAAGTCCAAGACAGAATTCCCTTGATCCCATATGAAGCCTGATGAGCACCTGGATTTATGGTATTTCCTGTCTTTTCCTGGAGCTCGTTGGACCTCCACTGCCTTACACAGGGATTTTAGCGCAGCATGCATATCCCAGTACTAGCACGTAACAATGCTGGCTGGAGGCTACAAAAATGACTTCTGTCTGTTAAAGAGTGTGTGCATTTGACGTACGTGAAATCCATGTCCTCAGGGCCAGGGAAGGGCTCCAGAGGCCAGTTGATGAAGCAGTTGAGGAAGACGAGGCAGGCGCAGCCAGCCCAGACCGTCAGTATAGTGATGAAGGTGGCACCCAGATCATAGATCACCTACAGGCAGGAGCATATCTTCAGTCAGTAGCTCATTACAGTGCGTAACAGCCACACGGGCCAAAACGTTACCTTAATGCCAGGGAAAGTGACGGCTGAGGAGGCGTAGGAGCCGATCATCAGGGCGATGAAGGTCGACCTCAGGTCTCCAAACATGTTGGGGAGCTGCGAGAAGAGCAGAAACAATGAATTAAGCCCACACATGAGAAACGTGGAAGGTTTATTCATCAGCTGACCAGTGAGGCCAGCTCTACATCAGCAGTGGTGGATGTGGGATGGGTAAGTCAGCGTACGCAAACTTTATTTTAGCTCGCATAAAGGGATTTCCCTTTGGTTCCAGTCATTTACCTCGCTGCAGTGTTCCCTGCAGGGGTGCTGCTCATTAGGCCTGCTTGAACCCTCTCACCCCAAACGGACATCACTCCACAAATATAGTAATTGGACCAAAGGTGAACCTCAAATAAGGAAAAAAATCACGATGCCAAGACATCCGGAATAACAAGATGATCAAATTACACCGCTGCCGATGAGTCTGTGGTGCAGTGACGTACCAAAACATATAGTTGAGTTAGTATTTATGTCATTTATTCATAGACATAATGTATGTGTTTAATCGTTGCTGATCTCAAGGAGCAAGGGGGATTAGTAAATCGAAGAACTTTTTACACAGGACGTCACACTGCGTGATGTCATCAAGGGTCAGATTAGCAACCTTTGGTCCAGACTGTGGAAAACAGAAGAGGAGAAAAAAACAACCGATTCAGCAGCTCCTGACACAGCTCCAGGGCCTGATGTCGAGTCAGTTTTTCCGCTTCCTCTTGTTCCTCCAGATTGCAATGAAGAGTCATCCAGTGCAATTAAGAGGCACTTTGAGGCAAGGCCATACCTCCCAAAAATGCGCAGCATCACAATCATGTGAGCGATTAAACAGCACAGTGAAGAAAAAAACACTTGTGTATGCAGCAGCATGTCCTGACAAGGACAGCAAAACGCATACTTTTCTGCTGACACTTGATAAAGAGACGTAGTTCACAAGTGTGACTCACACGTCAGCTGACTGGAACACAGCTTCCTAAAAAACATGTCAGGAACCCATCTGTAAGGATTAATACCCTGAGCAGCTGATACACGGTGTTTTCCCAAAGCCCGACATCAGTCAAACAGACTGTTGAGTGACTGACAGAAAACAGTGGCTGTAGCTCAATACTGCAAACAGACATTTACCTCAGTAATCTTTTGGGCTTAAGGCGTGTCACGAAGACATGTCATACAAAGTTACAAGGGTTTTTGGTATCAATAACATATCTGTGAATTTCCTAAAAATTAGCCTCACATATAAAGAGTCACATTACTCAACGTGACAATATGCTAATGCTAATATTAGCGTGGGATAGCCATGATGAAGCACTGCATATAGCCTAAATTCAAATTGAAGTTATAATCAAAGTATATGATGCAGAATAATACAAACAGATGTGAAAAGATTTGGCTCAGCTGGTTGCCCATCATATTATTTTACACTTAATGATAATTGTGAAGAAACACCCAGATACAGGTAGAACGTAATTTTAACTGCCTTTGCTGATTTGTTTGATTTGTTTTAGTACCATGGTCACAGTGAGCGAGTTCACACACACACATATACACACACACACACACACACACACACAGAGTAAACAGGTTTAATGTTTGTCTGTTTCCATTTTTGGAGCAGTCATCCAGAGATGAGGGATCTGATAGGAGCGATCGGTTAGAGGCAGATGCTGAACCTTTTTTGTTCTAGATGCAGGTTAATCAAGTGGATGTGTGCATTTGGGGGTTTGTTTGAACAGTCTGCAAGTAACTGAGTGTTCTTATACAATCTCTACTGTTTTTGATGAGTCAGCAGCAACCGAACAAGCGGAAGAAATACGATGGCCGCTTCATACTGAGATTCTTATTTATTAGATTTTCCTCTTCCCTGTAAAACCATCTAGAGTGCTGCAGCCTCTGCCAAAATGTCATAGAAGGAACTGAAGTACTTTAATGTTTTTTTTTAAATTTTGCAATAAAGAAGTGAGTCTTCACAAGAAGCACTGAAGAAAGGTGAACCCTAGCAACTCGACCCAAAATAACAAATGTCAGCAGGCTTACAGGCTTTGCTGAGACGATAAATGTTATTCAGGGCATCAGACCCCTAGTTTTTGATTCCAGCTTTAATCTTTCCTACAGGTGCATGTAGGGAAAGTAAAATGATGCAAATGCAGTCAAATATTTTGATGAAAGATGATCGTTAAACAGAATTACATCTGCAACATTGTAAAAAATGCAAAATGAAGGAAAAAAAAAGCCTTAGATGACGGAGTGAGCATACAGTGAAGGAGAAGAGGAAACTAAAGCGAGGCATTTGGGAGAAGAGGACAGAGAAAAAAAGGAGGAAGATAGCGTGCTGCACCAAGTGGAAACCAGCTCTGACCGGTCTGGAGCTGACACAGAGGATAACATCCATCATAAAGAGCAGTGGAGTGGGCCGTGACATTAGCGAACAGCAGGCTGCATACTTCTATCGGCCTGACATGAACGTTGGCTTCTTCCTGATACAGGCACGTTGCAAGGCAGAGCTCGATAAATGTATCATATGCAAGTTATTTCCATGCTGACATTTCAAAAAAAGCTAATTTTTAGGAAAGAAATGGTTCTTGAAAAGGTGGAGGGGTCTCTGAGGGTGTTTCAAGACCCCGTTGAACCTAGACAGAAATGACAAGACTCAACACAACCATAAAGAAACCTGAAAAACCACCTGGAACAAAAACAACGCCGCACACGAGAAACAGCCCTCACTGTCTGACATGTAGGTCTGATCACGTGTAGTAAACTAGGCCTCTGTCCTACTTCCTCCCTCTGGCTTTGCTGTTTTCACAGAACAGTGAGGCAGACAGCCACTTCTGAATACAGCTGAATAAATGTTGAAAAACGACTGGCCAGTAAAAAAATGTTCTTTATTGTTGCAGAAAGTGGCACTCCTTGCATAGAGTTTACTGAAGTGCAGTTTTTATGCAACATTCCACCACCATGAATCAAGAGCTGCCAACATGTTTTCCTGACAGGAATGTCTTTGTTTCTGCATCAGCAAAATAGATGTTTTTCCTCTGGAACAAAATATGCAGTGTCTAGATTTATCAGCCGAAACCATCAGCAGTGATGAAATTGTTGAAAGCTTAACTGAGGGGGCAAGAGAAAAAGAAAGATGTGAACAGAAGAGGAACCCGGACTAAAATTAGACGAGGGCAACAGATAGAACGTCTGTCAGAGTAAAACCAGGACCCAGAGGGGGCTGCAACACGAGGACCAAGAGGAGGAGCTCCATATCTGCCCCTGGGCTGGATGTGCTCTTTTACATTTATATCTGCACAAGAGAGTTCTGTTTGGCAACGTTTCATCAAAAACAAAGTCGTAGAGGTTAAGTGTAACCCGAAACAGAACAAGCGAGGAATAGAGAAGAAAGCAGGTAAACTGGCCACCTCCACAGTTCCCTTACTCAACTCGTTGGCCACCTCTGGTACAGCATGTGCTCAGTGTTGGAAAGAGGGAATGAAAAACAAGAGCAGAGAAAGAAGGGGGGGGACACGACGCTGAGCTTAGCAGAAGTGGAAACGAAGAAATGCCGACGTCCTTTCTTGTGTGAAAGGATGACACACACAGACTGATGTGGGCGCATCAGCCCTGCGAAGCAGACGTGCTTCAGCTGTGCAACACCGCAATCAAGCAGCAAAGCAGGAGGGAAACTGCACTTCTGCTGTTGTTCTTTTTTTGTTATTTTATTGTTCTTTCCTGCACCCACCAAGGTAGCAGTAAGACAAATATTTGCCCACCTCTGGAGCAACTCCGCTGGGGGATATAGGTTAAAAGCCCACCGGGAGCACGCACAACGGTGACATACATAACACTACTGGTTGTGACTGTTTTTACAGTTGTCTGCAGGTGTGATTGCTAAGAGCGCGCAGCTGAAACCAGAGAAGACAAAAACAGCCAAAGACAGAAGTCAGGGGAGGGGGATGAAACTGGCAGCAACAGGCAGAATTGTGTGCGCCTGCGTGCATGAGTGTGTGTGAGTCAGGGTCCCTGTAGCCACTGTGAATAGGAAACAGCAGAGCATGGGTGGAGACACATGCATGCACACAGGGGAAAAAAAAAACCCCACACACATTTCCCCTGCTGCTGTTTCCTGCCTCCTCAGCCTGTCTCTGCTCTGATTGTGCCTCGTGATAAAGCAGCAGACTCCTCAGGCTGTAAATGATGCCGTATAAAGGACAGAGGCTTCCATCAGTGCATACTCCATTTTTACAGATCTGGATGTATCTGCATGGATGAAATAATAATGAGGAGAGGGAGCAGCGGTGCAGTTCTGGCCCCTTCACGTGGCGTCCCCTGTGATGTAGTGCTTTCTCTGGCTGATGACGTCATCCTGACCACTGGTGCTTCCTTCTGTACTCTGTTCATCTCTCCTCTTATCATCCTTCTCCATCTTTTTACCCACTCAGACATCAGACTGTCTCTCCATTACTACCATGTCCTCTGTTCCACCTCACTTTTCTTCTGTCTAGCTAATGCTAATGCTAAAAGCTGTTGCTCTTAAACATCTCAGTACAAAACCTTTGTGCAGATTTTTTTTTTTTTTTACTCCGGCCTTCAAGGAAGCTCATAAATATGAAAATAAACCTTAGAACGTTTTATACTTACTGTCAGAGAAGTGAAGGTCATGCACATGCCTCCAAAACCATTCATGGCCAAAGCAAAGAAGATGAGGATGGACAGATCTGAGGGCAGATGCAGAGAGAGTCATGTGCTATTCTATAAATTCTCATTCGTATATATGGTGCTAATGCAGCAGGGGTAAGGGCACTCACTGTTGGGATCACTGGCACCGTAGGCGATGAGGAGGCAGGAGAAGGCAAAGCAAGCGCTGGAAAGACAAGACATTAAGGTGAGGAGAGCAAGTCCATCGTCAGTTATCAGTATGAACAGCAAGTGATTTTCCTCCTCTGCTCTTACCTGCCCAGCAGTCGAAGCTTCCGCGGGCCGTATTTGTCCATGACGATGCCCATGGGCAGGGTGATGGCAGACAGCAGGAAGGAACCCACGGTGAAGGCCAGGTTCAGCATCTCATCTTGGGCCTTGCAGATGGGCCAGTTGTTCATCTCCAAGTACTCCTCAGAGTCAGCTTCGGAGGAGTTCGACACGCTGAGGTTGGAAGAGTTTCCTGGATGATGGAGAAGAGTCGGATTAGGACCTTTCTGAATCAGTCAGTGGTGACAGTTGCTGATGCTCACGAGGGCTCTGATGGAACTAAATAAAGTCAATACTCAATGAAATATCTCAGAGTCATCATTTCCATATCTCTCATGTCAGGGGGGCAGCAGCCTACACATGGACTTGCAGAGCTGCTGAGCCAGCCGGCTCATTAACGGTCAAGTAAACAAGCGGCAGGAAAATAATAAAACTCAAGCCAATCATCACCAGACTCCAGTTTAGGGTGCAGGGGAATTATGTAATGGTGTTGAATTATTGGTAAACAGACCACTGAGTCTATTTTGGTCTCTCTACTTTAGTTACAGTAGGTGCAACTCTCCTGGTCCAGACACGAGGCGAAGAGGAGGGCTCACGGAGGGGAAAAAAACAGCCCTCACTCACCTTGACTTGTTTTGGAAAGGCCCAGACAGACTCAACAGTCAGCACATGTTTAACGTCTGAGTGAGCCGTTAAAAACTGAGTCATCAGAGTTTTCATTTCATCTCCAGTCTGCTTCTCACAGACAGCCCTGGAAATGTTGCACCAAGTTCTTGAAAATACATGTTTAAGTGAGAAGTGGTGGGGAGGGTGTTGACTATGGGAAGAATTTGAGCAAACAACAGGAAGTGAGTATGTCAATCATCCTGGAGCTGAACGTAAACGTGGGTCAAAGGTGATGTGGCGTAAATTAGAGGCTGTGGCCATGACAGTGCGGGATCTCCTCCACTGCACCTTTGGCTGGTTAAAAGATGCAAAAGCTCAGAATGACAGATTTCCGTATGATCCCTCAGGTGGCGCTGAAGTGTGTTGGAACAGTAAATGCTGACTGTTGAACTCAAACAAGACTCCAGCATCTATCCGCTTTAGCAGCTGACTGATCGAATGACCGCAGCAAACCCGGATCAATAAAGGAAGAGCCCTGGCCACACACACGCGCACAGGGACAATCACTCGGGGTTTCAAAGCACGACCCGTTTTTTTTGTTTGTTTGTTTTGTTTTTTCCTGACAGATTTCTAGTGATGACTCACCAGATGCCATCAGTGCCAACACCATTTCTTGCGACTGTGATTTTTTTCTAAATATGCCTGCTCATCCAGCCTCACCTACACAGTCAGTAGGTCTAATGATTACCAGGAATTCTGATCTGCTTGTCCCTTAGTGTCTCTGTCTGTAGATAACACCCAGGCGCCGCACCCATTTGAATACTAAACTAGAGCACGATCACAGGGATGTTAGGGGGAATAACACCTCGTCAGTGGTGGTATCATTGACAAAGGGAGGTGAGTAATGGAGGGAGGTGGAGTTTAATCTTCACCTCCACCTAATGTGTGGTGATTCAAATGCAAATTGTCTAAGGAACACTGCTGATTTCTGGGTTCAGATGTTTTGGTGCCAATCCAGTCACCTGCACACTGACCTATTCCCACTGAGGAAATTCTAACTGTCGGATCAATGGGACTCGGGTGTGTTTAATATGCAAGCAGCCTTTCCTTTGTGCAGATGTCAGACTTTAAAGCACAGAGAGGACATAAATTGCTAATATTTCTCACACCCCTGCAGCTAAAACCAGTTCCAGGTGTCACAAACAGGCAATTATAAGAGACACTTATCTTATTTACTTCCTGTTCAAACTGATTAAATCAAGGCTGTTTTTGTAAACTACCAGGGTTTTCTATGGATCTGTTTGTGGAAGTAGAATATTTGCAGGGAAACAACAGCTGATTTTAAAATACGATAGAAGAATAGCAGTACAAGGCAAATCTGCCTAAAATATTCAACATTACTGTATTTTGGCTTAAACATTAACATTGGTGTAAGGTCATAGAAGACAGAAACTTTTTAAAGAAAAGTTGTAACCTATTATCAGAAAATATACCGCATAAATAATATAGAACCAATGTTCATAAAAGTAAACATGTTTATGTGAGACAAACTGTTGATGCAGTCTGCCTCCATGCATGGTGACGCTTTGCTCACCTGGTCCTTTACACAGGTATGAGTAGAAGCCCTCAGATTTGAGCATGATGAGCAGGGAACCCCAGCCCAGCAGCACAGCAGAGAAAAGCAGGTTTTCGATGACCGCTGTCACCGCCATCCACCAGCGGCGGGAAAAGGCTGTGGCCAGGGTGGGAGCCATCTTTGCTGGGACAGAAACTTCACTTCTCTGGCCTGGCTGGAGGATGAGGGGAGGTTGCTGCCTGGAGCCTGGAAGTCAGGGACAGCAGTGAGAGGAAATTAAAATTAAGGTTCATCATGAGACCTTTGAGGCTGCATTCTGATTTTTGGTACATCTTTATTTTTATTTAGAGTAGTTGCTGGATGTTTGTCTTTGTTTATATGATTTAATGGAGTTTTAAAATATGCTTACATTTTCAAAAATCTACCAAATTAGTTCAAAAGTATGTATTCAGGCCTTAACCGTTATTTCCAAACACATTTCTTTGTTGGAGGTCGTCAGGAAGACGATAAACTGCTGAGGCCTCAAAGGTGCGCAACTCCTTATTTAAATATTTAATACGCTGGCACATTGACATATGTGATTGGTTGGAGGGATTCACTGGCCTTCTCCCATTGGCTGCTGGTGACATCGCTATTGAGGCAGCTACACGTGAGGATGAAGTTACGTTCAGGTCCATGCTGTGGAACACTATACTGTGGCATTTAAGAGTTAAAAAAAAAAAAAAAAAAGTTTTCCTGCGCTATACGTTTAAAATCAGGTCTCCGTTCCTGGGGTTGATTCTCAAATCCATCCATCCATCCATCCATTTTCTGTACCTGCTTATCCATACTTTGGGTCGCAGGGGATTCTCAAATCCAGCAGCTGAAATTATTGTCTAGTTAACGGTTTGTAAATAAAATAAATGCATAAGCTGTATTGTGCTGATCTCTATTTTCTTCTGTGTGAATTCAGAATGCACTGTTAATGTGTGTTTCGAGTGTGATGAACAAACTGATCAGAAGTTGGGAGAAAACACATCTGCATGAACGCAGCAGCGAGGTCCAGATGCGGTCCGGTTCTCAGGTACCTCCTCAGTCATTAATATGACAACTATCCATCCATCCATCCATTTTCTGTACCTGCTTTATCCAACTTTTGGGTCGCAGGAGTCTGCTGGAGCCTATCCCAGCTGTCAAGGGGCGAGAGGCAGGGTACACCCTGGATAGGTCGCCAGCCTATCGAAGGGCAACTAATGTCTAAAATGTCCTAAAACTATTCACATGAATAACAACACAATGACAATACATAACACTTTCCAAATCAATCCAAAGGCAATCTCTTACTAGTTTTACATTATTTTGCGAAATAAAACCACCTGACTAAAGAACATTGCTTTATTAGGCAATTTAGAACAAATACGTCTACAGAAACGATGAACAATAAATATACTGCAGTGAATGAAGAGCTGAAACTGGTCTGAACTGGACTGAAATCATCCGCAAAATACCCCCCCACCCATCCCCATCTGCATCAGCAACCCCGCCACCTCCTCCTCGCAGAGTCAAATTCACCAAAACAAAAGAATCGTATTACGGTTTTTAAACAAAAGTCCTTTCAATGAACAATGTAGACATTCAGTCAGAAGGAATTACTTTGAGTTTTTTATGACAGAAAACCAAAATACAAGTCTTTATTTCAAGCCAGGAATAAAATAGAATAACAGACACCTTTACTCTAAAACGCCAGCGTTCTGTGCTTTTAATTCGAAATCAATGCCTGCATTTTTCCGGAACGGATTGGTTGATTATCGGTGTTTTGATGCGCATTTTTTACAAGAGGCGCTCAGCTGTTCAGGATCAACAACAGACCGCGGAATTACCGTCATGTTTCTGAAACAAAGACAGTTAACTAAGAGCCGACAGGGAACAAAAAGAGTCCAGAGATAAGAGCCACCGTTAACCTACAAGTCATGACCGATTTCTGTAATGTAGCAGGATTTGGAGGAAATTAAATGATAACTTTTACGCAGTCCTGGAAACATTCCGGACTGGTTATCGGACACAATAAAAACCGACACTCTAACCAGGTGAAATCTTACTATGTTTTTTTGTCTTTGAATATTATGGTGTATAAAAGATTACAGTGAACAGAATGATTGATTCTGTTAAAAAACAATTACAAGTTAAGGCAGTTATACGAGCAGTTTCCTTTTGAGCAGCCAATTAAGCAAAGAGGAAAACGCTCATAGTGCACGAAAAACACACTGAGCAGACACGAAAACAGCCCATGTCATGATGGGATGCTCATTCCTTGTGTGAACGTCAGCCAGAAAATGAGTCAGCTTCCCCGAGACTGGAGCATCCCCGGCGGCGGGACCTACCTGCGCCTGTGGATTGAGGGGATGACGGTCGCCTGCGTCCTCAGTCAAAGCCGCCTCTGCAGACCCAGATGTTCCCCGACGACAAAACACCACGGAGCTGAGGTGGAAAGCTCACGCATAGGACTCCTTTTTCCTTTCTCTGAAACGCCACTTTTCCTCTCATCCCTCATTGCTGCAGTTTTATAGCGGCTCCCAGACGTGCAAAAACAACGGTGCCTCCCTATTGGCTCGCACAGCAGATAGAGACCGTCGGGAGCCAATCAGAACGCGATAACATTACACGTGCGTTATTTCTCAATGCAGAAATTTTGTTGCAAGTGCAAGTGATTAGAGATGGACTGGTGGAGACAAAAACAAACACAGAAGTACATTTAATCACGATGCTCTTGTCTTCAAAGGGGGAAGGGGGGGTGGTTCAGGATTAATAACTACATTTTTAAGACCAAATTGTCGAATCTTGAGGAAAGAACACCAGGATTTAGAATTTCAAAGTTTTCTGATTTGTTCCATTTTTATGACGTCAAAAAAAAAAAAAAGGCCCAACTGTCTCTGATAAATTACATCAAAATTTTTCATATAAGCGCCACTGACGTACACAAAGGCTGTAAATCCTTCCATCAGGGCGCATTTAGACCGCTTTCTTTAAACAGAAGGAAAACAAAACTCAACAAGGGTGGGAGGACGTAGTCATATCAAGGGCGACACCCGGTGGCTGAATTAAGCAGTGCATCTGTGTCTTTGCCCTGATTTGTAGTTTTAATGTCAAATTTTTAGTAAATGCAAGACCATAATCGAAGTACACAGACATCTTTATTGTTTCATCATATGTATGTTTTTTTATTTATGTTTTAATCTTAGACCTCATTAACCAGTAATATGAACACTTGTATATGCTGCTCTTGCCTTTGAAAGGTATGAAATACTCACTAATAAATTATAAAAAAAAAAAAATCATGTGTAAAAAAACATTACCTTCCTGAGTTTTTACAACGTTAAATATTAAAATATTTTAAGTATCATGAATAATTATAGAGAAATATACACTCAACCCTAGCTCAGAGGTTGCCAGTTAAGTTGAAAGTCTATAACAAGCTACCATGGCAAGGGACAAGTCCTACACTTTAGGTTTATCGTCTGTCGATTACGTGCTAGCGTAGTATTAATGAACATGCACGACGTTCTTCGACTGTAGAAAATATGTGAAATGTCTGTGCCTACATTAAGTAGAATTAAGTTAGCCAAACCTCGCTGAATCTTACCTATACAGGAGAAACTTAACTTCGGCGTCTGTCTTTAAATTCATCTCTTAAAGTCGTCTCCATCTTTCAAAGGCATCTCATATACGGATCCTTTACTGTTTCTGACTTTGTCACGACGTATTTGGGAATTATAACGAGGCTCTGTAGCTTTAGTAACGTCAAACGTTCGTAGCTGAAGCTCAGTGGTAATTGGCAACCTGGCAAAGGCTACTGACTGATTGGTATCTGGCGGTGGGTGGGTGGCGCAATAGGCCAAAAGACAAAATAACATCAAAATTATTTATGGGCTGATGCTTCGCTTTTGAAATGAAAATATTCTGACTGGACTACTGTGGTCAGTGATATAAACGTTTGTGTGTTGTTTGTAATTAACATGATTCCTTAATGTCTGTTGACGCATCAGGGCCATTTTATAATTACTTACAATTCTTACATACTGCTCCTTTAAGAATTTGTACATCTTGTGTCTAAGATATTTAAAAATGGAAACTAGCATTTCTTTTTTTTAATTCAGTAGATTTTGTTAAAATGATTTAATAAATCTAGTTTGAGTGAAGAAGAATATTCTCTGATTTCTTGCAAGCCATTGCTAAGGGACCAGGGCACGCACGCGCGCACGCACACACAGCCATTGATCAGTATTTCATTATCAGTGTTTAATTTTCAGATCTTTAGTATTTCATTTTTTTGTGTGTTGGCATAACGTTTACATGTGGTGATTACAGTCAGTCAAGACCAATAACATCTTCAAATCAACAAAAAAGAGAACGTCCACACGCTGCTGGAGACTTTTAGAAACATTAGAGTCTGTCAGGTTTTTTTTTTTTTTTTTTTTTTTTTACATTTGAACATAAATCTCTCATGTTGCGAGCTGACAAGGCACAAGTTCTTGTTAAAAAAAAGGAATACATTTTTTTAAAACTCTCAAAATGTTTCACATCAAACCTCAGGAGGTTTGAATCTTTCATTTATAACAGAACACATTCTGTACATACAGATCTCCCAACTGAAAACAACATTCAACAATGTATAAATCAGACGACACCGAATCCTCATCAATCAACAGGATCTTTGGCTGGTTTGAAGTGCAGCATATAATCCCGCGTTGGCATATTGCACCCACCAAAAAAGTTCCATAGTTTAGCAAATTCTGGGAAAAGAAAGAGAACAAGAAAAGAAAAAAAGCACCTCTAAAAACACTTTTCTGGATCGTTCAAACAGGCCACTCTTTAAAGCTAGTGCGAATCTGTTTTATTTTTAGTTTTTAGTGTTGAATGCTGATTGAGAAGATGGCGCTGTGACCACTTGAAACAGAAAAAAACCCCCAAATCTCTAAAACATGACAGTAGTTGTGGAATATTTGAACCATTAAAAAAGAAAAAGTTTATATTTAAAAATCTAGCCCTTGACCACTACATTGCCAACCCTAAACCCAGATTAAAAGTTTAGCCCTGTTTGATTTAGTTTATGTAAATTGTTGTTTCAGAACATGAATTGTTGGGTTTATGACGTATAAAAGAGGCACAGGAGAAAAAAGTCAATGCTGATGGTCAACATGGGGCTCAAGCAGCTGAAGCAGCTCTTCTAAACAAAGTTGGACTCATTTCTGTGCTGTGTTTTGTGTTTTTTTCATTAATAACAGCTGGACTGACTTATACCAAACAAATTATTCAGGAAAAAAGGCACAGGTCCCTTCTGGGGTCGAGGCAATTGAACGCTGCGTGCCAACATCTCTCTGCTCACCTTTCACTCCAGTCTCACTTACAAGGTTCTGTTTTGTAGCATTTGATTAAATTAATCAATCCTTTCTCCGTATACATCAACCTATTTCATCCCTGAAACTCACAGATCTCCTACATACAGTCAGCCGAAATGACACGCCATCAAGCCCAGCAAGGAAAGCAAATAAGCCTACAAATTAAGCAGAATAGTAAACAGGAGAAAAGGGAAGAAACAGGCAACGATTTACCCTGATTTTCATCAACAATCCTCTACCTCGCATTGTTCAGACTCCTCATTGTTTTCTTGGTCATGTTCCAAAATAAAGCACAATAAAGTCACGTGGTGCAGAAAAATACACCACAATATTCTGTTATTCCTTGGCCTTACATATAAAATCAGAATATTTTAACAGCAACAGTATTAATCCAAAAATATATTATATAAACATAAATATATCAATTAGTTTTGCTGGATTTTTATTTGTTTTTAATTGGAAGCAAGTGCCACCTGTGTGGTGGCAGCTGGTGTCTGATTGGCTGATGCAGACCACGGTCCGCACTCGTGATTGGAGGATGGGAGAGGTCAGGAGTCAGTTGGTTCCCGGTGACGCGTGTGTGCAGTTGTCATCTGGAGTTCAGTCTGGGGGCCGTCTGCAAGAGATGGAGACGAGAAAAACGCGTCATATCCGACCAATCATATGTCAGCTGTCACTCAAACTATCCAGAGCACCTCCCACATGTGTGGGTGTGCCTGAGACCCGCCCGCATGTGTGAACCGGGACATTCTCGTGAGATCAGAGGGTTTTCTTTAGAGCGAAAACAAAAGTATTCGGTTGCCTCACCACCGACAGGTGTCCGTTTTTCGCCTTGGCCACGATGAGCTCCGATCCTGGCGTGAAGTCGATGATCCCTTCTTTCCCCTGACCCACTGTAAACTTTATGCTGTGGAGGAACACCAGCATCATTAGACAGCTGCTGGGGCCTTTGTGAGGTGCTGCTAGCGCGGCTCCCCACCTGCCCTGGTTGATGTTGATGTTGTTGATTTTGTCGGCACAGATGGCGATCTTGGTCAAAGTCTCAATGACGTGGTCGCTCTGCAGAATCACGTCGCCCTGCGAGTAGACCAGCAGACCCTGAAATCCTCATGATCAGGCCAACAGATTCATGCAAAAACAGGCTGCTGCTTTCACCTTCTGTTTGTTGTCGTCACTGGGCACGTGCAGGACAAACAGGCCGTCGCTGAGCGAGCTGACTGAGATACCTGCAGGACAGCGTGTTAGACAACCAGAAAAACATCACTAATATTTATGCAAACGAAGGGAGCGTGGACCTTTCAGAGCTGCATAATCGATGCGCTGCTTGACTTTGGCGTCCTCTAAGATCACAGCACTGTTGGAGGTGAGCAGCAGCTGGCGGGATCGGGCCTTGTAGCCTTTCCTGTCGTACTTGGTTACGGGTACAGCATACTGGCAGCATGAACACGACAGGAAGCTTGGAGACACGTCGGCATTCATGCTCAGATCTGACAACTGCTGTTCGACTAACCTTCATCTTCTCGCTGCCCAGAGCCTGAATCGCCTTTGGGTTGAGGTCCTCCCCATCTGGAGAGGAAGAGACGCTTCAAATCTTTGAACATGCTGAAACAATCTGCAGAAGTCGGCAGAGAAAAACTCCTTCTCACTGAGCCTGGTGTTGACGAACAGCTTCGGCACACTCTGCGGGTAGTTGTCCTTCTTGTCCTTGAAGATATCGCTGGCCGTCATTTTCTGCTCCATCTGTTGAATCGGATTTAAATGCAGTGAGGAGGAGAGGAGAGGAGAGCCGTCACCGAGGGAAGGATGGGAGGATACTCACCTGGAGTTTCCACTCAGGACTGATCTTCTTGCAGTAGCTCCACACCATGTTCTGCATGCACAGCTTACGCAAATGTTCCGATGCCTGAGGACACAGACGAGCCGTCAGAGTCTGCAGGTGTGTGTGTGTGTGTGTGTGTTTGTGTTTCACCCCCACCTCATTAAGAGCAGGAGGAGGCGTCGGCCAGCTCTTGTCCAGCACGTTCTTGGGCAGATTCCTCTGCAGCTTCATGAGGAAGGAGTAGCGGACGTAGTCCAGGAAGTATTCGTTCTCCGGGCAGCGCTCCCTGTGGCGGTAAATGAAGCCTTTGATGAACCTGAGGGGGGAAATTTGGAAGAAGTTTTAAGAAAAAATGTGCAGAAAACGTGTGTTACACAGACAGCCTGTCAATACTCTACCTGCGAATAGTATTAGCAGCCTCTCGCCTACGCCGAGCCCTCCTTCTGGCCAAGATTCCTTTCCACCATGCCTGGATGGCAATCGCTACAAGGAGAAATTCATAAATTAAGAAAAAAAACGAATCTTCAACAAAACTAAGGGGAAACGACAGATGAGGAATGCTTTTTTTCTCACCGGCAGTCCTGAGTTTCTGGTATTTTGACCTCTGGCTGTAGCCTTTCCATCCCGCCTGCAACTTGGTGGCTGCAAGTTTAGCCCACAAAGGAAAACAATCACATGGTGAAGTTAAACATTTGTATAAAAAGCAGCAGATATGGCTGCAGAAGATCTCACCAAGACCGTGTTTCCTAATCTCGAGAGCATCCTCGGTAGCAAACAAGGTCTTTGGGAAACGGATGAAGATTTTAGACCTGAAAATGTTGACAGGAAATGTTCAGGGAGGAAGACAAAATGATCAAAAACCAGAAATATCATGTTTTAAATGAAAAGTTAGAGACTTTTAATCATTTGTGTGTAGCTCACCTGCCCAGTTTGTACTCCTCGGGCTTGTAGCCCAGATGTTTGACCAGTGTGGCCACTCCGTCAGACAGTTTGCCCTGCCAGTTAGGCCATGTGTCGGGACACAGGGATTTGTACCTAAACACACAAATACGAATAAGGGACTGTTAAAAATATCAATATTTTAATCATCAGTGTGCGGCTACTTTATAAAATACTTGAGTTTTTCATGTTTTTATCGATTAAAAAGGAAAAGCAGGTGATCACCTCTGCAGAAAGATCTCATAACGCCGTCTGTAAGCAAAGCCGGCTCTCCTGACTCTCAGGTTTTCCATCAGTCCCAGATACTTGACCTGGTGACGGATCAACACTTCGTCGAATCGGGCTGAGAGCGGGAGCGGAGGGGGAAAGGGCATCAGAGGGAGAGAGAGCTCATATCAGTCAAAACAAACCAGAGAAAACCAGTAAAGACCGACGGAGAAAAGCAGGAGCAACAGGGGAGAGAAAAACAACGGAAGAAAAACAAAAGAGCCACTGTGGAGAGAAACAAAGGCCGGCTGGATGTACTGACGACCACACATGGAGGAACACTGCAGCCACTCACGATGAAAACAAACTGTTTTGGTTGGGAATTAGCAAAGATTAAAATCATGATCCTGGGAAAATATTAGCCCCTTGAAGCTGCGTCAGAGGTGTTTATGAGAAGTCTTACATAAAACTGTTACAAATTACCGCTTCATTATTTGTGGACCTTTCTCTGCGTAAGAATCGACTTCGTACCTGCTTGTTTGGAGTCATTGGGCTTGATGCAGCGGACGTACGACGGCTCCTTGGACATGAGGATCTCCATGAGCTTCGCCAGGCTGGCTTTAAACTGTGTGGCTGCCTGAAGGAGCAGAAGCAAAAGATATGAGACAGACAACAGTGAGAAGGGGATGAAGAGATGTAGGTCGGAAGAAGAGAAGAAGGAGGTAAGAGAGCAAAAACAGAGTCGACGACCTGAGAAAATCTACAAGAGCAGAGGCTGGCCAGCCCAGTCCAGAACACTGGGACCAGTGTGGAGGACTGGGGCTTGGTGTGTGTGTGTGTGTGAGTGTGTGTGTGAAGGGCACACAAGTGTCAGGGCATTCTTTAGAGAGTGGGAGCCAGCAGACCACACACTCACCATAACTGAGGGAAACACACCTCTGTTTGTTGTGCTGTGAGAAAGAAATGCTAGAAAACACAGGCAGAGAGAGACAGACAGACAGACAGACAGACAGACAGAGACAGACAGACAGAGATCTCACCGTATCGGGCCGTTTCTTATCGCTCAGCTCCTCCTTGTCAAAACACTGTCTCAGGATCTTGTTCTCTGACATACACATAACCTGCCAACACACAAATAACACACTTTTCATTAAAATCACAGCACATTTCCACAAACACCCCACAGCAGAAAATAGATGTGAACTCGCCTCCTTCAGGTTCCTGAAGAGCAGGTCATTGTTCTTGTCCAAAAATCCTGACAGACACAAGAGCAACACTTACACTCAGTTATTACATTTCATTACCGTATCAGCTACAGCAGCAAATATCAGAGAACTTCTGCTCATATTGGCAGCAGGATGCACACACCATTGACATTGTAGTTGACCTCTCCGGCGTAGTGCAGTAGTCGGAATTCCTCACGGCCCATTACCTTCCGGGTCTTTGCATCAGCCAGCTTGTGACTGGATGGAAAAACACAAACGCAGCAGGAGTTGATTAATAACTGCTCCTGAAATACTGGCCGTGACGGCTTTCTTGGAGCCTGCTGGCAGAGACGGGGACTGAACTGACGTGACAAAGTGCGGGTGTCCTCCAACAGTGTCCTCCAGCTTCTCCAGGAAGGTGAAGTCACTGGCGTCCCCTGGTCGCAGACACTCCTCATCCTGAGATAGACAAACGTCAGTCCTACACAACTTCTTTTTTTATCACAAGTTCTTTTAAAATAAGCCTATTTTTTCTGGTTAATTCAACAGTTTTGAACCCCTTGGTGACGTCTCCTCACCAGAATGGAGATGATGCCTTTGAACTTCTCCTCCACCAGGTCGCAGATGATCTTGTTGTTGAAATACTGCACCGGCTCCCACTGCATCATGGGAAAAACAAAACTAAATCACACAACATTCTTGGCTAGACGGACTGTAAAACACACACAATATCAAATCTGTAGGGGTCAGGAATCCTGACACGCCCACTGACATGTGGACACGCGCATCTGCATCATCTGTGAGCTCAGAGTGTCAGAATAAGTCAGAACTAACAGACACAGTTTCCACAGAGATGACAAAGACAGAAGCCCACAGACTCTCGGATCATAATGGCCTCTTTGAGAGGTTGCGGCCATGTTTCTCCCACATGTGACTTTATCACGACCAGTGACTTTATATGAGAGTAAAGACAAAAGGCCTTTGTTGCAAAAAAAAAAAAAACAACAAAAAAAACAACAGGGATGCAGAAAATCAAAGATAAAAGACAGCAAATGAGGAGAAAAAAAAACATTCATTTTCTAATAGGGCAACATTTGCTAAATATATCGGTATTATTCTGTAAACCCCTTTGAGTGAAAGTAAAACTGCAGAGAAATAAATAAAAAGACAGATTTCTCTTGGGAAAAACACAACTGCGTTATAATCATGTTAGGAGCTTTGTGCTGAAAAAGGAAAAGAGCAGGGACGACATGTGGAGATCAACCCTTGATCAGGGCAGAAAAAATATGGTATAGCTTTGTAAAACGGGTAATACGTCTTAAGTCTTAAATTATGTGATTGTATCTGTTCTTATGATTGTATCTGTTCTCCCTCTCTATCTCTTTATTATCTCTGTCCTGTCTCCCTCTTCTTCTCCTCCTTTACTCAGCCGACTTTCAGCAGGATGGTTCCTCCTTCCTCTCGCTCTCGCTTCCTCCTTGTAAGTCTGGTCCTGCTCAAGGTTTCTTCCTGTTAAAAGGGAGTTTTTCCTTGCCACTGTGCTTACTTGGTGGTTCAGGCTCTGGGTTTCTACCTCTGTAAAGCACCTAGAGACAACTTCTTTGTAAAAGGTGCTATATAAACAAAACTGAATTGAATTAAATGTAAAAGGGTCTTGTATATTTAAAGATAATATTCTACTAGGTCATAAGTGAGCACAAAATGTGTTGTGGAGGAAGAAAATGGTGCCTGACCGTGATGCCTTCGGCTTCGTACTCCTCCTGTTCAGACTTAAGGGTGAGCTCGATGAAGAGCTGCTGCAGTTTCTCGTTACAGTAGTTGATGCAAAACTGTTCAAAGCTGCAGACGGCGGCAACAAAGAGACAGATAAGACAGGGTTACGCGGGGTCAGACTGATTTAAGTTCTTGTTTAACAAGCTGATGGGTAAAGAGAGTTAATATTAATATTATACCTGTTGTTCTGGAAGACCTCAAAACCATAAATGTCTAACAGGCCAATGACAGAGAAGTACTTGGAAGTATCATCCTGTTGGAGAAACACAAGAAGACTCAGCTCTGGGCTTAAAAGAAAAATCCTGGAATAAAGATCATATTAAAAATGTATAGTATGTTTTTTTTTTAAATAGAAGTATTACAGTTGAGTATTACATAAAATATATAAATATATATAAATAATACTGCTGTCCGCAAAATAAACACGAACATTGCCTTTACATTTCCACAAGGGGGAGCTGTGCTGCAACACAGTTGTATTCTGCACTTAATAAGAGCCTGGATGGATTGGGGGTAAAATAAAGGCATAATTATATAAACATGCATGTTTGGGGAAAACAGTGATGTCTGCAGCCCGTGTCTGTGTGTGTGTTTGTGTGTGTACCGTGTACGTCAGCGAAGTGTTGATCTTATTGACCAGCCATGTGAAGGTTCGTCCATACACAGCCTTGGACAAAGCATCTCGCGCTGATGATGCTTGCTCCAGGTTCAGTGGGCTCATCAACTAATACAGAACACACACACACACACACACACACACACACACAGGAAGACAAACAGTGACACAGCGACGGATAAACAGTTACAATATAATTACAGCAGACCAGACCAGACATTACACAGACAGGAAAGTTGTGTATAGAAGTGTTTAACGCTTCAATAACAGTGTGTGTCGACACGTACCTCCTCTCCCTTTGCGATGATCTTCTTGTGCGTGAGTGCTTCCGTCAGAACTGACCCGTTCACTCCTAACAACTGAAAAGTGCGACAATTTTAGCACGCAGCACAACCTCACCAGTGAAAACACACACGTCTAAAAGAAACTCGCAGCTCCTCCGCAGCATCGACATCCCTGTCGCATCCCATGTGTTACTGATGTTTTCCTTCCTTGGAGTTTTTTTGTGCGTGTGTTCTTTTTTACTGGCTTTCTTACCCTGGACAGATACTTTATCTGTGTGTCGGAGGTGATGCAGGCATTGCTTTCCTCCTCTCCGTACTGCACATTCCCCAGGTGGAGCACACTGGCAATTATGTTCATCAGCTCCTGTGTGGAGGTGACAGGGGAAGAGCAAAAACAGTCACCCCGAGGTGGAGAGCAAAGAGAACAATGGTGTCAGCATGATATGACTACACAGCTCTGAAGGAACCGCTGACAGTGGTTTGACTGGATAGATGAGATCGGATCTAATTAAAATTTAGAGTCCGAAAGAGTTTTTAAAAGCTTGCAATCCAGCGGCGCACATGCTGCTATCAGTGTGAGATCTAAAAAACACAAGCGCTCCAGTCCAGGAGGTGGAACATGCTGAAAACACAATTTCACACTTCACAACATCCCTGTTTCCACGATTGAGCAGCTGTCAAAAAGGCGAAACCGCAACATGATCCCCCAATTTACAAATTTCAGACTTTACAGCTCCAACAATGCTTTGGTGCAAAACCAAATACGGACGCCTGATGTGCAGAGTTCAGGTCTTTACCTCCACCTCATCCTCGTTGAAGCCAATGACGGTCAGGGCTTTTCTCACCACCTTCCAATCGCTGCGATCGTTGATGGAGCTCACTTTGGGGCAGTTACCCTGAGGAAAAAAATAAGGCACGTTACTTACAATGAATTTGCTTGAGCTTTTTTCCTGTCTCATCAAGGTCTGAACGTCCTAGAGAAGGTCCCTGATGTGCACACAGGCGTTTATGGATGAAGTAAACACCGGCTTATGCTCGCTGATAAACACCTTCTTACACAAACACTTGCATGTTGCTTTTGCTCAGTAGCTGTTTTCAGTCAGCACCTTCAGGCACACTCACTCCCCGAGGAAAGCTCCTCTTGCTGAGTGTCCCTGGCTGAGAACTCCCACAGGGAGACACACGAGGTGACAGACTGCACCACTGAGGCTTTATCTCTTTCTTCAGGGCTGAGGTGTGGCTGCACAATGACTTCACTCAGACTTAATGAACTGGCTTTGTTGCAAGTTGAACCATGAAAATTTACAAAAGGCTGATAAGAGTTCCTCCCTGAGCAACAGACGTTGCTTTAGCGGAGCTACAATCATGCCTTAAATGTAACTTTGGCAGGGCACGCCTGAACAGGGCATTAGCCACGAACCTCAGCTGCGTTTCTGTCACAGAAAAACAACCACACAACACTGTTTAAGAGTCAGACACTTACTTTGACCAGATACTGGTACTGCTGGGGGTTCCTCTCCAGGCCCAGACGTCTCAGCAGATCCTCCTCTCCTCCCTCGATCAGCTGATAGAAGATGTGGAAGTTCCTCTCGCCGTGGTTCTGGTGAACCACACGGGACTTTTCCAGCAGGTAGTTGATGATGTGGCCTCCCACCGGGGCGCCCTGCCAACGCGCCGATGGCCAGAGAGGGAAAGGGGAGGAGGTGGGGAAAGAGGAGAGGATAAGGCCGGGGTACTGAGGCAAGATGTTGAATTTATCA
Source organism: Pao palembangensis (assembly GCA_015343265.1). Taxonomy (NCBI): domain Eukaryota; kingdom Metazoa; phylum Chordata; class Actinopteri; order Tetraodontiformes; family Tetraodontidae; genus Pao; species Pao palembangensis. The sequence goes on along the minus strand of CM027091.1, from coordinate 12,299,550 downwards.
TGCAGTTTGTGTTAGACAATAATATAGTTCAAGCACCCAAAAAAGGGGTAAAGAGGGAGGAGTGATGTGAGCAACCACACACAAAAACACACATTTTATTACACACAATATGGAAGGAAATGTGTAACTGTGCTTTGCACCGGTTTCCTTTGAAGAAATCTATAAAACCAGATTAGAAACCAGCCTATCCTCCTCACCTTGAAGTCAAACTGAATGTCCATGTACTTGCCAAAGCGGCTCGAGTTGTCGTTACGCAACGTCTTGGCATTGCCGAAGGCCTGTTAGGGCGGAGAGAGTAGAGGTAATGGATGGAAGGGTGGTAGACGCGGAGGCAGCAGTGAAAAACAGTCCCTGCAGTGTTGCACAGTAGCAGAGATTACAGGACATGGCGTGCACTCTCACACTTACACACATCTGGAAATCATCTGGCAGAGACATGTCAGACATCAAAACAAGCGTTGCACCTCTCTGAGTCCTTTAATCTCCAGAATTCAGAAACGGACAGTAAGCTCTCCTGTACAGGCCGCACAATTTTCCCACCGCTGAGCTTTTATATTTTCCAGATAAATTAATAACTGCCACTAAAAACACAGATTCCTGTTGATTTCGGCCCTTGAGGGTTACTGCACATTTATTCTCTCTGAAATCAGAGCAAAACAAAGCCTCTCCTGACTCTATAAGGCCAAATACCAACAATATCAGCTCAGAAAAACCCTGAACGTTCCTAACGGTGTGATAGTCTGGCTATTTTACTACAAAAGTGATAAAGCCACGTTCATCAAGGCAGCATTTATATTCTGCAGCTCATCACTCAACAGATAAGAGACCTGCTCACCTCCAGCACCGGGTTGGACTGCAGCAGGCGGTCTTTGACCGTCTGAACCTGCTCGCTGGCCGGACACGTGACGGCATAGTACTGCAGGATCTTCTTGGAGGCCTCGGTCTTCCCGGCGCCGCTCTCCCCGGAGATGAGGATGCACTGGTCCTTGCGTTCTGTCCTCAGGGAGCGGTACGAGTTGTCCGCCACCGCATAGCTGAGAAGATGGAAGGAGAGACTCCTGTTCGTGGTATGCACACACCATTTTTAACACACATCCAGAATCCAGGGTTTGGAAGAATGTAGCGACAAAAAGATGAGAAATAACAGCACTTAGACTGAAAACATGCATCGCAGTATAACATATGACAGCATGAGATGGAAATATGCAGGACTGGTGTCGAGTGAAGCCTGAGAATCATCTGTCAGGTGTTGCTATCAGCAACACTGTGTCATTTCAGCCTGTTCCAACACACGTCTGACACCAGAAGAAGAGTCAGAGTTGTCAGTGAACCATCCTTTATGTGAAACAGTGTGTGTGTTTGTGTGTGTGAGATATTGAGGAGGGTTGAGAGGTCAGGTTCAGGCCAGAGGAATTCCCTCTCAGGGGAGGAATCCTCTCGCCTGGTACCATCTTTTGTTTACTTTTCTTTCCACTTGTGCCTCCACTCTCCCCCCAAACCTCCACCTCTGCTGGCTACAGATAATCTTTCTTTGCACTTAGGGAGAGAGAAAACACTTACAGAGAGACTACTGGGGGGCACGAGCACCACTCCAGGTCTCCGTAACGCTCCCCGGGAGGGTTTGACAGGGCTTCCTCTCAAGGTTTCTGTGGCAGCTTTTGAACGCACCCCATTTACAATCATTAAGAGTTGTCATAAATCAGCCCTTCTCTCACTAGTGAATATAATCCCAGCAGTCAAAAGCAAAACTGAATGTATTCCATACGTGACTGCCTGGGAGGAACAGGTCAGTTCTGCTCTTCCTCCAGAACTTTTCTTTACACGAGAGCTTTAAATAACAAAGCAGAGCAGAGCTGTGGTTCTTACATGTGTGGTGAGACCTCGTAAAAATTAACTCCCCGGTATCGCTCCATGTGGTCCTTGGTGTAGATCTCCAGGTCTCTGTACGGGTTTACCGACACCAGCACCGAACCGATGTACGTCTGGATGGAGAGAAGACACAAATGTTCTGAAAGCAGCCTAAAAAGGCTGCGATTTCCAGCATGCACTGACGCACCCTGAGGGGATCAGACCTGAGCAGAACAGTCGACTGAAAAAGCTTTATCGACAAAGTTCTCACTCACATAGATGAGGTTCTCTTTGAAGCGCTTGCGCAGGTTCTCTATGAAAGCTGCCTCGCTGGTGTAGTTCTCCAGCAGGACAAAGTCCTGCACGCCCACCCGGTCTCTGGCTGTCAGGGCCGACTCCATCATAGCCCGCACCCCGTCGCTAGCCACCACCTGGAGAGGAAGAAGCAGGCAGGGTCAGCGGATGAATGACATTACACCCGAACACACAAATCAAAGCCATAAATGAATCGCCCCATGATGACTTGCCCCTGTTGAAGACCCAAGGGGCACCTTAACAGACCAATCACGCTACGCATGACACATAGTGCTGTCATTCTATACCAGATCCATCAGCTCTGCCAGATCCAATCTTTTCCACACAGTGATTCACCTCAAGTGCATGTTTCTCCAACTGTATATGTGCCCTTCCCCACCTCCACCTCCAGCCTCTCCTCAGCTCAGCAGCAACAGTCACATTTCTCCGCTGCGGTTCTAGTTTCACCATTTGTGCAAACCAAGTGATGGGGATGCAAAGCTCTCATGGAGCTCCACCAAAACCCCAGATGCAATTCTAGCTAAAAATACAGAGCACGGATTTGGAGCCAGAAGTTGAATTGCAACACTCACGTGTTTCGCTTCGTTGAATCCAGGGAAGACGTTCTCTAAAACAGACGCCTGAGTTTTGAGCACAAGGACGCGAATTTCGGCCAGATCCATGGTTAGAGTCGGACGCAACTAAAACCAACTCAACTCTGCTGGCGGGTGCAGGGAAGAAGTGCAGCAGGTGGTGTTGTTGCTGTTATGCACTGCAGTAATCCCCATCCCTCCAGAGAGGCAGAGATGAGGAAGAGCGATGGTAAAGCTTGAGGGAGGAGATAACTTATTCATTAGTGCACAAGTGCAGGAGGGAAAACTACAGAGAGGAGTGAAGATGTGACGGATGGGAGTCCAGCCCTGTAACATCATTCCATTACAATACTTCCCGAAATTTCACCCCAGGCTCCAGAAGGTTCAGCAGCTAACCACATTAGCTCTCTCTGGCTGTCTTTCATTAACTGAAGCAGCTCAACACTTTCTTTGCAGAGAGACGTGTCCAGGCTGAGAGAGGAAGGCCGTCAGAGCCCACTCCTCCCACCCCTACATCCTCACTGCCTAGCTCTGAAAGCACCGGTGTGTTGGAGGACGTTGCAACTCTCAGATTAAAGAGAGAGTCAAACAAGGATTAGTTCACTCAGCTGTGCTGCAGTTGTTCTCCGACCATAAAACTAAATATCGTTTCAAGGCAAACTGCAGGAGAGAACTGGTGAGGAAGGAAGGTAAGGTATGAGAAATGTGATAGGGATTTAAAATCAGATTAGAAGAGGGTAAGAACCTAAAAGGCAGTTTGGAATCGCAGTGTTCCAAAGGTTAGTGTTTTGGAGGAAAGAAACCAGAGTTTTTTTTTTCCTCACCTTGCCTCTCCCCTCTTTTTCCTCATTCACTTTCCCTTCTTCTTTCAGTCTCTCACCCTCTCTCCATTACTTCATTGTTTCCCCAATACCGCTCTCACTGTTTGGCTTTCCTCAGCGGAACGCCACACATCGGACCTCCACCCCGTCTCAGGAACACGCCATGGGTCACACTTTCCACATGCTGAGCAGGAACCAAGGCGGCTGTGAGCAGGTTCTCAGGGGGAGACCTGAGGAGGAGGAGCTCTCTGCTGAGATGGTATTTGACCTTCATCGATGTGCACCTTTGAATATGAAGATCATTAGAATCTCCATCAACTCTCTCTCTTCTCCACAGCTAAAATCTGCATCGAAAGGGGGAGAAACTATTGGGATATGCGAACAATGGCAGTTTGACCTTTACGCTGCTTGGTGTGTACACAGCTCAGATGTCACACCGTTTGTGTAAACCTCATTTGACCGGCTCCTGGCGGTATACACATGCATTTCACTTGTGTACACCCAAAAAGCAGGAGGGAGGAGGCTGAGGCGGTTTGTATAATGTTACATGCACGTAGATTGCCTTTTCCAGTCAGGACGGGATTCAAAGACCTAAAAACCAAATCAAATCTACAAGAACTAAAACCAGCTGCATTTTAAACGTTTGTATAACTGAAGACTGCAGCAATCAGTTCTGTTGCTACGGAAACAAAAACATGTCAGTCTTGCTTCTAGTTGACATGACAGGACTTTTCAATACGGCCGTTCGTAGCTGTGTGAGGAAGATCACCACACATTTCACAGAACTGGCTCATTTTGCTGTTTAAATAAACCAGCCCAAAACTGGCTAAGCGAGGAGGGTGGAGCGAGACTGCAAACCTGGGGACGTGCGGGCAAAACAACGCAAGCAGCTGACGAACCCTCTTCTCAGTCACGTTTACGACAATTTCATTCATTCATTATCGCTGGAATTAGCTACAACTCAAACTGCTCTTTGCTGATTCTCCTCCCAGGTTACCCTGAAGCTCTTCACTCGTTAACTTCAGGTTTTTTTGGGGGTTTTTTTGCATTGTAGAGACTGAGGGTGAAAAGTGAGCAACACAAACGTGAACAGGCAGACACAATGCTGGCAACGCTGAGAAGTGTGTCAGGAATCTCTCAGTGCACGCTACTCTCCAGCCTGCGCACGCACCGCTGCACCAGCGCAGAGAGCTCATAAATGTTGAGCAGATCCTCATGAGAGCTCCAGCATAGCATGACTAAGACAAAATGAGGTCTTTACTGAGATTTAACAATTCTATATTACGCTCGTTTTTCAGTAGGATCCACATATTCCTCAGCGGGTGCCAAAGAACGCTGCCCGGCCACAAAACACCCCCATGCGATTGCCTCACCCTGGAGAGGTGTGTACACACACACACACACACACACACACACACACACACACACACACACACACACACACCCCGGCGGCGATGAAGGCACACTTTCTCACATATCAGAAAGTGTCCTGTTTAAACATCAAGGTAACAAATAGAGAGTGGGGCTGGAAAGATGCTGACATCAGCGAGGAGCGTTTAAAGACTTCCACATGTGTAACACAACGTCCAGGCTGGCTTTGCAACGCTCTGTGTGCCTCACTTTTCAATGACATTTCCAGAATGTACAAAATATATCTCCTCTACTGTACTGTCAGTCATTCTCAGGGCCGCTGAGGTCAGTCACTGAAGCGCAACAACATGTTTCCTACCTTCCGCAGCACCCAAATGGAGATAAAAACCTCCAGATTCACTCAGTGCAGCAGGATAGCAGAGAGCAAACCCACACATGCAGCCACGAGTCCCTGAGTCCACCACAGCCATTCTCCCAAACCCTCACTCACTTGGTGAGAAGTCTTACCAAGGGTCTGTACTTCATGGCTCCTGCCCTGCTCTCCCTCCCTCTCTCGATCTGGACAGGGTGTTTTCCTCCCCACCGTGCCGATAGTCCAGCAGGAATGTGGCCTGCAGCAGCGCGTCCAGCCTCTATTTAACCGGGTTTGTTTTTAGAAGCTCTGCCCTCTGTCCTGAAGCACAGCTGCCATCGCTTGTCCGCTTACGGCCGCTAACACACACACACACCTCACTGTCTCTCTTACTCACTGCTCATTCTCCCATTTTTCTTCTCCCTCCCTCCGTCCAAACGAAATAGTCCCTGTTTTAAATGACACATAACCCCCTTCTGTATTCTCTCTCTCTCCCTCTCTCTCTCAGTGCTCAAACTCTTCCCCGGCATGTTTTATTTCCCAGCTGCTAACTATATGTGCACACACCAAATATCTACATCTGGCCATAACGTCCCGTGGAGAAAATCAAAGGATGGAAAAAAAAAAAAAAGAGCCCCTGTGCCAGAAGGGTGAAGAGAGTGTACACATCCTGGCATATCTGTGTGAGAAGGGAAACTCCTAAACAGTAAATACAGCAAAGGCTAATAAATAATCGCCTGTCCAGGCCAAGATTTTCCTTCTCCTGCCTCTACCCTTTCTTCTCTCTGCCATTTAAAATCACAACATGGCAGCGCACACGAGCAATAATAACCCACAAATACACAGACGTACCAACACTGCTCTGATGTCACTGCAGGGACGCTAATTAGCACCAGAACCGAGCTGCTCACGCACCAATCCACCGCTCGCAGATGCGTCTGCTTGTTAACGCTAAAAACACCTGACATCTCACAGGCGACGGGCCGCTCTGCACCGCCGAGCTAGACGGGATTTTAGACGAGACAGAGAAGGAAGTTTGGCGATGGTCTGTCTGACTGATGTTGATTTAGCCTTTTGTTCAGGTGAGAACGCTAACTGAGGTCGGGTATTTGTGCCAAGAATTGACATTCCTGTCTGAAGCGAGTGAAGAATGAAGATAACCTGTCTGGTTTATTTTATACCACTGGATCTGGACACAGGCATAGATTTAAACAGTCTTCAAAGGTGAAGCAGACCTCAGAAGTTCCTGATGCCGCGACATTCCCGTCTAAGACGGAAGAGGATACGAGCTGTGGCTTCAAAGAGTAAAGTCAGGTTTTATAGGCCTCATTAGGATGACCTTCCTGCTGATCCAAGAGAAAAAAGCCAAGCTGCGGTGCCTACCAGGGCTGAACTTTGTCAGCTCTTCCTTTCCTGTGGCTCCTCTCTCACTCACAGTCACGGCTCTTTCCAGGTAAAATCCTGCGTAAGAAGAGGTCTAACGACTACGATCAAAGCTCAGATTAAATATCATAATTGAGACTTCAGGTGTGATTTCCCAAACCCACCCTGGGAAAACACTGCGTTCTTTATACACACCGCCCTCTACTGGCCACCACCCGACAATGAAACTCAAATTATGGGAGCATAATTAGAGCCCCTGCAGCAGGAATCTCAATAATGTTGTCCAGATGTTCTCACTCTCTCTTTATCCATCTGAGCGTCTCTCTCACCAGTGTGTGAGAACACACTGCAGAGGCTGCAGGAAGCAGCCAAGACACAACAGAAACGAGGGCCGCAGCTGCAAACACCCAACACATCAACGAGAAATCTCCAGAATTAACGCAGAGTGAACATTCCAAAGGTGTGTGTTCCAGTGCTCATGCTGAGGTGGCAAAGCTGCATCGTGCTGGAGGAAGGCGGGGCTGGGACTGACCACCAGTGTCGTCCTTAGCTGCAGAATATTAACCCTTTCACACCTGCTGCTCCCATCCCAGTTTCACTAAACACAGCACTAAAAATAGATCCCATCTTCTCCACCGTGAATCTGCTGACACCCTGTTCACACTCTTTATCAGAGGGACTACTACAGCACATTCGGTCAGTCTTTTACAGCACTAAGACTGTAAATGATATTTTTTAATAGCACCAGGGAGGCTCGTAAAGCCATGGAAACAAAACACATATTGTACTTCAGCGTGTGTGCCATTTGTTCGAAAGAGCTTTACAACCGCCGGGCCTGGGGCCATATGCTACCTTTGTGCAGCAGTATCGGAGGCAGGTGCATCAAGATTAGAACCCAGGTTTGAGGTTACTGAAGATAAATGACGACAGGGGTCATCAAATATGATAAAAGAGTCATTAAAGGATTTGACCGCTGCCTGTTCAATTTGGTTCATGCCTTTTTAAGAACACACGCCTCACTCTCACAATGTCTAAAAATGACTAAAAAAGGCTTAAATACCACTAAGGACTTTTAGAATAGAACCCATGTGGCCCTCTGTGGGAAACAGCCAATGGAAACTCCAATTTTCTCTCCTGTTTCTCTTTCTGCCGTTTTCTCCTCCCCTGCTCTCACTTCCTCCCTGGTAAATTGAATTATCAAGGATATATATATAGCAATTTTCCACTCTAGCTTTCCCCACTGCCAACATGGAAATATTAGAAATAGACCTCAGGAATGCATGTCTTATCTGCTAATGTCAGTCTAACAGTTATGACCCATCCCCTCAGTGTAATGACATTTTAGAGACACATATAGGCTTTCTGTCTGGTTAATTCACACTCTCGTGCAGCAAGAAAACAGAGAGAAGCATCAGCCAGACTCTGTGTACGACAGTAAAGACTAACGCGGCCTCGTGTTGCTTAAAATGTTGTGAAATTCCGATCAGAGACAGAATTTCCCAACAGCAGCATGCTCAAAACAACCAGAGCAGTCAGTTTTACACCCTTTTAACAGAACGCATTATTTCTGCAGATATAACAATTTTACTGAAAAAAAATGTGGAATTTTGATATAAAGCTGACAGGATTAGTGACAGACACTGAGCGTGCAGTACGTCATCAGCCCTCTCTTTTCACATGTTGAGGCTGTGACACGGTGCACATTTAAGGAAGCTTGAGGCAGAAACACCACAAAACTGAGTTACCACATAAAAGATGGAGGATGGAGTCATCTGCCACAAACAGGACTGGTAAATGAGTCTTGTGTCCACATTTCTGTCCCACATTATCAGACAGGAATAACTCATCAGGGAAATCGATCGGAAATAAAATGTTACATATTGATAATGCAAGAACAAGAACAATTACCCCAGTAGCCTTTAACGTCGTGTCTGTGTCGGAATTGCATCATAGCTGGCTCTAAACCACGGCGTCACGTCAGTTCCTCTAACACAAGTTCCTTCAATATAACTTTGGCTTATTGGTCAGCCTGTGGCTGAAGATGTTTGGAGATCTGGGAGAGACACCCTCAGATCACTCGGTGGAAGCTGTAGGGAGCAAATCCAAATTTCTGCTCAGCTCTGCATGCGTTTCTGTGGACCTGCAGAGGTCAAAGCCATTCTTGTGTACGAGACATTACACAACAGCTATGGTAATAAATATCGGAGGAACCTTTGGCCTCTTCTGTGGAGCACAACTCCAGGAGCCGTGAGAGAGGAGCCAGGAGACGAGCCTTGACCCCACCGCGTATCAGAAAGTCACAAGGAGACCTTAACAGTGAGGGAAACAAAGCTCCACTGAAGGAGAACAGAGGAAAAGAACAAAGAGTAAAACAAACAGAAAAAAGAGAAAAATAAATGCCAGAGCGGGGAGCCTGTGATGTCAGAGTCAAGGAATGCAAAGCATGTGGGCGGCATCTCTCCTCTGGAGGAGCGGGCAGAGAGAAAAATCTGGAAGGAAGGATCACGAAATAAGAGAATAAGAGACAGGAAGTCAGTGACAGATGGTTGTGTCACAGTCAGGAGGTCTGATAATCCACGAAAGTGTCCGTTGAATGGTCATGAGAGTGTCCTTCGGACGTTAGCCACAAGGGACTTTCCAGAGGAGAGATGCACTCAAACGCTTCCTGTTTCTCTCCCTGTCGCCGCCCTCGCTGCTCTTGGCGGAGCCAATCCCTGCGAGCTGCGTCCGCGTGGCTGTCTGTGCATAAAAGGCCGCAGCAGAGCGAGAGGTTTCCACCGAGAGGACACGCAGGAGAGGCAGAAACCTGAAAGAACCAACTGGAAGGAGGAGCCGTCATCTGCATTCACACACACACACACACACACACTCTTTTTCCACTGTGGCCGAGCTCTGGTCGTGAAGGCATTTCCTAAAGTCTACCCTGTTCTGTGAAGGTGTAATCCTGGCTTGGATGGAGGAGGCACTTTAAATCTATGAGGCCGCAGAGTAAATTTCTATTGTAACGTTTTTCCATTTATTATTTTCTTATTTATGAATCAACACATCACCAGCTGTAACTTAGACCCTTAAATTAGTCCACAGCTGATAAGAACCAGACAAAAATGGCTCCACCAGAAGGCAGTAAAACAAAACTCATCACATTAAACACACACACACAAACAGCTGACACTTTTATCCAAAATTCAGATGCTAAACAAAGATACCGCCGAACAAAAGCCTTGAATTCTACTGTTGTTTTTAAAAAGCACGGCCTGCTTTGTTTTTACTTCATCGTGGTTAGAAAAGAAAAAAACAAAACAAAACACCATTCTCCCACAGTCAGCAGGCAAGCGGTGACATGTGGAGAAAGAACTCCAAATATTAGCCATATTCCACCTCCTCGAGCCCCGTCCCCACCCTTTCCTAGCACTGTCCTGCTGTGCCTCAGGTCTTCTCTCTTTACTTTCTCCTCTCTGCCTCCGCTGCTTTAACTCTTTTTCTCTCTTCCAGCTCTGTTCCTTTCACATTATTCCTCTGTCTCCCAGAAGAACGGCGGGCCTCTTAGCTGTATTTATACCCAGCTGGCCTTATATGGCCTGCGGTTTAGAACAACGTGGCCAGGATGCATGAATCTGCATGATCTGGCAGTGTGGAGCCCTGTGCTGGTAATCCAATTTAAAAGCATGTCACTCTGGAATAATATCGGCTGATTAAACTTGGGTGCAAAGTCAATAAGGAAGTACTGCAGCCGGACCCATCAACATGAGTGCATGACATATTTGCAAACATCGAATTTCCTGTTCATGCCCAGCATTTCCTTTTTGCCGATTAGACATTAATAACAGCAGAGTTTCATGACAAAACTAAGAGGGGCGATTAAAACAAACAGCCGCGCAGGAAATTCTTTTTTTTGTTACAGCTTTTACTTATAGTCACCTCCCCCTCAACCAGCAGGATGGTGGAAATCTCTCGGGCTCATGCACACGCAGTCATTAACGTCCTCAGCTGTTCTATACATAGCTGCGCGTGTCACACAGGGCTGGAATGACAGGAAGGGAGGCTGTATGCTGGAAGGGTGGAGAAAATTTTAGAAGGAAAGTAGCAAGAAAATGTGAGGAATTCGAGTGATACCTGATCAGATAAGTTCCTCCAGTCCTCCCACGTTCAAGCTGAATGCATGCAAATTTATGTGACAACTCCCAGAAATCCGAGGAATCCCTGGAGAGTTTCACACCACAGACCGTCTCCCACCTGAAGAGAACAGCAGGTCACCGCACCACCGCTCCTGCGAGCGCGCCGGCGGTGACTGAGAGATGCACATCTCCCTTTCACAGTTTAGCTCTGTCCTGCTGCTCGTTCTGAGCTCAGCTACGCTCCATCCTTCCTTCCATCCATCCATCCATCCTCACCGTAATGACGGAGATGACCGACCGTCTGCCGGGACGAGAGTCGCAGCAGTCACGGGGTCAACACGTGTGGCGCTGACAGCACGGCTGACACGGCAGCAATTGTCCCATTCCAAAGACTACTGTTGTTCTGCACCAGTGTTTTATTGGTTTTTGTCTTTTACGGCATGTAATCAGATTAAAAATGTGTGAGGTTGATGATGGATGAGCAAAACTGCCACCACAGTTTCCTGACTGCTGAGCTCACCTCAGTGGCACACCAGAAAATACCCTGAGAACAGCTGTTTCGACTGCCTTTACCACATCTGGGGCCTCCGTCTCACACACACACACACACTCCAGTCCAAACCCTTGTCACAGCCTGGGCAGGGCCGCGCTGGGGTGTCAGCTGGGGAACCGCAGAGGCTACAGGATTTAAAGCCGCTGCAGCGGTGATATTTACAATAATGGGAAGAGATTCTCCCACTGGAGGGAGGAAAACGTCTCAGAGTTTCTGGCAGGAGGAAATCCCGCAAAACGATCCCATCAGGTGGTGCTGGCTCCGCCCACTCAAGCCATCCAGACCTGACAGGATCTGGTCGTGAATATCGTACCACATTCTGCTAAAGCAGAGGCGAGATCACGAGATCGATGACAACACCCGTCTAAAGAAGTAAAACAGCTGTGGGAGACCTTCCCTAAAGTCCAACAGCTGAAGAAATAAGAGGACGCATCTGTGAATACAGCCCAGCAGACTAAAGGCTGGCGTGTTCCACTCACACAGCTTCACATATGAAGCAAACTGTGCTGACGTGAACTGGCTTTTCAGAATAAAGCTCCGTGACAGCACCAGCGGGACTGTCCACATTTGACCCAGTGACTTCAAGCCAGAGGAGCGCTGACCTCCTAACTCCTGGAGAACGTCGACCTGGTTTTCCAGGAGGCCAGTGCTCCATATAAGAGGTCTGAGAAGGATTTGGAGGAGCGTCCGCTCCTCACCTTATCTGTGTCAGTGCTGTGGAGCTTTATCCTGCTGCACATTCTGTCTCTCCACTTTTATTTCACCTTCACACATTCCATCTCTGTCCCCACAAGCTCCTCCCTCGCATTAACCCCCAGCTATCTCCAGGCCCAAGGTCACACCCGCCTTTACAGTACTGACAAAATCAACACGCCATAAACAGACACGGTTAAAGGTTAACCAGCGGATGGAGTGAAAGGAGACTCCTTTAACGGTCTCAACCAGGAGAGTTTGCCGATTTCGCTCAACAACCCAGCGCTAATACACGCGAGCTCTGCCACGGAAGAAGAAGAACAAATGCTCAGATTGGTGTCTGAGGTCATAATAGAGGAAGAGTGGGCGTGTCCCCGCTCTCTGGAGGGAGGAAACAGGTGGAAAATCACCAGTACGCGAGAGCGGGCCTGGTGTATTTACAACGCAGGATTCACAGGGTTCAGACCAGTTTGTCATGGCGATGGAGGTCACAGAGGAATGCTGCACATGCATGTCATAAAATCCAAATCTTCAAACAAACGGGCAGGAGGCCTGCAAGGAGCTGATGCTATCTTTAGAACAGAAAGTGCAACTAATATTTTTCACTTTTTTTTTTCCTTCATTTGAGGCTTGAAACATTATTCACAATTTCATCTTTTAACATCAAAGTTCTTCTCTCTAGTTCTTCAAGGAGTGCAAGAGCATCTGAAATGGGATTATCAGATGCCTGCCATTATCTGCTTAATCTGACACAGGAAGTGTGAGAGAGAGAGAGACAGGTACTTAACGGGATTAAGTAGCCGATGAGCTAATCTGCTCTGCTAATGCTAAGTGAAGCCGATGGAAGGGTTATTCCTTCAGGTTACCCTAAATTCATCCTCATTCACCCTCCAGTACAGATGTGAGATTACCAGAGAAACTAAGAAAAAGGCTGCAACAGTGCAGACGTGGGGAGAAGGCGGCAGCCTTAAATCACTTTAAAGCATCTGTCACAAACATTTACGTTTGGCCCCATAGGCTTCGGTTCCTGCACTCGTGTTGCATGTACAAAAATGGCTGCAGAGCTGGTTGTGGGTTTTGACTCATTTCCAGATTTTCCACTCCCACAGCTGTAATACTGAGGAAAAGCAGGATTCAGTCACTCATAACATTTATTCCCAGCAGGGCGGGGCGCGCTCTACCACCGAGCGAGCTGTGGGATGTGGGAAAAAGACTCGCGAGGAGAAGCTGCAGCACCAAACGAAGCCGGGCCGACCGTGCAAACACATCCTCCGTGAGTTATACACACACAGGTAACGCACACTGAAACACTGCCAGGATACTGTCATCTACACCTGATTCCCACTCGCAGAGCATGCTTCCATAACGTCACGGAATTAGTTGGGATTCAGCACAAAGCATCTACTTAGGAAGATTTCAAAGGTGCAAAATCATATCAGCGGGTCTTCGCCTGCATCGAGTTGATTAGAGACTATCGGGGCAGCGTCTCCAAACTTTCCCACCATATGTTTCTCATAGTGGCTATCAGCAGCAGCCATCATCTAAACAACGTACCAAACACATCACCCACTTTTCCAAGCCAAGCCCATTCGATCCACTCCATTTAACTGGCATAAACTGTTCCCCGCTGTTCTCTTTAACTCCTTAGCTCTAATGTTACAGGAAGTTAGTGTTCCATTACGCAGCAGACAGGACGCAATAATCCAGGCTAAATTGTTAAAAACAATGCCCGAGTTCTCCCTCGGTGACTCGTGTTGGTCCCCTTCGTCACAAAGGAGTGTAAAGTCCACGGATTCTTCTTTGTGTTTTTCCCTCTTAGTCGCCAATATCAACCTCCACTGTGGTGAAAGTAAAGGTTATCCTGTGACGGCAGGGGGGATAAACAAGTCGTTCCTTCATTCCTTTATACATCCAAACAGCCAATACTGGGACTGATGCAAGGACATGAGGATGAAACATGGAAGCGGCCCCTGTGAACACGTGTGCGTGCTAATCCCGGTGAAGATGTGCGGGAAAACCTTCAACCTGTCGGCAGCTTTTCATTTCTGACCCCAAAGCTCCAGAGATTCCTTCAATCTCTGTGTTAAATCTCTGAAATATGAAGCATGAAGGAACCTGCAGCAGAAAGCCAGACTGGCACCAGCCAAAGAGTCAACACCAAATTCCAGCAAGTCACGGCCCTTTTTGCTCAATATCTTTCACGCTTCTTCACTCTCTCGTGTAGAATAATCCACAGTGCTGAGAGCTGAGGTAAAAGCTGTGAAAGCTCATTCAGACCCAACGCCTCTCTCCCCGCAAAGTTATCCTGGTGGCAAACCACACATATCCTCAGAAACCCAATGTAAAATACAGTTTGAAGCAACGTACGGAGAGGGAAAATATCTCATCTGCACCACATCAGGTCGATGGAAAGCAGAGCTAAATAAATCTGAGCACAGAGGGAACTGCTGTGGAAAAACGTATGGACAACAGCGATGTGGTGTGCGCCACGCTGGAGCAGAACGTGGCGCAGGAGGCACAGGATGCATCAGGCAGTCACCGTGTTCTCAAATGAGACCTCCAGTGGAGGTGCAGGTCGTCTGGGTGGCAGCTGCAGGGAATGCTGGGAGGCTCTGCCCTCCAGGGTCACCTTGAAGCAACAGGCGATCAGACTATGTGGACAGAAACCCATTCTTGTTGACATGATCAGCCTGACTTTCACATTCGCAGCTGGCCAGGCGTGAAGGCGAAGCCTGCAGAGCAGACTCAGGAGGACCCAGACCGCTGGAGGAGTAAATAAAAGCAACGAAAGCTGCAATAAACTGTGCAGCGCTGCAGGGCCGCTGCAACCCCGCAAGCAATGTTCCAGAGCCTCCTCACCGGGAAGGAAAACAGCAGGTTTGGGCTCACGCGTGGGACAGGCTGTGTAGCTGCTGGGAGGTGAGCTGAGTTCTCTTAATCTGCGTCTGTCTGGCGGCTATAAAAAGACCCGAGGATTTGAAGTTGTCAGCGGCACCTTGTGCGCGCAACAGCCCCGAAATACAGTCCGGGAAAATCTACATTTCTACTTGTGTGATTTTGTTTAGCCCTGCCAGACGATGGCAGATTAAAGTGGATTATATTCTGGATGACCCGTAGTTTCAGCCAAAAACCTCAACCAGGTTTGACTGCGCTCACAACTTCAACTCCACCATTAAATCTCGACTCATGCCGAAAATTTGAATAAAAACAGACACATTAAACTGGCCGATGTGAGTAACTGAACACTGGCTCTCACTTGGGTGTGTTTTCGAGATGACCTGATAACAGGCTCTAGTTTCGGATATAAATTGCCCAACTCGTAAATGGAATTTGGTGGACCGTGTTCCCCGCATGGCAACGTTTTCCGCGTCACGAAATACACTAAAAAACTTTCAAGATCTCCAAGAAATATAAAAGCACCGCTATGGTTAAACAAGGATAGCATATTTAACCGATATATTAAATGAGATGAAGTTGGAAGAAACGTACCTTTTAAACAGTCGGAGTTAAAAATGGTGCGGACGCGTCTTTTCTTTGACTTTGCCAAGATATTTGCGCCGGTTGCTCCGCCTGTGCGTGACAATATCAGGCCAGTCGGTGAATGAGTGACTGGTGTTTCCCAGTAGGTAACGCAGAGTGTTTAGAGTCCTGCCCGTTTCTCCGACCCTCCCACCCACCACTCCCAGTCCAAACCTGCGCACCCGCAGCGGAGATTCACCTGCACAGGACGCACATAATCACATACACTGAATCATTGACTGCTCATGAAAAGTGGCAGTTTCCGTAGAAAGATCGCTGCAGTAGGAGCGGTGTCTCAAATTCTTCCCTTCTCTTTTCTTTCCCTGAGGGCCAGCCGAGCCATGAAATACCAGGAAGTCTACCATGAACCATCCCACAGCTCCTGCATGGCTGATGTGGTTTATTTTAGCCACCCACCATGTCGTCATTGTTTTCTCTGCTAGCACCTCATGACCATTAACTCTGCCCCCCTCTTGCGTTTTCGTCTCATGGTCAACCAAGCCTTTCTTCTAACGATCTGCAGTTAAATTTAATTTTATACCCTAGATTGCTATCAGTGAGAGATTGTTAAACAATGAAACGACGGCTTTTTAAACCGAGTTTTAAGAACTGGTGATTAAATAATTCTCCATATTGCAGGAAAAAAATGCAATTTTGGATGAAAAGTTTGGTATTATAACGATTATAATTAAACTGAGAATTTTTAGGGCTCTTCTGCCCTCTAGCGTCAATAAGACGCCACCTCACCTTTCGAAGTCACAAAGATGCTCCACACAGAAAGGAGGTTACACTCCTACTCCAAAATAATTATATGAAGTCCGATTTGGCCTAAAATAAAATTTGAACTGAATTAATTGTTATACACACCGATGGTGACAGTAGTAGTGCAGTGGATCTCATACTGACTTTTTAATCACATCATTATAGTTATGTTGCAAAAATATCATATCAACAAAATTCCCATTTCAGAAAAAACAGCAGAAGCAAATATATCTCTAATGTTGTAATATTTATAGCTCTGGCCAGCTACTGGTCTGACATAACAGAAGTTTGGGTGTTCAATATTTGGTTATGAAATGTGATTTGAAATTTGATTCCGGCTATTGATAACACACATGAAGGTGACCTCAAAGCCACTGCAATGTGTCGACACCGCCAGAGTGGGGAGTGATCGATCCACCCCCCCCCACACACGCACATCCTGTTAATGGGCTTTGGATGACCTCTGCTTTCACCCTTTAAATCAGCATCATTTGAATTCAGTATAATTTTCTAAGGTAACAACTTTTAAAAATGCATATTTCATAATTTGAAGAACAACAGAATGACGTTGCGTTTGGACTCTAATCCACCAAATGAGTCTGACCTGCTTGTTTGGTGACAGCAGTCAATGACCTGCATTTGTTTAATGCTGACGTTCAGGGTTGAACGGACACTGTCCAGTAGCTTAGTGGACAGTCTGGATGCACGTACATTTAACAAACATTCAGGGTGATTCGACCTTGGAGGAATGTGGGGATGGTAGCTGTGGTGGTGGTGATGAAGGGAGTGGAGCTGCTTACTGGAATGTTTTTGTCGTTTCCTCCCATCCAGGCTACAGTACATTCCGTGCTACCCCAATCATCAACATACAGCAGGCTGCATGAAGCACACCACATTCCTCTGACTATACATCAGTATAGTGGTCTGAACCCAGTGGTGCCTTGAACCACGTACTAGCCTAAACCTTCCATCTCTTACAAAGGTTATTAACCAAAAACGATCATCATCAGCCACAGAATTAAAAATAAGCCACTTAGTTCTGCAGCATGAATGATATACGAGCAGCACTCATTAGTTTGATTAGGCTAAGTTCCTGTGTGAGTTTGATCTGAAAGGGGGCTTGAGGTGCACATGTTGGGGTGCAAAGACGTGTATTTATCGCCCCCTGGTGGCAAGCTGCAACAACAAATTATACCCCTCCTCTCAGGTCACTGATATTATATTTAGATGACCTCTCATCCAATTGTGAGATTATAAAATCTGAGTTAATAGCTGAGTTATAGCTGACTCAATCTGATTTATTTACACGACATACAAAAACTGTGTCGAATGCTGCAGCTCTTCAAGTGTAAATTTCGCTCGGCTTCCCGTGGGAGTCGACCCATGTAACCTCAGCTGTGTCACCACGAACCTCAGCATTAAATCAAAGTTGACAACAACAGAGTGGGATCTGACCTTGCAGTTGTTGCAGTAGTGTTCTCCGTTTTTCCCCGGAGGAAGGATGATCTCCCCGGTTGGAATTAGCTGGATCCTCAGTTCCATCATCGTGCCCTCTGTTACTTTCCTGTCCTTTCCACAAAAGTGAGTCCACCTTCGTTTAGTCGGACCAAAACGGACTTCTCCTCTCCCCCCTCAGGTGTACGAGGTAATCCTTTAGCTGATGACTGAAAGGCAAAAAGTCAAACATGTTTTCACTCATATTGTTGTGAAAATCAGATTTAGTTGTAGAGATTGTCAGTGACTGGTGAAGAGATTTGGCGTGGGGTGTTACCTGTTGCAGAGCAGAGAGTCACAGTGAGGCCAGCTTCCCTTCACTGCAGCCAGAGGATGTTGCCTCTCCAGCTGAGGGATCACGGGAGGATATGGAGCTGAGATTATCCTGAGGTGCATGTCACAAACAGAGGATATGTGTCTTTTGTTACTGGAGTAAAGGCCTGAGAGGAGGAGGTGCTCGAGCTCGTAAGTCTTCGTGATGACAGTGTTATGCAAGCAAAACTACATTAATCACCATCACACGTACAAGTGGACATCAATAACTGCTCTTTAGATGTAAAATCAAGAAGTGTGTGTTTACTTGCAGGTACAATTCCATTCATTTATCCCAGAGTGAAGAGATTATTTACTATTTATCCAGTAGTTAATGTTATTTTACTCATTTATCACTAGATTGGATCTATGTTACTACAGTTTGAGTTATTTTGCTGCTGCTTTGATTGATGGCATAGTGTTTTTGCTTTAATAAAACACACACACACAGACCAGGTTAATCTCAACAGGGTTTCCTCCAAGACCAAGCATCCTGTTCCAGACATTTCCAGAATACACCCAGTCGATTAAGTGTGTGTGACGTGTTTCTGTGTGTGTGTAAGATGGACCACCACCAGCATTTTCCTTAGGATGTCCAAGCGCGAGGCACGCGTTCACACTTTCTAAAAGCAAACAAGGGACCTGTGCTCTCACTGCTGTGCACTTCCTGTCCCCCAGGAACAGACAATACACACGAACCAAGTCAAACACGCGTGCATTCCGACGCACACCTATATATTCACTCTTTGTGACAGAAAACACAAACCGTCTACTGCGTTGGATAAACAACCATCATTCCGATGGCCTTCCTGGTCTGCGCAACGACCTCCAGCGCTGCCGTTGGCTCGCTGTCATGACCTCTGAGGTGAACTATGTGGCCAAAGCACACCAAGAGGTGAAGAAGTCAATTTAAATTGAAATGTCACAGTCAAGACACACAACATGTAACACGTAAATGTTTAAATGCTTGTTTTTCCCGTGTAGAACAAGATGTGTGTGAGCTGGCATCACAGGCAGAGAGGAAGTGACAGTGACACACATCCTTTGACCTATGACACCAGCTGCAACCATTCTTGGCAGCCTGGCATCAACAGGAAACTAACACACATCCTTACACACACACACACACACTTGTACTCAGATAAAAACACAATTTTTAAAGGACTGGCATCTGAGATAAACACTATTGTTACCTAGTTTTGGGGAGAATTTCAGCAGTAACACATGTGCACGCATGTGCACACAAAAACACGCTGCTAACAGTTGTGCATTTAATGTTAGTTTGCAGATGTTTTCCTAATGTTCTTATTAATCTACAAGTACATTTTTTTAGAGCTGAAATCCACCAGTCTGATGCTACAATTCAGCTAATTTTTTTTTTGCCAATATAAAGCAGAATATAAATCATGTGGTGTAATAAGCACACACGAGTACAGACAACTTTAGGTTCACCGGATCACTCTGCTGTGTATTTGTGGGCCAGTCCCGTAACCAGAGCCAGACCAGATCAGATCCAGCCTGAGTAAATCTCACAAGTGTTGCCTGAAAATAACCGGGGCTATTTATAACTGCTGTCTCTGCAGCAGGGGAGGAAGTTCACAATATTTCACTGATGTTTGTTCGCCAGCGGCTTGCTTCAACAACAGCAAAGCTGCAGCAGTTTCCAGTTTCAACAGGAAGCCAAGGGGAAGTTTAAAGACGCCAACGAGGCTGCGGACGCCGCCACACACCCTGTAAAGAACTATGTCTAAATGGATATGCCATCTAACCCCCTGTGAAAATACATTCTTTAAAATGAGTCAGGTATTTCCAGTCAGGTATTCGCTGGAGCTTGCTGCCCTCTTCAGGTTTCCTGGGAAGACAACCGTGAGTTGCCATGGTAACCTGACAGTCAAATCTTCCAGAGGTGTGACAACCGTCTCACTGGTCGTGTAGCATAAACCCACTCTGCACAAAAAAGCTATTTAACAAAACAGCCTGACCAGTAAATAATGCATTGGCATTAAGTAACTTTTCTTTACCAGGTTTAAACTGCAGGGGGCAGACGCGAGCTCGTGAGCTCTGCAGGTGGTCGTCTTTAGTGCTGTTCGTGAACTTTCTGACTCTGAAACTTGATTGGAAGTTGTCCCCCAGAGGTGTCAGCAAAGCCTAAAATTTCAAGAATAAATATTTAAACAAACTTGGGATCATCAACTTAATTACACCAAAACCAAACACTACCTTCCCCACACGGTCCACTCAGCTGTATATCACTGCAACCGCACAGCTTTATTTTGAGACAAACGAGACGCTGCAATTACACAATAAAGAGGCTGAAGGAGGCAGCTGAGAGGTCAGACAGATACACCAGAATGTTCGGCAGACAGAGGTGGCAGCAGATGAAACAGGCTGCACATGATGCAGAGGGAAGTCACCGCGCTTCTGACGCCACTTTCACAGCGCGCCCTATATTTAGGTGGGACTTTGAGTTCAGGCTGTTATTTTGGGTGAATTGTGGAGGTTAAAAGAAACAGCAGAGGTAAATAATCGATAATAAATCATAAAAGAATGCAGGTATCAAGTCCGAGTAATAGATGCGTTAAAACCTGAAAATAAGGTCAAAAGGTCAGCAAAAAGTCAGGATTTCCATTTATCCAGTGACAGTTTGACTGTGAACAAAAGACAAGTCAGTCTGTATTGATTAATTTAGAGTGTTTAATGTTATTTCCATGCTGTTTCAGTATGAATACAGATTCCCTGTCTGTGGCTCCAGTCAGACATCCAGTAGTACAAATCAGCTCAGAGTTACACGCTACGACGCTAACAGAGGGAGAAAATAAAGGAGAGAGCAGGGAAGACCTCTAATCTTAGAGAAGCTCCAGTAAAAAGAAACCAAAGGTGGGGAGAGACAGCAGAGATGAACGTCTTACTACATGACAGAACTACTGACCGTTGTAGGACTCTGTCCAGGAGCGGGGCTGACCCGGGGCTTGACCTTTACACAAGAGAAACCTCTGGTTTTTAAATCAAAACTATCTTATCAGCTTTCATGGGTTCAGCGTGTGTGTACAGGTACAGTATTTCAGCACAGTACAGTCAAAGAAAATGACAGCCACATAACACAATCGCTGCTGTGTAAAAGTGAAGTTATTCTTTGCCCCACATGGATTAATTCTGAAAACCTACAACAAGGGCACTTAAAGTTTTCCAAACCGCCCTTAAGAAAAGAAAAAAAAAAAGGTAAAATGATTTGCATGGCATTTCAATAAAAACAGATAACAGGCTCCCGAAACTATGTCAACATTATCAGTAATAAAAGTTAATTTCTGTAATTACATTAAGAAAAAAAAATCTCAATACATCCAGCAACTGATAAAAATAATAAAAGAAAAAAAAAAAAAGCAAAACAAACCAAAAATACAGTAATGAAAACAAAGATAACTACTGTTGTACCAGGACAAAACTCCTCCCAAAACAATCCAGAAACTCTTTATCTCTGCCTGTCTAACATTGTATTTCCTGTCTCAATTAAGTGGTATTTACTTAAAATGATGTAAGGACTAATATAAAAATAAAAAAAGCGAGAAAAATAAACTTGTTAACTCCACGACCCTGCAGGGTGACAGAGCTACAGAGGAGGAAGAGGAAAGGAAGGGAGGAAGAGCGTGAGGAGGTGCAGGGGGGGTCTTGAGTTGTTGGTGGCGTAGTCTCACTGGGCCTCATCCTCGACGTCCTGCAGCGCCTCTTTGTTCTGTTCTTCACCTGGTTGAGAGAAAGCAGAGACTCTGATTCTGGATCTGAGTGGTTTTTTTTAAAGAATGAGCTTCACCTGCAGCCAAGCAGACGAGACGCTCCGGTTTAGCGAAGCAGCATTCAGGCCAATAACACAAACTTGGTGGCCCGGGGGGACTAACTCTGTGCTGGCTGAAGTGGGAGGAGCCTCAGCTGATCGAGCGGCGCTTTTGCCCCGCGGCTACAGAACAGGACCCGTCTCTTCCCCCATGTGACAGATAAAGACACGTCTGCTGCCGGCTCCAATCAAGAAATATTTTCACTTCTCCCTGCACATTCCGAGTGTCACCAGGAACTATTGACGCTGCTATTTGTTCCTATTTACTTATCTGATGAAACCACCTACACGTGGGCATTTTTTTTTTCTGTCAGCAGTAAAATCAAAAGCTTGTGCACTGTCCCGGTGCCCAAGCGAGGCAAACGCATGCTGAATCCAGTCCATCTGCCATCAGACTGTGTTCATTCACTCCTCTAAGAACAGTGTAAATGGAGGTCAAGTAGTGGAGGAAAAAAATTGAACCCACTGTGTTCAAAATTGATCAGCTTAGCTGAGCTTTTGAGTCAAACTTCTTAAAAAAAAAAAAATCACTATTACGTTAGGATTGTAGTCAGTTACACAGCAATAAACACAATGTGTAATAATCTTTCTTGGAAAAGCTCAGCTGAACCGTCTGAACTTGAAAAAAGTTTTAATTGATTGTGGCATGAAGGTCAACAATTGCACTTCATTAAGGGACAAAAAAAAGGCGAGTGGAAGTGTGAGCGATCAACTGAACGGGTGTAACATCAAAACAAGGGTGAGTTAGTGTGGAAGCAGCCAAACACAGAGCAAGACCTGGGTAAGCAACACTTACAACGTACAGTTAACATGGGAAAAGAACAGTCAGGTTTGTTCCCTTTAGGAATCTACAGCAGAGGGAATGAGAAAAAGGAGAGAGAGATGAGGAGTCACAGGATAAAAAGCTGCGGGACGATACTCAACAAGGCAGACACGGCTCTGTGATGAATGGAGGGGTGAGTTCAGAGGAATCACACACAGGAGCTGCTCAGCAGCGTCCATTTACACACTGGACTTTACCCGGGGTGGGCTGCTTCTGCAGCTCGTTTTTATTTAAAAAAGCTCTAGGTTAGTGTGATGTGGGGCAGTGAGGTGGCTTACCCTCTCCCTGCATATCTGAAGTCCATAGTGTCAGGTTGTCACGTAACAACTGCATGATAAGTGTGGAGTCCTTGTAGCTCTCTTCGTTCAGCGTGTCCAGTTCTGCTATAGCGTCATCAAACGCAGCCTTAGCCAACCTGAGAACACACACCACAGGTTAGAAAACATAGGGTTTATAGTTTCACCGGAGAGCGCAAATGCCAGTGGGAGGAATTATTGCAGTTAGTGTCCATGGCAACGAAAGGATTTGTGAAGCAGATTAAAATAGGAGACTTTTTTTGATTTGAGCACTATCAGGACTTCAGAGGTTTGTATCTATAAATAACTTGTTATTTGTGGAAGGCGCTGTGTCGGAGCAGTGATTCACAGGAAAGAAAAACAGGACTGTTGTTAACCTGCAGGCGCGATCGGGAGAGTTGAGGATCTCGTAGTAGAAGACAGAGAAGTTGAGGGCCAGCCCGAGGCGAATGGGGTGTGTGGGAGGCAGCTCTGATGTGGCTAGATCAGTGGCAGTTTTGTAAGCCACCAGGCTGTTCTCAGCTGCCTCCTTTCTGCTGTTGCCAGTGGCAAACTCTGCTAGATACCTGTGGTAGTCCCCCTTCCTGGAATTGGAGAAAACAAACATGAGCTTCACACTTTGCATTTCTTTGGCTACATTTCCTGTTTAAAAATTAAAAGGCAATTATTTATTCATTGTTTAACTACATTCAGACGATAAAAAGCTCACATTTTGTTGTAGAACACTTTAGATTCTCCCATTGTAGCAGAGGGGAGGAGGTGGCGTTCCAGTGTATCCAGAATGTCACCACAAATTGATTTCAGCTCGTTTTCCACCTATTACCAAACAAAACAGAAATGATTTGTGTTATTTTAACTGCAAACTCAGGATTTGTCTCTGTTTTTTTACATGACTTTGATCACTAAAGAGAAATAATCCTGCTCTTTTAAAATTCTTAACTGATTAATGGTCATTGTTCTGCTTAATGGCAACACTGAGGCAGTGGATATATAAATGTAGCAATCAGAAAACATCCAGTGTATTTGTGTCGCAGTCTAACTCTATGCATAGGTGTTCTAAATATTGCCTGATGATTGACAGCCATGGCTCTGTTGCTGTCTGTCTAGTAGCTGTCTGTGTGTCTTGTGCATGTGCTTGCAGAGCAAATTCAATACAAACTGCTATACGAGTCGCTGCCTAAACACATTTTCTGATTCTCTAGGGCAGCAGATAATAGTTGCTGGAAGTTTTACCGTTTGCCTGTACTCCTGGATCATCTTCATTTTCTTTTCATTACACTTTCCTTCTTCCCTGTGTTCAATACTGCTGATTATCCTCCAGGAAGCTCTCCGAGCTCCGATCACATTCTTGTAGGCCACAGATAGCAGGTTCCTCTCCTCCACTTTGAGTTCTACATCCATGCTTGCCACATTCTTCATAGAAACCACCATCTCTGTTTGGGAGAACACAGAGGCTGTGTCAGTAAAGGTTGAGGACATCTCTCTACATTGTCTTTCACAAAATACATCAGTTAGATATTAATATGTTAATTTAAAATAAATCAGTTGTGCTTCACAATAGGTGACTGTACAATAGGGTATAACTCTAAAAGCACAGTGGGAAATGAGAGTGGTGGCTTGCTTAGCAACACTAACCTCCACCTAGTCACTCAGACAATCCAATAAACATAGGCAGCGTTGTTCTCAAGGGTGGTGCTTGTTTCCAAAGCCCACTAAAGGTGCATCAGACTTTAAGGTATGTCCCACTGAAGTATACAGACCAAATACTGACTTTTGTACGCACTGTTAATTAAGCGGACTTAAAGTGTAAATCATAGCCAGAGTATTTACTAAGGTCTACCCACTCTTTAAATTACAGAGCTTGTCAGCTACTAAAAAGTCCCAAAAGGTGCTGCAGCAACTTAACATACCAGCGTCGTGAGGTAATTCACCCATTGTATTGTATCGGAAATATCTGAGACACAGTGTGTCTAATATTCTTACCAGGAGCTTTCACGTAGCCATTTATTCAGTTATAATTTTGATAATTAAGGAACAAGGAAGGAATCAATGTTGGAAATTTCGTCAAACACAAAGCATGTCATATACGTTCTGTGCCTATTAAAATTAAATGCATTTTTCTCTAATACTAAGCACAAAATGAATCTTAAAAAAAAAAGAACCACTTCTTGTACACTACTTACTGTAGAAAAATAACATTAACTCGACCACGTCCCAGCGAGGTAAACATTTATCCATCTAACTGGAAATTAGTTAGCAAATACACTTGTTACCGATTCCGTGACCGAGTCATGGCACTTTGCGTTAATGCAACGTGCCAGTTAACGTCCTCCCTTTAAAAACAACCAGGCCTGTAATGGTATAACAATTTGAGGAGTGCACCAGTCAGGACCTTTTTCGTTAATCGATCCGTTCATTAATGTGGGGAACACCCCAAATGAACAGCTGCCGGAGACTGCAATGCTAGCACACAACAGACCAGTGCTTTTATGACGTCAAGTGAAATATATTTTTTGTTTTGTTTTTAATCATACAAAGGTGCCCCATTATTCGTGTAATAAATCAACCGACGTAGTTAACAAAACCAATTGCTTAAATGTTCGGCTAGAGACCTAGCATGGTGCAGAGGAGGTAACCCATGACAGATCATGGTCAATAGCGTTACTCCGCCATTTTGTTCTAGCTCATTAGCTAACGTTAGCCACTGACAGTCACTTTCGCACGATTTTCATAAAACAGAAGGACATGGCGCACTGACCCTGGCCTTACAGTCATATTAATACCTCTTTGCAACAAGCCAAGGAGATGTCAATGAATACTTAGGTGACAAATCTAGTCACAGCCATGTTAGCTCTCTTGTTAGCCATGGCTAACACTGCCCCGTTAATATTAGCAAGCTAACTCGCTGAGACCCTCCGGTTAACACGTCCAAGTCCGCACGAGCTTTCAAAGTGTCTTACCGTCATATCGCTCTGCTTGTTCGGCAAGTTTTGCCTGATAAACTAGATCATCTCGTTCTCCCATTGTGTATTAAGATGCAGGACCAGATGGGCTACGCAGTCACAATGGTAAAGTAAAAAACCCGGTCGCTTGCTAGGTGTAATCGGGGTTCCTAGAAATCAAATGGGTCGATGAGCGGTGTTCCACCCCACCGGCAGCTCAGCGCTGGGATGGAGTAAAGATGGCGGCCGCTTTCATCCGCGTACATACGCGCATAAATCATCAGCTCCATCCCGGGTCTTTATTTCTGAAAAAGATCTGCTAAAATCATTAATTTCAATAAAATACCAGTGACGGCAGTTTTCAGTTTCTAGGTAACTGTCAAACATGTTGATATTTAGACAAGGTTAACAGGAATTCAACTTTCAACTCACTTCAAAACAAGTTTACGTTGCAGTTTTTAATTTTTTTCATCATATTGTGTTTTTTTTATTTATTTTTTTAACATTCAGTCCCTCTGATGTAATGAACATACATTTATATTTGTTACATAATATTTGAGTCTGTTTCATCAAAAATAACTCGGCTTTGACACCTTAGAACTGTGTTCATGTAACGTAATAAAGTGCAGTTCTCACAAAAGCAGAAAAAAATAATTTGTCATGGGTGTGTCTTTATTTACTAGTATATTAACACATTACATGCTACACAAAATAAAAAGTTTTTCCCCAATTGTCTTAAAAGAATAGTGTTATAATGGCACATTATGACATGATCACAATCCCTACTGGCATTTAGCCACCCTCTCCTTTTTAATGACAGGACATGAATGACTTCATGCAGGGATGCTTAAAATAAAAAAAAAAAAAAAATCTCGGGGTTATATTGGCAATGCGCTTAATGAAACCCACTACTTACAAACACCTGCATGTGCAGCATGGATGAAAAAGCTTGATTTGATCATAAGTAGCGTCTAAGCGTCTAAAATGTGGCACATGAAAAGCTGCCTTAAAAAAAGAAAAAATTAAATTTTCTTACACTGAAAACGCCATGTTTACAGTTGGTATTAAAAGGGTCACAAGGCCTTCAAACTAAAATTCAGGCGGAGTCAGGGACAATTGAAACCCTAGCAGGAAGCATAAATTGCAGTTTAAACTCTGCGACCTCCCGGAGCCTGTGAACGTTGTTACAGCGCCCCCTAAAGATGACACAGGGCAGCAGCCAGACAAGCTGCACCGTGTGAGGAAGAATTCTCACAGCTCAGGTTCTCTAGGAAAGATCCAAGCTTCACACCAAACCAGAATTTGTTATGATACGTGGGGGTGATGATTGTCAAAAGTCAGCAAGACTCACTGTAGATAAAATCAATCTGGACAGGTATGGAACATGTTCTACCGTTGTTTTCCTGAACATCGAAAAGTCAATGCTGACTTGTACATCATTAGTAGACAATACTTTAATAAATTGCAAAGGATTAAGTAAGGAAGACCAAAGAAAAACAGGCCAGTAAACAGTGCAAGATGGCAGCAAAATTATTAAAAGGTTAAAAGGGTAGGTACCAAATAATACAATGTTCTTGGACACATCTGCTAAAATGTGTAATCAATCGGATGTGCAAGACTGGGCGAGGTGAAGACAGAGGGTTAACATGAGAAGGTTCTATATAACATAGGGAACAACCTACATTCACTCTGTTCAACTTCATTCATATACATCAGATGGTGGAGACCACGCGCAGGCAGCCCTGTGAGAGCTGGGGGCCAACAGATGTGGCTCCCTGGAGTCAGGTCATCCACTCTGACCCATCAGGCCTTCCCAGCATGCAGTGGTAAAGCGTGCTCACTAGAAACTGTTACCTCCTAGACAAAAATCAGTTATAAAGAAAACTACAGATAACAAAAACATCTTAGCATGTAATGATAATCACTTAGTACATCATTTAATCACAATATGTTCATTTTTTCCCCATAAAAAAGATTACTTGGTGGTACTTGGTCACGGTAGATGAGTGAATAGCGGTAAGGTGAGCGAAGGTGTGAGAGGTGGACCATAGTATTATCAGCATCACCCCCACGGCGACAGTTTCTACGGCTACAAAAACTACATCGTTTACTACTCTGTATTCTTATGGGGTAAGAAGAGATGCTGCGGCCACATTGCCTGTCAGTGTTACTCAATATCGATGCTGCATTCACGTCCAACAATCAGAACGAGTTGGTTTGTAAACACCACCTGTGTTCCAAACACCTGTAATTCCCTTTAACAATATTAGTTAAATATTAATCAGGATTTGTACAGTTCCTGAATGAAAAAAATAAGGAGAAGAAAATGACCATGTTCACAAAAAAAAAAAAAAAGTTGCAATGGTGTAAATACAAACAAGTCAGGGTTCAAGCAGGAAATTTTTAAACAAGATGAGATTTATCGTGTGTGTTGGTTAAATATGAAGCTGACGGCGCTAAATTACAATTAGTGTAAGCAATTCAACCAGTTGTGATCTTGCTACAATTATTTTTGTTTTATCCTGTTGAAAACGGATGTGTTGCTTTACAAATGTGTATTCTTTTGCCGTGAGAGCCAGGCAAGCCATTACCCTGTTTTTATGCCTAAATAACTTAAAACATCTGATTGTTGCAGCTTCTAATTCGCACGACACACGTGAGGCCAGCATCAGTCCTTTCATTCAACTCTTATGAAAAAGAAAAGGAATTAGCATATTTTTAAAAAATCAAACTATTCTATTAAACACAAAACGGCGCTGTTACAATTACATGGGTTACTGTATTACTGTCTGACATAAATGCAGCATAAGTGATCCTCCAGTGCAGTAACCATGGTGACAGATGAGTTGAAGATGAGAAATGACACGGCACTGAGCAGTTATCTACTGGCACCAACACAGGAAAAGGAAGTGGTAGTTTGCTGTAGTGAGAAGTCTCCCTAGGCGCTAAAGTTTATTGTCACTTCCACAGAAATGGAGATCAATTTACAGCCCCTCTTTTGGGTTTATGATCATTTTTTTAAAATGTCAGCCAGAGCGGGTGGTGGAGAAAGGTGAGAGCTGTTGTAGAGGTGCAGAGAGAGAGCGTGTGCATTTCCAGAGTCTGTTTGTTCTGTTTTCCGATAACGTACTTGGCGCAGGTAAAAGCCTGAACAGGCAGGGGGAGATATCAGGTGGACAGGTGAGTCGGGAAGGAGAAGGAGGTTCTAATACTAGCGTCCAAGTCTGCAGCTTAGACGTCCGCTCTCAGCTGAGTTCGTCCTCAGCGTTGTGCTGGTCCAGCAGTTTGACGTGTGTGAAGGGGAAGTGACCACGTTTGCCTTTACATTCGCCCTCCCACTGGCCGTTCACATTTATTTTGGTCACCTTCACTCTGTCGCCCACCTGGGGAGGGAGAGAAGAGGAAGATACGATGAATATGTGATGAATAGTGCTGATACGATTGTCCAAAGACCTTGAGGGAAAATTCTATTCACTTCATCTACCAGTAAAACAAACTGGATCATTTTGTCTGTACTCCTGTCACAATAATCACATGGTACCAGAATGTAGATGTAGTTTCGGCCCAACATTAGGATGTTGGATATAATTGAGTGGGACAGGAGTGGCACCTCTTGTGTCAATGAACCTGAGCAAACAGGGATTAACAGCCAATTCCAAAGTTCAAGTCAGAGTGGATGATGACAGGGAGGTTAAAGCTGTATGGGCTCATAGCACTGGGCCGATAACCATTTTGAAAAGAACCTTTCATGTGTTAATGTATAAACTGCGTCATCTGCATGGCTAAAATTGCCTCAATAAAGTTTTATTTCTTCCCAAAAAAATTCTATTTCCTTACATTTGCATTTACAAAAATTAAACAGCTACAACAGCCGCAAGCTCTTTTCATTTTCCTAAGGTTTTTTTTTATATTATTACAGTTAACATTGCAGAAAAATCTACCAATGAGAAAATATTAATACCTTCGTAATCTAATGTCCCACCCTTGGACACGTGCTAGCAACAGCTGTTTGATAATGCAGCAGCTGCCCTCAGCAATGCATGGTACTGTATATAAGAAACTGATTAGAAAAAAATCATCACAATATAATATTCTGCACCATCCTAAGGCACAGCAGGTATAAAGGTCCCTGTAACCCCTGTAGGAAATGTATTTTCTTTAGGCGCAATCTAAGAAAACAGCTCCAAGCAACTATAACATATTGTAGCATTAAGCAGAGATTGTCTGTACCTGAAACTAAAACCTTTTTAGTACATTTGTAAATTAGTGCATGTCTCAAGACGGGGAAATGTGGGGTAATTATTAATAATGCAGTACCGCCTTGCTGAGTCACTTCTGGACGAGCAGAGAAAACATGCAGTCTCAGGTCAAAGCCCGAAAGGTCTGCCACAGGTGGGAGTGGCAGAAACCAACTCATACCCAGGATTCATTAGTGACACTTGAGTGAGTAAACTCAGTGATGAAAAAACTGAAAACTTGTCAATCTAACAGGATCAAAAATGATAAATCCACACAAAGAGGACAAACATTTTAGACACAGATCCATTTAAAAATGGATCAGATTCATTTAAAAATGGATCTGTGTCAATAACGGCAGCAGCTGAGACAGGCCCATATTGTGGCTAGATTGCCTCTGAGGCTGGCTCCCAGCTCAGCTTGACTCCTGGCTTCAGAGAGGCTAAAGGAAACAGTCCTGTTCCCAAACACAAACTATTTCCTTCCCCCAACGACCTGCTCCTTGGGAGCCTTGCTCTCACTTCCGGACAAAATAATTAGTGAGAAGCAGAGCTTAATGGTTCACCAACTTGCCTCAATATACCAAATATTAGTTCTGTTCTAATCTTGAAGGATTATACTAGTTCGTTAAGAGAAAATATATTGGCGCTGATCTCACTGATCTCAGCAGCAGAGGCTAAATTATTTGGCAAACGACACAGAGATCTGGCTGCGCATGTTCTGACCTTGATTCCTGTCCCCTGCTTAACAAATACTGGGGAAGAAGCAATTGCAAGCACAATGGGAAAAAGAGGAAATGAATAGGACTTCAGACTTGATAAGCTAAAAGGGTTGGTCCTACATCCTTCGTCCCTAACATTTCCTCCCATCCCACATATGTCAAGAGGATACATGATGCCAAGACAAAACACCACATAAAGTGCCATATTTACCTCCAGTGCCAGAGCAGTCTTGTCATAGGCATTAGGCACCCTCTTCTGTATGGCCCTGGCGTAGACAGGTCCGTTCTGGAGATTTGGGAGGGGAGTAGGCTGGGCATACTGGCTGGGATCTCCAAGTAGTGGTGCACTGGTCTGGGCTGCACAGCCATCAGAGTTTCCTTGTATCCCCGTTCCCCCTGGTTGTCCACCAGGAAGACTGTGCCCTGCTACCAAACTTGGAGACGCCGGTCGGTACTTCTCCACATACGGCACAGGTATCATCCCTGCCCGGCCTTCAGAGTTCTGGGCATTCCACCACTGTTCCTCCGGCTTTTCAAGAACTCGGAGTATATCACCCTTCCTAAAAGGGAGATCCTCCTCATCATTGCCTGGAAAATCAAAAAGGGCACGGACATATTCATCTTCCAGGCGCTGTGGGGGGCCTCCGCCAGGACCGACGTTGATGAAGGAGGCAAATTTGGACTTGTTGATAGGCTCTATTAAGGTGGTGGTATCCAAGTAGTGGATTTTGTAGAATTCTAGCAAAGCAGACAGCGCAACAAACTCCTGGTCACCAATCCGGAAGCGTGGGTGTGCTGAACCTGGTGACGATAAATGAGGAGTCAAATACATTTTTCCAACACAAATATTTAGTTTGTGCATATTTTAGAGCTGAATTTTTCCCATTTGTATTTTTCTTTTGCTAAAAGTCTGTGAAACCTTTCAAAAGCACAACTATACAAGTGTTCTGATACAGATACACTCCAATAGATAATAATTATCAATATATATTAAACATGGCAAAATGAGGCATTTTTGAATATTTACAGCTTTTTCAGTGTCAGCAGTTAATTGGAATGATGCACCAAAAATGATGTGTTTTACACAATCTACTACCAGCCAAATTTTACAAAGAAAATTATAGTCTACTGTAATAATTTTCTGGGCTTTTCATAAGGTGTAAACTAACTACACAATTTATATTTGTTTAGTCCCTGGCCTGTAGCGTGAATCTCCTTTGATGCAAGTCATGCAAGAATAATCACAGTAGCACCTCCATGTGCAAAGCCTCTCGAATCAACTCATTTAACTTACCTGACCCTGATTGTCGGTTGTTGCTAATGCTGTTTATTATGTAATGCGAGACTTTGGAATTCTCCGACACCGAGAGCACGTAGTCGCCATGGATGGAGCTAGAGTCCCGGACCAAAAAGACGCCGTGCCTCTGCCCCTGCAAAAGAGACACAGCCTCCTGTCTGCCCAAACGACCCCAGTACCAACTGTTTTGGTCCTCCGCGTCAAAATTTCCGGCCATGATAACTACTGAAAAGCCGAGGCTTCACCGGGCCTTCCCTTCTCTCCCTCCCGTTATCCACAAGCAAAGCCTTCAACTCATACAAAAACTTTAGCGCCTAGAGCACGTTTAGTAAACAGGCGACATCCGCAGCGAGCCGTACGGACATCAATTTTCGGATACAGAACCACAGCTGGGAAATAAAATTGACCTTTGTTCGCTTTCTCTTCGGGGTTAGGCACCGCTAATAATATAATGCGTTTTACCGATTGAATACCAGCGACAACCAACCAAGCGATGACAACTAACTTCAAAAACTGAAATGGCGGATACGGGAAAACAAAAAAAATAGGACCCCACTCACAGGATGTGACGCAATAGGTATGCGCAACAGACGCATGCGTGCCAAGCTCGACAAACCTTTCAAAACTAACTTAAACTTCCGGTTACAACTACCGGCAGACACAATGTTTCTTCCACTTTTATTATTAAAATTGTTACAATAATAGTTAAAAATTAACATTAACGGAGGTGCTACGTATAATTTTAGTACCTTTTTGTACCTTCACGTAACGGCCTGTATCTTATAGGTATATTTTTATAAGCCTTTATTTTGGTAAAACCGACCTACTTCCTCCTGTAGGCGTTTGACTTGACGGCCTTTGCATTTTAGTGTGTTTAAAAATCAAAATCTTGGCCGCTTATTGCAGCTGTTAAAATCTGCATTAATTATAAATTATAATTAATTTATTATAAATCTTTTGTTTACATACGCGTATATTTAAGCAATTTGACAAATAAAAGATTAGTTTCATCTTACAAATTTCGCCATTAGATGTCAGTCACATGTCGTTTTACAGTATATCCATCATGAAAATATTTGCATCTATATTTACAGTGCATTCAGTGCAATCCCAGCACTGTTTCTCTGAACTAACTTTCAAAGTAACATCTACTTCTCTTTAAGTTTCATTAAGTTTCACAAGTACAGCATCAAGTGAGAGTTAAACTAAATCTTTGTGATTCTAAACTACTATATGCATACCTATTACTTATATACGTTTCATATATCCCCCTCTGACCCAAAGTGTGGATAAAGCAGGTACAGAAAATGGATGGATGGATGGGTGGATGGATGGATATAACAGAATCATCAGAATTATTTTGGTATCATATCATTTATTGGGATCAGTTATTTCAAAGAAAGTTACATATTGCACAATTTCATCTATAAATGAAAACACATACCATTCCGCTCAACAAATATTTTAAAAAGTACCATAAAAAATTGAATCAAATGATTATGAGAAGAAAGAGGTGATGTAAGAAACAATAATATAAATACTGTGAACTGATATAACAGACCCCTGCAGAAAGAAAAGACCTACAGATGCTACAGATGATCCTGCTTTCAGAGCTGCACGTTTACTGATACTCTGCAGTGAATTAGCACAGTCTTTTGCAGCTTTGCATCAAATGAAATCATTAGGCATCCTTTTACCACATGTCCTAAATAAAAAGCAATGGTACGATCTTTAACTAAAAAAGATTACTGTGCCTGCATCTCTATACAAAGATATGCAGCTACAGTTTCAATGATGAATGTAATGGTAATCCAACGAAAGCAATTAGACACATTTTCATTAATATTCTGAAAGCAGCAGAGACACTGGTATATTATTTAACATTTGTACTCTATGCAAGTACATATCCAAATAATTTTCATGTACTAAATAATTTTGTTTTTTATGTAAACATTTTTTTGTTAAATTAGACCAAATCAGTTTCAGGGTAGGCCTCTTTCTTGCTTAACACACAATTGCTTTGAGACAAGTTGGAATTAAAGTGGCATAGAGATAAATGCAGACAAATATTTATGGCTTCAGCACATGAGCAAGCCAAGTTGTACATGTAAATGAGAAGCAAACCATCCACACCTTTCTCTCTGCAGAATAAGAGTTATGCAACAGTATTAAACAGAAAACCTGAGAATAATCAGCTTCCACAGATCAACGCCAGGTCACATGCAGTGACTCAACCACTCTTGAATATAAAGCTAAAGATTGACACTAATATTGCACTGATGGTATATAAATGTTCTCATCAGGGTCCGTCCAGACCACATGAATATCAATAATTGACATTTTTCCTTCCGACTGATGGCTGTAACCACTGAACAACCACTGATTTAGGGACAATCCTTTTCAGTGGGGATTCATTTTTGTCCATGAAATTCTCCCACCTACATCTGCTCTAAATGGTTCAACACCATCTGTACAATTGACTTTGCAGGGACATGCATGAATAGCTTATTGTAAACATAGCTTAAAGGGAAGTTCCTCTTTGTAAATACAGCTTCAAGTACCATTGTGTCTGTCGTGTGATGAAGAGAGTAGCTGGATGAAAAGCTTTCAGAGGTCACCGTGTTGTCACCAGCACGCTTCAAAGCAAAGTCTTGATATGATAATTACAAAAATAAGAAAGTTTGGCTTGATTTATAGAGCCTTTAAGGTTAAATTGTGTTTTCAGATATCTTTAAGAAAAGCAGTCTAAAGTCAGATTAAATCTCCTTTCTGTGTGGATGGTTTTCTGGTTTCTTTGTGGGTTCTGTACATGAATTTATGCACGGCATGGTAATTTTCTTTTTATCTCAAACTTGCCCTGCACAGGATATCCAGTGGTAGATAATGGATGGATGGAACTGTTGCACTGGAAATTTGATCAATGAATTATCAATACTGAGTACAGTCTGAATAGGACATGAAAAATGAAATGAAAAAGAATTTTAATGTTTGTAAAAACTCATGAAAACGATAGAAAGATAAAACATTATAGGCATTAAATTGTTTTTGCTGGTGTTTTTTTTTTTTGTCAGATCCCCAACTTTAACTCATTAGATGCTTTTTGGAGGGTTGTTGGTTCTATACCTTTACTCTACAGCCAGTGTCATCCTGATATGTATGTGTAACTATCCTGCAAGTGTATGAATTACCACTGCTACATCAACAGTTATTTTACGGTAAGTGTCTGTCCACAGCTGCAGTACACAGGGAGTTCTACTACCGTCGTCCTCGGCTGACTAGACACCATGTGATGCTGGCTTTTCGATTTGCGTTTTGCGAGACTTTGTGACGTGACTGGGGTTATAAGCTCCCGCCCAGAAAGCAGGCGGTCAATGATGCAGGATGCCCTTTCTTTACACTTGTCATTAATGACTTCATACATCGCCTCTAGAAGCAAAACTAATGAAGTAAACGGTGAATTTTAATAAACTTCAGCTTCAAGTGCTGCGGCTGCAGGCATCAGAAAAGGACTTCCATCATGATGCCAAACACGTTTACAGCTCCACTCCACTAGTGCAGGAGTCTCTAAAGAGGTAAGGTATATTTATTATTTCATCCACTTTTAACTGCTTTATGATGACACTTGCTTTTATGGGTCTGTATAAATAAAACCATACAGATTAGAGTCTTATTTGTGTGTAATATTGCTTGAAAACAACACAGAAACCACACCTGGATGTCTGAATTAAAATGCATTCCTAATTAAAAACATGATCTACAGTCAACTCAACCGGCCCTGCACTGGTTAAAAACAATATGCAGTCTGTACAAACAGTATAAAGGTTTTTGAAGTGTGACACATGCATGGAAAGGCTGGCTGAGAGCTACATACTGCATCTGATTTGTTGTAACCCAGCAAATACCATGACTGATGTGATCGTACCCAACGCGTGCATAAATGCAGCACTGAATGCGACTAGTGTAAAAGTAGCATGAAGCAGAACATGACCTGGATTTTAAATAAAGGCTACTAAATAATTCAGGATGCAGCATTTTGCTTTGGGACATATGGCAATCAGCTTATCACAACTATCCCTGAAACCTTTGAATCATCTCTTATTCCTTATCGTCAGCCATGTTTGCTGCATCCTTTTTGGGTTGGTTATTTCTTTAAAATTGAGCTGACTGGTGTAATTTCTTTTCCACTAAAGCACAGGCTGCAAGCACTTCTTTTCTGCCTGATTTGCACTTTTGATCTTTTGACGTAGATGTCAATATCTGTCATCCATCAGCCTTGCTACGACTGAACATGGGAGGAATAATACTTTTAATTTCCACTTCAGATTTTTTGGCATAAGCAATCTTTTAAAGGTTTAAGGGCCTCTGGTTTCTATACCTCAACTCTTTAGGGCACATCAGAGGCACATGTGGGTTTAACAGGGTTTTCAGGAGGAAATACCTGAAAGTAATAATCTATGTACAAACCTCATATAATATAGTTAATTACATACCTATTTATTAGCATTCTTAACTCTTTAATGCTTTCAACAGATAGTTTTGATATAACAGGCATTTCTTTAGGGTCACCTGTGGTTAGCTGGGACTCGAGCGGCACCTTCAAGTGGACTGGATCTTTCCACTGCAGCCTTTTTCGACTTTAAGCACACTCTGTTCGCCTCCGCGGGTCACACACGAGGGGAAACATAAGCAGAGCAGCGCAAGAGGCATTCAGGTCAAGTGCTCCGATTGGTCAGTCGCCTCGTCCAAGTCGTCTCCCTCCGCTTTAACTGGCTCCACAGCTCCACAGGAGTGCTGTGACTGGCTGGAGCAGGACGGCTGGGAGGAGTGACTGTTTGTGTCGTCCTCATCCTCCACCATTGCTGCCCTCCTCCCGAATGGCTGCTCACGCCGCTGGGCCTCCTGTTTTCTCCCCAAATCCTTCCTGTGCTCCCCCAGCGTCCACATGCTTTCATCCTCGTCCTCCTTCCCCCGCACCTCCCTATCAAAGTCCAACAGCTCCTCCATCATCTCTTCTATTTCCATCTCTCCATCCAGTTCTTCCTCCACTTCTGATCGGAGCTCACCCATGCTCTCAGTCTGGTTGGTGTCATCCGTCTCCTCATCATCCCCAAGGCCCTTCAGTCTCTCGGGGGCGTCGCTGGCCTGGCTCTCTCCAAACTCCAGGATGGTCGGTAGGTTTCCCTGCTTGGGACAGCGTTTCCTCAGGCTGACCAGGAAAGGCTGCGGCAGAGAGAAGATGTCCACGTTGTTGCCCAGGTCAATCCAGGTCACACTTGGGAAGCTGCCTGGATCCTGGGAATAAAAACACAAACATTAGACATCTTCAACATCTGACTTTAAATGTTCTGATTGTTGGTTTTGAAGTGACCGTCTTGATTCTAAAAAATACTTAAAATTCCAAAACAGTGGAATTTCTAACCTTCAGAGCATCAGTCAGTTCCTTCAAAATGGTTCTAGTCAACCTGTTTCCATTCAGTGCCAGGGTCTCCAGGTGTGGTAGGGTGGCCAGAGTAGGTAGGAGCAGGAGGAACGCCTCGTCCGTCAGCTCGGTGAAGCCCAACTCCAGGCTGACCACAGTGGAAGCGTGGCGTTGTAGGTAGGCGCAGAGGCGCTCCATGTCGCGGGCCGCAAGTGGGATCCCAGACAGATCCAACGTCCCGCTGGACAGAGGGCCCGACAGTACCGCCTTTAAACTGAAGTCAGACAGGAGATCAAATGAACTGAGATTAAACTTTTCATTTTAAGATCATTTGTTACATAATTCACCAGGTTACACCTCATGTCAACAGTGTTGCTTTAAGGGTGTGTGGGACAGAAAAAATGTCAGCACAAGCAGGTGTTAAAGCATGTTACATGATTTTCTGGTGAGGGTTAAGGTTACCATGTTAGGATTACTGGTCCAGCTGAACGTGTGGTTAATAAAACATCCCATGCTTCTATTGGATACTATAGATAATCTTGCCAGTGTAGATATTAATGCAATTGCCTAACACATGGTAGGTTCAGATGAGGATGACTCGTCTCTATAGCAACTATAAAACAGATGCAAAAATACTCAACATGATCCAGATGATACAGTACATTCCACGTGTTTAGTTATATTATTTAGTAATAATCTGCAGCATTACTAAATACTGCAGGTTTGACTGACATCACCTTTAAAGAATCTAATTAGACGCAACATTGTGTTTACTCGGATTGCTCACCACAACATGCATCAGCCTCAAAGTGCCATGTGACAAGCTCCTCTGCTGTACACTAAAGGATTAAATTCAAAAATGGAGGCAACACATGAGTTAAAATGCTCACAGTGTTTGCTCTGTGCGCTGGCAGCTAATGGGAACCGTATCAACAGCACGGCGCTAACACCACAGCTGAAGAAAGCTCTGGAGGTACACGCAGGACAGACCGACTCTGGGGAGATTTAAGGCTTGAGCAACTGATGGTTGGGGAACAGAAATGTCAGCCAAAGCAAAACACATATAGTATGTCCTCTCTGTGCTGAAACCATATACAGTATACCTATACCCTATATAGTGCCAGGGGATTAAGCAAGCTAGGCACAAAACTGGTCTTCTGTGTTGGATACAAGGGCAAAGACAGTTTTAAACAGTGAACTTACGTTAAATCAGAGGTAGAATGGTTCATTTATTAAGCTGCTGTCAGTAAATCTGCTCACAAAGCTGCAGATTTACTTAGAAACAAAGGCAGTGCAGACTGTGGGATTTAACCATTGTTGTCAGCAGACAGCTGAACGTTTTTATGTGCTCACATACCAAAGAAACTTTAGACAAATCTAGACTGGGGCAGCTAAAAGCTGAGCAGAGAGCGGGGGGGGGCGGAGGGGAGGATAAATTTAGTCTGAATCAGTCTTCCGAGGCTTAGAAAGATCTACAGCATCAACTCAGACCAACATTTCTTCTTCAGTTTATTCATAAATTCACAAAGTTAAAAACAGATGGTTAAGTGCCTCCATTGTGTTGCCTAGCAATGTAGTATGGCGTGCATAAATGTTCTTTTTATACATTTTTAAATGGTCTTATTTCACTCTCCGGTCCTTGCTTTGATTGGTACATCCGCTAATCTCAAACTGCTGTCTGGGTGTTCAGTTTGTTGCTGGGACGTTGAGCTGTGAGTGTTTTTGCACTGATGTAGTAAATTGTGTTTAACGCCTGGGCTTAACAGAGACTTAATCACCCAGGGACACACAGCAGTAAATAACTCCCAAAAGCCACAAATCTAGTATGTCTGACAGCTTGGATGTATACCGTAACCATCGGCAACCATCAACAAACATGCAACTGGCAGATTCTGATAGAAGGTTTTCAGATTAAATGAGACAGTTCAGATCTGATACGTTTTTTAGAGGATAACAACGACAGTACAGGACAACATATTGTAGTGCTGCAAATATTTGCGTCTCTCCTGCACATTAATTTTGCATATTTTCAACAAAACCTTGAACTTCCTGCCTGGAAATGAGCTGTAAGCATCAAAGCAGCTCGAGGCCTTCCAGCGAGCAGTGTAAAACTGTGAAACCTCTTGCCACAGAGGCCCTGGAGGTTTTTTGTCCACCAACCAAACTAAACGTAACATCCCATTTCCTCCTCACTCAGTGAAAGCGTTCTAATTAGTTAACACAGCCGGTGCACTGATACGCTGCCTCTCCATTACATATGCTCTGAGACTGCTGATCTAATCAGCAGCAGCTCAGAGTCGCCCCTCGTGCCGTAGCTGCACTCCGTTTTAAGCCTCCTACTGACATGTAACAAGCAGGGGGAAATATTTCTGGCCTTGTTTCTCATGCTGCAGCCCTCCCCCACTTCTGTCTGCCCCATAAAATCCCACCTCCCTCCTGAACTCTTGGTCCTTCCCAGTTTAAAGCAATAAACAAAAAAGCGAAAAACTAGTGCAAATACGAAACAGATGACTCGCTGACAGAGCTCATGATGTCATTGGCTCCGGACCAGGATCCCACGCCACACAATATGAGATACCTCTTTTGTTCTAGGCCGGGCTACATCTGGTCAACGGTGACAGAAACTTTGCAGTTTTCAAGGTCAAATTTAGCATTTAAGTTTTCAGCTTCAGTTAACCAAATTAGGGTGCCAGGTCACCCGTGGCCCCGAACCAGAGAGCCGAATGGAGCTTTTTAATATCTGTTCCTCTTCATAGGATGATCAATCTCTGTGAAGATAAGGTGACCTCATCGCGGCTCAGATTTCATATCTCGGCTTTCATATCTCATCCCTGAAAATGCCAGTTTACTGAACGGCAGCTAACACTGTTGCGGTATTTTAACACCACCCCCAGACCTGGATCATCTGTCCTCAGCACCGCCGCCGGCCTGGAAGTGTTGTCATCAGCTGAAACATATGCGTGCCGTAAAAGGCGAGAAGCACATCGAGATTCCACCTGTTGTGGTGCAGCAGTGGGGTCTTGTCCTCCATAAGGGATAAGTGTGTGATATCGATCAGTATTCATCTTTACTGACTGGGAATGTGACGTGACTGTGATTTTTGATCATACATCTGACCACCGTGATTCCAGAGTCAACTTTAGCTATTCTGTGTTCCCCGTTATGATGGTCAGTTAGATACGACGTTGTTGCGTCACCATGTTTTGGAGTATTTTCTGCCCCCTTGTGGCGAAACTATCAAGGACATTAAGCACAAAAAAATGATGATTGTGACCACAAAAACACCATTATTTACACAAATACAGTTCATTACTGAAATGTTTGTTATATTGTTGCTCGACCAGGTTAAAATACACAGAGAACAATAATCAATTTTATCAACAATTCGTTTTTATCACCGTCAGGCTGCAGCCGAGGATAATGATCCCCAATTATCCACAGGTCACCGGTGAACTGGGAATAAACATGAGTCACAGTGAGACAAAAAAAAAAAAAAAGAGATGGTTTTGTTGTGAACGAAAGAGAAATGTAAATGTAAACCATCAGTCATTTATTACGTCTGTGTCCCGCCCATCCGTATTCATATTCAGCCATGCTGCTGCATTTAAAGCAGCCGACCTCTGCACCTCTCAGTCACCACACAGCAGCGGGCTTTATGCTCGGGATGGACGCAGTCAAAGGTCACATTTAAATTTACATTCACATTACGCCAGTATTTTCTTGTTTTGTAAGGTCAGTATCACCTTTCTAAAGGGTGGTGGAAGAGGTGCTGCATCACACTGCAGAAGCAGAGAAACATTTTCTCTGCCCTGGTAGCACAGATCGTTACATTTACACAAGCAAACTCTGCCTGAGTTGCCCTTTTAACTGGATTTTTTTTTACCATCTTCTACTTGTGCAACATCACTAAAGGTTCTGACATAATCCCATATATTTTTAGAAACGGTTCTTTCAATGTTTTCCTGTTGGCGTCGGTGTGAAGACATGGTTAGTGTAAAACCAGCAGAGGCCTGAGGGAAACGTCGCTGATCGGTGAGGAAGCAGGTTTTTGAGGCCTTTCCTCTATCTAAGCAAGAAGCTTTGGACTAACCTGAGAGAATGAATCCTAGATTCTAAAGACCCAAACCAAGCGGTTCTCTGCATTTAGGATTCGAGACTGAAGCAAACTTTTTGACTTAGCCGTGAGCTTTCAAGGGACGCCAATAGGACGGATTTAAAACGCTGCCAAGAAAAAGGGAACAGATCTGTTCAAAGTGTGGGAAATCATCAGTAATAAAATAAATATCTGCCTTTTATGTGCACAATAAAACAGGACTGCCTGCTTTGTGGATCATTCAAGAGGAATGAAACAGCCTGTCCATGAAGAAAGCTGCATGTCAACCCATCAAACAGGGCTGGAAACAAATCAGCCGAGGAATAATAGACATTAGGGAGTCTTTTCACCAGCACCTGTGTGGAAGAAAGGTGAGGAAACTAAGAGGAAAGGTGAAGCCAGAGAATCAAATCAAGCTTAATACACACTTCCTGAATTATTGTGCTAATAATTTATGGGATATCTTTGGCTGCTGTAAGTGTGTAAAGTTCTTCTGCAGTTATGCTAGCTTCCGCTGCCCTGCATTAGCGTGTCTTCTGCTGTGTTACCATGTTGTCTCACACATGTAAAAGCAGACTGTCAATCTCCTGCTGCGGCGCTTCCTCCTGACGGGTTTAAAGACAAGCCCGGGAGATGCTCGCAACAAAAGCAGCGATGACTGAATTTGAAAGGCTCCAGATTGTAAATCAATTGATTCTTCAAGGCTGCCAAACAGTTTGACGGCGGGGACGGCGGCGGCGAGGGTGGGGATTTCTCCCTCCAGCTGTTAGTCAGATCAGGCAGGTTCCTCACGTCTCCGTGGATTCCAGATTCTCTGCCTGTTTTTTTTTCTTCTGCTGGCCGTCCTTGGCCTGCCTGTCTGCTGGCTGTCTGAGCGACGGTGGGAGGCAGCCAGTAAAGTTGTCGGAGTGATGCCAGTCGGCAGGTGGCAGACAGCAGAACCAGAGGAGCAGAGATAGCAGGAAGCTTGTGTGTGCGGGGGCAGATGGGAGTCAGAGGTCAAACCATTAAGAACTTGTTCGTTTATTTTGTTTAAGGAGGAGATCTGGTTTTCCTAGAGTGATGTTCTGCAAAGAATTTAAAAATAAATAAATAAATAAAAATCCCCCCCACTATTTAAATGATAACGGCTGGAGATTAAAGGCAGCCTTTTCAGAGACGCAGCTTCGTCCTTGTGTGTTTTGTCGACAGCGTGAGGAACACTGATTATCCCTGCAGGCGTAACTCTCAGCTGTAAACCAGAGGAAAGACTGTCTGCTGCTGCATCGCACGTTCAGCCGCGCAGCTGCCTCACTTCAGACTTTTCTAACTCGCTGAAAGGGGCCCTTGTTTGCAGCCAGACTCCGAACAGTAAGCCTTATTAATCCTGTTTTTCCCCCAGCAATCCACAGGCACGACTGCACGTCTTGGAAAGACAAAGGCGGACTTGCCTGCATGCCCTGGCTGACTCACATTTATGTCTGTGTAGGTTCTCACTCATCCAGGTCATAGTTATCCTAAGTTAGATCTCTCTGTGTGCAACTGGACTGAAAGGTTTCCTTGAAAACGTTTTGCCCTCTCTCCAGAACTTCTTCAGTTCTAAGCTTGCTGGGGGCAGAGCTTGAAAATATAGCCCTTGTGGACCATCGGCATGTTAATGACCCGGGTGGTAATGAGTCACCAGGTGTACACCTGAAAGAAAGAGGACGCTCCTTTGAGGACAGTCAAGTACGTGTGCTGGCCAGAGAAGATTGCTGGTTTGAGAGGGCTGCCATCCACGTCAAGTTGGAAAAACCATCTTTAAGGTGGAGGTGGTGGACTGAGGCACTTTCTATTCAGTCCTCCACTCTTTTCGTCAGTAATCCAAACGTTCACACCGTTTGAAGAGACCTGGTGACTCATTACCATGTGACCCAACAGACAAAGGGGAAGCACCCCAACTGAAACTAGGTGAACGACCCCGCCAACGACTCTCAGGTGACCACCCGGGTCATTACCATGCCAATGGTCCACAAGGGCTATATTTTCAAGCTCTGCCCCCAGAGCTTGAAAATTTTTTTAGGACTGAAGAAGCCTTCTGGAGAGAAGGCGAAACGTCTTGAAGGAAACCTTTCAGTCCAGCTGCACAAAGAGAGATCTAACTTTGGACTCACATTTATGTGCTCCCCGTTCAACAGCAACAACTGCTGATCACACTTCATGTGAAGTGTGATTTTGTCCGACCGCCAACGGCCGGAGGGAAGTTCCGAAAGAATCACGAGGCTGTTGATGGAGGAAATGCTCCAATTTTTCTCTGATTA
Organism: Pao palembangensis; assembly: GCA_015343265.1. Lineage (NCBI taxonomy): Eukaryota > Metazoa > Chordata > Actinopteri > Tetraodontiformes > Tetraodontidae > Pao > Pao palembangensis. The sequence goes on along the minus strand of CM027091.1, from coordinate 12,255,505 downwards.
AAGCACATTTGTGTTCATGGGAATAAAAGCACTGCTCGTGGTGTGTTACAGTACCATTACCTCTCCACCTTCTTGGGACATAAATCCAGCCTGAACGAAGCTCCAGAGCCTTTTGACCCGGGTTCATCCAAAAATAAATGTTTAAGTAAGCAAACCTGAGTATGAGCAGCCAGCGTCATTTCCTAATTGTTTTCATCCATCTAGAAGGATGTTTCAGAAAGGGGCCAATGTCATAATGCTGAAACGACAGTTCCAGTGTCTGTGTGTGTGTGTGTGTGTCTAATGTGGAAATGATTACAGAAAAAGATGATCTCCTCTCTACGACTGTGAGTAAAAAGTGACCTTTCGTCAAAACGACTGTAGATTTAGAGAAAGCAACCAAGGGTGCATTGAGGCGTTAATTAAATCCAAACCCCCAGTTCGACGACGCTCGTTTCAGTTTTGTCTCCATTTATCATTAAATTCTCAGTGAGGGAGTGTTTTATCAATAATTGTTTGAGTCTTATTTCTACCAATGTTAAAAGCCCTGACAAAGATCAGTTTACCCTCACTGCACTTTCACTTTCTGCATCCTGATTCGAGTCAGGAGCTCCTACTGATGCTCCCTTCGCTCAGCAGTGGGAATCCAAATGTGTCCTGGTCCAGTGTGGTTTTCCTCCATCTGCTCCCACTGAGATTCATCAGAGGTCAAACTCTGCAGCGTCTCAGCGCTCAGGTTTATGAATCGGCTATTATTCATTCATTTTAGGATCATTTAGCATGAAAGCTAACACAAGATAGGGGATATTAACAATAAAAATACCAATAGTTTGCATCTAACTTGAGTTAGACGATGCATTACATCCATTACATTTTCTGTGATAAAAATTAAAATTGGGTTGTCATGGAGAACAAATTTAATGTGATGGTAAAGTCCATTCAAGGGAGCGAGAAAATAGAGAGGGAAGTGGATTTTTCCACGGCAGATGATGACACACTGGTGACACACTGAGATAATAACAAACACACACACACACACTCACCAGGCCTGAGGTTTTCTCTTGAGCAGGCCCTGTCTCCTCCACTGTGAGTGGGGACTGAGGTGATACGTCAGCTGTCGACAAACCTTCTCCATCGCTCCGAGAGAGTCGCCCTCCTGTTCACCACAAACACAAAATATCAGCTAAATCCAAAGAGTTATTTTTACCTTTGTTTATATCAGATTTGTCAGGATGCCTGAAACAAAGGTCACGCTGATTCGATCATTTCTGTGTCTGCTGGGGTGTGAAACCTGACGCTAGCTAGCTTGAGTGTTAGCAACAAAAAAACAACTTGTTATGCAGGTGATAAATTGGAGCTTCTTCTCCATCCAACACCCACCATCCAACACAAGAGGCCTCTTCATCTTTGCAGCTGGCAAAAGACTAAAAAAAAAACCTGATGAAGAGCTCAAACGTGCACCTTTGGAGACACAAGCTGCACTGTGGATCTGGAATGCATCCTTAATGTTTCTAGCTAACTGAGTTATCACAGGCAGTCTTTATAAAAAAATAATGAGGCTGTTTCAGGTGAGGAAGATGGGAGGAAGACAGGAGTATAGGAGTAAAGGTCTCCAGCCAGGACCCTGCATGTAAAAAACTGTGAAGCCAAAAGTGGGTGATTCAGAAACGTCTGACATGTTCATTTGCGACTCAGTTTCTGGCACATAATGGATGGCTTTGGGCCTCAGAAACAGCACAGTTTTGCTGCACGTGTCAGACCGCCATCCATATTCAAATGTACTGTCCTGAGCGAGTCCTCTTTGGCGTGATGTTCAGTCCCGAACAGATGGCGAGAAGAAGCGATATCAGAAGGCTGTTAAAGCACTGCAGGTGGACAGCAGAATAATTACCTCTTCTCAGTGGCATTTCCAAACACCTTTTCCACTTTTTAAGCTAGTCTGTAAGTTAGACTGTGTGCCCCAAGTTTAATGGCTCATTTATTTCCCTGAGAAATGCTGGGCTAAAAATCATTGTGGCTGCTTTTAATCAGTCTCTGGCTGAAAGGTATTGATGCGTTTTGTATTGATTCATGGTAATGTAAGTAAACGTAGGCAGGCATCTCTTAATCTGAAGCAAACGGGGGATCGCTGGAGTCCATGAGGGCGGACAGAGCGCCTTGCTCTCGTTCCTTCCCGCCATCATCCTTTCATTTTCTTTCTGTTCTCCCGGCAGCTCCCCTCTGCTCTCTGTCTCTCTCCTCGACCATTACTGACGCAGAGCACATCTATGAATGTTTACAGTCTCCAGAGAACCCGTGACCTCTCTGCCCGCTGTCTCATTCTCTTGCTCTTATCTCTCCGCTTCATCCCTCCATCTTCCTTATGGGATAGCCTAAAGATAAAGTCCACGCAGTCCAAATATGACCATTACGTCACTGCCCGCCCTCCACACACCAGACTGTTCCCCCATTTTAACTCAGAATCTGAACTGGAGCGCTTATCTTCCAGACAAAACCACTTTACCTGCTGTTGCTAGTGGATATAAACTCTGTCTCCATGGACACTGATGTCTGGCAAAGCCAAGATAGGCTAATAAATACTATGGTCAATTATTGCAGCTGTCATCACTTTTAAGCCATATCAGTGTATGTCAGTATTATTTTCACTGGTGTGATATTGTTGTTGAATTAGCTGTTAAACATATTGAAAAAGAAAGCCACCTCCCAACGTCACGCTCGCACAGGACCTGCAGCTAGCGTCATACAGTGTCACTGAGGCATATTGGGCTCAGCCTGCAGAACTTCACAGTTTGTGAGGGTGGTGCGAATGCAACTTGCAAAAAGGCCACATGGGAAATACGTTCTCAGCGGGGCTGCTCTGCTGGCAGGTTTCCATCCATACATCCATCCATCCTCGTGGCTTATCCCTGATCAGGGTCGGGGGGTTCTGGAGCTTATCCCAGCTCATCTGGCTACCTAATATCCAGGTCGACGGCTCCACTTTCCAGACTGAGAGCAAAGCCGACTGGATCAGACTCATAAAAGGCAGCAGATAAAGAGGAAGAGGACAGAACCACTCTCCTTCCATCTGCTGGTTTTTCTCTCCTCATATATCAACAGCACCTCTGCCGCTTCTGTCCTTCTTGTTCTATTCTTGTCAGCCTCTTGCTGCTCACCTACCATGAACCAAAAACAAAACCCTCTCTATCGATTTCCTCTAGCTTAGTTATGCGCCAAGAGCTTCCTGAGGAATCCGGCCTGCTCATCCACAAAGAATTCTGGGAAACTTATTAATAACGCTAAAAACATTAAAGTCTTAACCTCTAAATTCTGACCACTGAACACTTTAATTCAATTATCAGATGTGCAGAATTATGTCTCAGAGAGATGTGAAAGATTATACAGATAATATATTAATTATTTATATATCGAACCACCTCTAAGCTATAGATTACAGATACAAGTGTTAACACAGAGGAAGGAAGCTCAGCACATTTCACCGTACTGCTGTTACACATCAGGGCTTTTAATTCCTCTCATCTTTACTATCACTCATCCCTCCTTCCTTTATTATTTATCTGGCATGGCTGCCTTCTCCGCTCTTTACCTCTGTGGCAAATACGAGTGAACAAACACACGTGCAGCCATGCAGAGCCCTTCCACATCCTCACCGTGTCTGAAGAAATGACTCAGGAGAGCATCAGCAGTGTGTGTGTGTGTGTGTGTGTGTGTGTGTGTGTGTGTGTGTGTGCCCGTATCCTACCGTCTTGGGGCAGTGGACGTATCGTGCCAGGCTGATAATCAGGTCATGTGTGATCGGGTCAACCAGGTTTCTGAAGCTGGCGTAACGGTACAACACATCATCCAGAGACGTCGACTCCATCCCCAAGTCCTACACACACGCCCACACACACACAGAAACAAATAGAAAACATCATATTTTCACACACACACACAACAGAAAATGCAACATTTACAGTCGCAGCGTCAACAGAGACTTGTATATTTCCCATTTCTGGAGGTAGTAAGTTTTGATTTTCACACTTTTCATCCCTTGAGCACTGACACAAAACTCAAAAAGGCATTATTTGATTATTTTCATGCTTTGTAAACTCCTCAAGCATAAAATTAAAGCTGATTTTCAAGGTCTCTATTGTCTGACTGCGAAGGTGGAAAAATCAGATTTTTCACATCTCAAGCTACATGAGAGCCGGCGGTGCATGAACCTGCTGGCGGAGCTTCACGCGTGAAGGCGATCCTGTTAGTAGCAAACCTGATCCACTGAAAGAGTCTGTTGTGTTTGGGAATATTCTTTTCTTTCATATCCTGATGAGGAACAACATTCTGACCACCGACAGACGAGGCAAACATCTAACGCTGATTATCTCTTTATCGCTGACAAACTAAGCAACAAATGGACATTTTGTCCTCACAGCTGAGGAGAGCCTGGACGACTGGGCCCGAGCATCTCCAGCTTGGACAGGTGACAGGGTCATAGTTCAGCGTAGATGGGGGGCATCTACTCCGATAAGAGGTCCTACAAGGCCTCCAGCTCTCAATCCAAAAGCAGTCCCTGCTGGTCTCTTAGTCCTGGTTAACAGCTCCCAAATGAAGGTTTTCCCCATCTGGCCAGCAGAGCTGTTGCTGCTGCCGTGTTTGTTTTTCATTGCAAAACCATGAAATCTTCCTTGTGGAACACTGGCTTTAATGCTGTCAACAGTCACAACAGCTGCACATTTCGTGCACCCTTTTACTGGAATTGCTCTAAAATAATAACACTTCCATGATGATAAATCGCACTCCTGGTGTGTTCAATCAGACACAATCTCACCCGATACTGGACCCACGTTGCATAACGGGCCTGCTCTGTCCCCGCATCACTGCTTTCTCTCATAATTCCGGTGGGCTTTAAACATTTTCCGGCAGAACGCATTTCAGTCAGAAGGTGCCTGCAGACAGATTTGGTGTGTTTGTGCTTGTTTGTGCGCGCAAATCACAGCCAGTTAAATGGCGACGGGGAGAGCTGAGAGAGATGCTGGGGCTTTTACAGAAGAGCATGACTCACTGAGGTTCTCCGAGCAGCCTGCTTTGCATAGGAGCGGAAGTGAATAATGGCAGGAGCTTTGCCTGAGTGACACACACACACACACACACACACACACACACATGTGTGAGTCTGCTGCTGCACTTTTGCATCACAGAGTAGCACTGACAGGACGGCAGAAAGCTGCGATCGGTGCACTGTTTGATGGTGGAAACACGTGATTTGTTGCTTTTCTGCAATGCGCCCCACGTGAAGGTTCAATTAAAAAAATAAAAGCACCTGCTATTAAAAAAAACACGGCCGCAAAACATCTGAAGCAACAGAGATAATTCCAGCATGGGAGGATGAGGCAGACTGCACCTTGATAAGAGGAAAGGAGCTGGTACGCAAACAGATCAACAGAAAACAGACGCTAATCTTTGAGCTGGCGCTCATCTAAACCCAAACAGGTGAAGGGATTTGAATTTATGAATTAACCCATTCACAACGAGGCGCTGATGGCGTGGGTCGGCGTTTGCTGAGGCGGCTTAAGATACTCAATAGAAGCAAACCAAAGATGAGAAGTACACATCCTCGTAAATAATAATGACTGCACATCTGCAGCGACAGACAGAATCTGTTCTCGTATCTTTTCTTTCATTTAATTGAAAGGTAGTGATTAACATGGTGGACTGCCCATTAGTTCCTAACAGAGCTCTGGCTTGATTAATCAGTGATTATTCTGAGCCCCGCGGTCATTACTGCCGTTTCCGGGCAACACCGGGAAGAACCTTGAAAAGCAGTTTTTACAAACAGGCTTTTTTTACTTTTCTCCCCTCCTCTCCAGGATTACCTTTCTATCTTTTGTGGCAGTTTCATTAATCCTTCAGCAGCTCTTAAAACTAAAACATGTCTTCATGTGATCTTTGTGTAATTGGCTGTTCTTCTGGGCCAGATGCCCCCCAGAGTTTCAATGTTAATATAAACAGGCTATTAATGCTGCTCTTATCAGTGAATTAAAAGAAAAAAAAAAACCTGTTTTGCTTCATATTTGTCACCCAGAGATTTCCTGGAAGAGGGAGACCTCCTCCAGAGTCACTCCACCTTTGATACAATCAAATTGTGCCTCTGTGCACAGAAACCAAATGGGATATTCAAACTGCATTACCTTATTTTCAACTCTGAGCTCGCCCTGGCTCAGGACATGCTAACGGAAAGAGGGAAAACAACATCTCTCCCCTGGGCATCGTGCTAATGTACGTTTTCTTTAATCTTCTGCCTCGTGCACAAGGAAAAATCCTTCAGGGTCAGAGGAGTCGACCTCAGTCTGCCATCATACACAGCGCCACAGCTAAACTGGAGTAACTGTTGTTAACTGCGCACAGATGTCGGCTGGTTGCCGTCGAAGAAGGCACAGACGCACACACTCAAAACAAATCTCTTCATAAAGAAAGCGATAAAACAGCTTTGAATTTCACCACTTGCTTAAATGAAAATGAATGTGCAGTGTTAAGTGATTTCATTATAATGTTTTGAGATGAAACTGCTGTAAATTTCATGCTAAACCATGCTAATCACACAGCGTAATGACGTAATTTCGTTATTGTGTAAAAACACTTCTGATTGAAGGAGGCGCGCTGGATGAAAACAGTAAGTACTCGGCTGTGTTTACTGCCGCGGCTTCACTTCCAGGCTGGGAACCGTTTCTGCAGCTGCTGGGGTATCGGAGCTTGATCAGGCAGAGACAGAAATGAAGCCACCTCCCTGCTTAATAATGATGGACGCAGAGGTCTCCTTCATTCCTTCATCTGTAAGCTTGTTTGTGTTGCTCTGCTGCTTCCCATTGACTGATGGATCAACCATCTAAGTGGGGCTGATTGGAGAACTATCATAGTAACAGAGAGGAACAGATGTACATCTCCACACCTAGACAGTGAACCATGCGTGTGTGTGTGTGTGTGTGTAAACTGAAGGCTCTGCTCCCTGAGGCTGAGTCATAGGATTATAATTGAATTCTGGCACCATATGGATTTGAATCCATATGGTGCCAGAATTCGATGAATGCCTATCAATCTGTCTCTTCCTTTGTTATCTTTTCCACCCACTCCCCATTTCATCATTCGCATCTCCAGATCGACTTTCTTATCTTTTACCCCTGTTGTGCAAATCTCGTCTCTCTCTTTCTACAGATCCTCAAAAATCCTCCAGTTCAACTGGTGGCTTTGCTGCCACATTGTTTGATTCTGGGCTGCTCTCAGCAGCAGCAGCAGCAGCAGTAGCAGCGAGCAGCCAGCCAAAGGCTACAAATGTCCGGGAAAGCAGACTTTACATCATAGCAGTCGGCACGCACTGTACCAGTGCAACACGCTGAGCACGACAGGTCCAGGCAGCCTCATTCAGTGACGTGAGCTACACTTGTTTTACTCGTGTCAGCAGAGATCCAACACGTAAAAAGGAAACAGAGGACTTTACTCAGACTGGAACAAGCTGCAGCTACCTGTCGGAGAGTCTTCAGCATCTCCGTGGCCTCATCCTGCTTGCCCTGCTTGGCCATCAGCATCATCTCCTGGATCATACTGATGCGGCGCTGGTACGGCGGCGGTGGGGTCCCGCCGCGGCTCAGCCGGTCCCCCGGTTTCAGCATGAGGGAAGCCAGGATGTCGCCCCGCTCCTTGGTGGGTGTTCGTTTCCAGCCGTGCTGGGGACTGGCTCCTGCAGGCTCCTGGCCTTTGGTCTGCTTGGCTCCCATGGTGCTGGCTTGATATGACCTGGAACAAGACTGGTTCTGCCTTGATGGGTTGGTGATCCACTTTGATCATTAAACGTTCACAGTAGATCACGTCACTGAAATGTGAAATTATCTGAGCGAGACAAGTTCAAACTTTGGGTGCTCATCATGGAAGCAGCAGTTTCAACAGGAAAAGTGAAATATTCAAAGTCCAAAATTACTCCACAACACCAGGAAGGGGAAACCAGTCCTCTGCTTCGGGGGATTCTGAAGCTCAAGTCGGGAACAGGTCGGAAGGAGCTGCCTGCAGCATGGCCGAATACCACGGACACACCAATCAGGATGCAGGATCCCCACGACACGCAGGGGCCCGCCGCAGCCTCCTATCCCAAACACAACTTCACCGCGTCTCCAAAATATTTACCTCGGCCACAGCGCCGTCCTGTCTCCGCGCTCTGCGCTAAAGCAGAGGTCGCTGTCCCGGACCGGAGGATGAGGAGGACGCAGGCACAAACTGCTGCATGGACCGGGGCATGGCAATGTTTACGTCTCCTGAAGCTCACCGCTCCTCTCTCTGCCCTGCCCGCCCTCCAGAGTCATGCACGACCTGCCGCCAGCGCAGCGTTCGTCCTTCCCCAAGGTTGATTTCTCGTCTGTGGAGCAGAAAACAACCGCATCGGGGTGAAGCTCCACAACTCCGCCTCGCCTGCAGCTCCGACGTCTGACAGCAGAGGAGAGCGGGGTGTTCCCTTGCTGGGACTGAATTATGTATACCGTCCACCGTCCAAGTGTACGGGGCCGCGCAGCGCGTGCGCGAGAGCACAAGTCCTCCCTCTTCAGCGATGACGGGTCGGGAGGGAGGAGAGGAGAGGAGAGGAGAGGAGAGGAGAGGAGAGGAGCGCAGAGCTGCATCCTCTCCCGGAAGGCGGTGCACCAACTTTCATTAAATTAGTGAGTCTATTTAATATTCATGTCAAGGTTCAGCCACATATATGTGCTCCAGACTAATAAACTCTATACGACAGGGAGATAAATCAAATAAAGCTGCAGTATCAACACGAGTAGCACAGCCACTGTCATCTTAAAGTTTTTATCTTCTCCAAATCAGGATTATAGTCTAAATAAAAACCTGATTAAATGACATATCTGACATAAAATTTGACTTATATATAGCGCCCAAAGAATTTACGACAATTACCATTGGGAAAAAAAAAACTTTGCCTTTTAAAATTTAGCTTCATGAAGCTATAAAGATACGGATAGGGTAGCTCTGTAATTTAGAATTAAAACTTCAATTAACAAAGAATTAAGAAAAAGCAAACGTTTTAGCAAGTTGTGCGGGGCTGACATCTGGCGGTGGCTTTTGAAATTACACCGTGTGGTCAATTTACCAGACACGAACTTCTAGACATGGATTTTTTTCTTTTAATTTGAGGAAAAAAACACATAATATTTTTTCAAAAGTTATATTTATTTACTATTTACAGTAGTACTTTAACCATTGCATTTGTGTCAGACTGCTTAGTCAAACTGACATAGATTCACCTTTTTCACTTTAGCAGGGATTTTTAGGCCAGTCACTTTTTAGGCCAGTCTCACTTTGATTCTGAAATAAAATAAACTACATGCATGTAGATACAGCTGAAAACTTCATTTTGGCTTTAAAGGGCAGAGAGCAAAGACAGCAAGCAGTCAAGATTTTCCAAACTGAGCATCCACCTCCTCTTACTACCCACTAGACAATAACAGGGAGACCCTTGAATGGTAGCATTCACAGAGTCGTCTTGCTATGTGTTTTAAAAATGGATCTGCTGCTCAAATTCTTCAAAATATGACAAAAGTATGGCCCAGATTAGATGTCATATCGTATTTTATATAATGGCCCTGAAAGAAATACTGTACGTCACTAAAAACAAACTTTGATGAATACGTCGGCGCTTAGATGCAAACCAAACCTCTCTGCTAGAGCTGTGCACGCTTCCTGCATGTCACATGGCCACCAACTACTTTTATAACCTGTATGATTTTATCAGACACCGCTGTTGGACACACTGTACCAGGAAAGAGGTCAATTGACCTGCACCTGGATGTTTTGTGTGTGTGACCTGTTTCACACGTGTTTTGTGCTGAAAGCTGAGTTTACAGAATAATCCAGAGAGGAAGAAAACGGAGAAGACAATCAAAGGTTAGGATTTGATGCAGTTAGAAGGTGTAGCCAGCGGGGGGCGCTTTGTCATCTTTGTTGCTCTCCAGGGAGAAGGGAGGAATGCGAACGTCAAAGTGGGAACCATCAGTTCTTTCAATACGGAACGTCCCCCTAAACACAAATGTAAAATGAGATCAATGCTGCCGTGACAGCGGAACAACAGTCAATGCATAATATTTACACTAAATCGCTTAATTGAATAGGGTCAAACAAGTAAACTCACCACATATGTCCACTCGGGGCCTGTAAGGACACGTGGCTGCTGTACTGGAAAGCTGGTTGTTCTTTAGATAAAACAGGCTCCTGAGACAAAAAATGACGTGACGAGGTTACGGCAGATCTTTTATTCAGTAAAAACAGCCGTGACACCACATCAAGAAGGTTAAGTGTGTGTTGACCTCACCCTGCCAACAACCCCTCGTCCACGGACTGTTTCCAGGGTTCCTGACAGGCTGAAGATCCTCCAGTGCCTCTCCCTCAGCTGGACCACCTCATTGCCCATGTTTTCCAGACGAATGCAGTACCGCCACTGTGGGAACGAGGAAACGCCATCGTGTTTATTCGGCCTGATGACACATGAGCACGAGTCTCGTACGGTGATTCCCCACACCGACTGAAGAAGGGCTCACATAAGCAAAAAATGCTACTCACCCAGTAAACGTGGGAGTTCTGAGCCTCCTGAGAACAAATGAAGGTTTAGATTACAAGTTCAAATACCAGAAAAGTAAAAAAGATTCTACACTCTCTTGGTTCACGCACCCTCATGCCCATGTAGAAGGGGATAACGGTGACGCGAATGTTCTCCGTGGTCTCCCTGTGGACATCTGACAGCTCCAGCCAGGGGTGGTTCTTCTCCTGCCATGCCTTCAGGGTGTCTCTGGCTGTGAACGGAGGAGCTACAGAAAAGAGAAAACGCACAGGTCCAAATAAGATCAGCAAAATAAAATATCAGCTGTAACGTAGAGGCAGGGGGGCAGAGTTGCGCTTACATTTAGCAGGGTTGTACAGGAGGAAGCGCTCAAACAGCTCGTGCTGAATAGGAACCTGCTCTGCAGAGTTATATGGCAGGATGTCTTCATGGCTCACATAATCCAGACCTGGTCAACAGAAAACTACTTAAACAAAGCTGAAAGTTTTACAGTGACATACACCGATGGATCAGGATGCGGCTGCATACCTGGGATGGCGTACAGGGCTCTACTGTCATCATGGTTGGCCAGGAATGTCACCGCTTCTGTCTGGGACCGCTGAGACTGAAAAACAACCCAACAATCACTAAAACACTGCATCATCGATTAATGATTTGTGAAATCATCATTAGACGGTAGCAGGTAACGACTCACGATATGAGGACAGTCTCTGGTGTCAATCAGGACCTGGTAGTAGGTGTGGGTTTTCCCCTTTACCTCCTTAGAGCCGTGAGCTCCGGGGGGCTCTCGTTTGCTACAGGAAGAAAGACATTTCATAGTTACATGATTCAAACCAAAAACGAGTGTTTGTTGAAGGCGAGAAACAGAGGGTCACCTGTCAGACATGGGAGGTGTGATGTCTCTGTCGTAGAGTCGGGCATGCCACGGAAACAAGACGATGCCTCTGTAGCCAAACACGCTATGGAGAAACAGCTGAGGACAACAACAGGGAGAAATCAGAACTGGAATGAGATTGTAAATGCAGAATAAATTAGATGGGATTACAGTCACTAGACAGGATCACACTGCGCATTAGTAGGACAATCCCACTGCTTCATCAAAGCTTTAAAAACACACCAGATGGTGCAAACACATGACAGTACAGTGCAAAATTAACTTAAATGACTTTTAAAAGAGAAGAAATGGGAACACCTCTGTAGTTTAATGTATGTCTTACCTGTCCAGTTTCATATTTTCCGTGCTGCTTCACAGCTTCAAATACTCCCACTGTCTCCAGAACTTTCCCTTCAGGTCTGTTCCTGCCAGAAACATGTGACACTCTTTACAAAAGGTACGTCCTGTATACATTTAAAACACCCAAAAACAGTTACCAGCATGTGGAACATAAACAAAAAGATGACAGTAGACAGCAAAACATTTTAATTTTCAGGAAAAAAAATAAATAAATGGATCATCATTTTCTGAGGAGCCTCAACAAGATATCTCCCACTTTTGAAGACAAGCTCCAGGATTTTACATCCCGCAAAGATGATTTACGTTCATCCCCGCATGAGCCAAAATCCCGTTCAGCCTCTTCCTTTCAGATGTAATCACAACTTTGACAAGATTGAATAAAACACCTCCACTTGGCTGTCAACAAGAGAAATATTGTTTGACCTCAACTCAATGCCCTTGCAAAAACACACACACACACACGAACACACAGACACACTTACAGTACCTGTTACCGACCACAACAACAGCTGGTCACTACTAATAAATAACACACACTTCTGCGCACAGTGCAAAGCTAATCTTCAGAACAGAGATGAAGAGTGGGGGATTAATGAGGTGGATATGTATCTGAGGATTTAATATTACACTGGAAGTTTTATTCATTTTCTTCTTGTTTATTTAATCGGGTGTTAAAATAATACCACCTGATTAAATGTTTCCAACCGAAATCTTCCAAATTTCCAGCATCACTGCTGCTGTTCAACACTGTAAAAGTAAATTGTGGTCAAAGTCAAAATCAACTTTATTTGTCAGTCATTATGATCTTGCATATTTCTAATAATGATCGAATTTTCCTGGAAAAAAGGGGGATAATACACAGGTGAACAAACAAAAGAAAACAAAACTAGTTTGTAGCCGATTTGTAAAGAATATTTGATAAGAACCAACATGTATCGACTCAGCAACATTTATTAATTGATATCACAAACCAGTGGCGATCTATTATACAGGCCTGGAGGAGTACATCAGTTTTCCAAATATAAACAAACCATTTATGCTCTAAATATATTTTGATGGTTAGAACAATAGTTTGACCCATACCAACAAAATACGAACTTTCAGAGTTGAATGAAAGCATGTACACGGTTTACTTTTATAAACTACTGTGAGCATTTTGCTAGCATACTAAAATGACTGATGTTCTATCTTTACTTTGAAAAAAGATGGTGCTTAAACAGTTGTTGCTAACAAAGTGCACTCAGTTACAGTTAGCGGTGCACCGGCCCACCGAAATGGAGCGGCCCCCCGGGACAGGTGTTTCTCAGCCCGGCCGTTAAAAACAGAGGACAGTTGCACTTCTGATTCCCTCGTCACAGCCTTGCAAACATTTATCATAATGCAGGTACCGCTACGAGAGATCTGATCAATAAACATCGACATATTGTGGATATAAAGAGCTTATAGTTAGCAAAAGTCTTTAGCACCGTTAGCTTGGTCAGGGGACGTCTCTTACCGTGACGACATGAACCTTCTCAGCTGGACACCACCGGACAGTCCACACGCTTGGCATTGTAATAACGGTCGGTTCACCTCAAATACACTGTTGCTGTCAGCTATACTCAGTACTCTGTGAATCTGTCTTTTGTTATATTTACCGACAATGCTTAACAAACCTCGGCGAAGTGCGCAGGCCGCCATCTTTTTTGGACTGTGACGTTTGCGTGGTCCTGTGTTGCGTTCAAGGAACATCTCGCGTCGTATATTTGAGAATGAACGGGGTTCCCAAAGTTTAGCCCATTGCGTAAATCTTAAATTACAAATCTCTTTGGAGTTGAAAACTATTTAAGATTAAAGGTAAGGTTTTGTAGCTCATATTACCCTTTCTTTTGTTTCCCTACATAAATCGTTTTATTATATAGCCTGTGATAATATATTCTTATTGTGACAGAAATTTAAGATGTAGCAAGAGACATTTAATTATTATATTTAAAATATGGATTTAAGCCATATTATCCTCCATTATAGACACCAACTAAATAAAAGTTTATTCTTTTTCGTTTCGCGTAATCTGGTCACGTGAGCACATACGTCAGCGTGTCATGAGTTAGACAATATGGCCGTTTACTGTATTCGATATATTTAACGAGTTGTTAGCTACTAAAGCGTTGACGTGTGATAATATTGTAAACAACAAAATTTGTGTTTCGTATTTTCTTACGAAAACGTGCTCTATATACAGCCATAATGGCCACAGCTTTTGTTGTCGGAGATAAATTCAGAAATAAGGTGGCGCAGTTATTCGAAAAGACAGACTCGACTCTTCCTCCGCGGTTGAGGGATGAACTGAAGGAGACTCTTGATAAAACAGAACCGACGACACTGTCCTTCAGCACAGCAAGGAAACTGAAACAGTACCTCCAGGAGGAAGGTAAGGAGTAACGATACCGAGTCCTGAGTCAGAATTACAAAAAATGTCTAACTCATGATTGGTGAACCTAGGGCATCCTTTCTACCTACACGAGTTCCTGGAGGACAGCTCCTTGCATCTGCCTGAATTTGTGAAACCTCCCAGAGTAAGTGAAAATATTAAAATGCAAAGTTTGCTATTCTAGAACGTGTATGAGGAGTGTCCCACCAGTTGGAACTGGCTGTGCAGATCAACACACCATAAATGATCCGACCATGAAGCCCATCGTCTGCATCCCTCCGTTATTTGGCAGCAGGCCTTTTAAAATCTGCAAGTATCTCCAATTAAATTTTGATGTTTCCATTCTGCTGTAGAACCCTGAGCTTGTGGCACGTCTGGAGAAGATCAAAGCCAAACTTGCCAATGAGGAATATAAAAGAATCACACGTAATGTCAACACGCAGGTATGGTTTCCTGTGTTTAATGCTAAAATGTTTAGTCTACTGACGAATGACATAGAACATTCAAAGTGTGGAATTTCATTTGATCTCCAGGAAATCAACCGCAGTGGAACGTTGGCAGAAATCGGACTACAAGGTTGGCCAACATTTACGGATTGATAACGAACAGCAGTTTCAGGCTCATTACTGTTCCAGAAGACAGACTTACTTTTATCACAGTAGACTGACGGAACATCTTCCTTTTGTCCAGTGCGATCAGTCAAAGCAGTGGTGGTGACCATATTCAACTTCCTGGTTACAGTGGCCGCGACATTCGCCTGTTCCTATTTAGGAAGTCAGTATCTGTTCTCTGACACGGCAGCGGTAGGTTTTTCTCTTGTTCTTTGCCTGCGTATGTGGTTCCTGTCATGTCTTCATATGCTAAACTTTCTCCTCCTCTGTTTTCAGCGTGTTTTAGCAGCCGTGATCGCTGCATCTGTCGTCGGGCTTGCTGAGCTCTATGTGCTGGTTCGGACCATGGAGGGAGAACTTGGAGAACCATAGAAGCTGCAGACACAGTGGGTTTTTGTAAATGTGCTTTGTTTCCCCATCCTCTTGCTCCTTATTGGTGTACTGTATTTCATACATTTAAATGTATGTTAATTTGGTTGTAAACATATTTTTGTGCTCTGTAAAAAATGTCTAATTTAATAAACTTGATCACTCCTGTACAAGCCTTAGGATGGTATGTTCCAGTCAATGGAATAAAGAGATGAAGATTGAAGGATGTTCTGAAACCACTGTGAATGAGAAATAAAGATAAATTGATGTCACAGTGTTTTAGCAGACTGTTTTGAGATTTGGTCTATTTATGGTCCGTATCAAAATGAATAAATTAATTCTCCACACAGTACATTCTTATCTATGTATACACTCAGCATAAAGTCCAGAGGGATGGGTGCGTTATGTATTGGGTGCTCTGCTTGTTTTTATCATTTTTCCATGATTTCCTTCATGACAGATGTGGAAGTAGATCTGTTTAAGAAGCCATACATGATCCCATCCTTGGAATAATATCAGAATTAATTTTATTTTAAAAACATATCACACAGGATCGTTTATGTGATCCCTTTTGCAGATATAAATATTTTTTGTAGTTCTTTTGTCATTTAGTCTTGTCTCGGTGGACAGATTAAAAGATATAACTACATGTGGAAACAAAAAAGTATCTTCCGAAGATCTGAGATTTGACACCCAGATTAAAGGTTTATTGAAAGATTACTTGGTATTAGAGATGATTATGATATGCAGAGATCTCTGAGCAGTGTGCACAACTGTCTGTCATATTTGTCTTTGTATTATAGCTCTCATGTAATATTTCAAAACTCAAATCCAGCAGAATTGCAAAGCCTGTAAGCTGATAGACCCCTGAGCTCCAGCTTTTAATTTACTTCTTATTTTTCCCTCCTTTCCCGCTGTCCACGTAACCCTCAGAATGAAATACAAAAATATATTTTGTCTCGGAAAACAATTATTCCTGCCGCGGTATCTGACCGCAAGGAATCGTTTTAATCGGGATGTTTTGAAAGATAATACCGGCGAGGTCATAGCATTAAACAAGTTACGGTTCAGCTTAGAGTGGGAAAACGGGAGCCGCCATGTCAATTCATTATTGTTTATGTGGAAATCTGCAGAACAAGTACATGTGATCTTTAACCCTGTTTGAAATAATACTCTACACGCATCAAATCAAGTATGATAACTTTACATGGGGCAAAATCATTTACAGACGTCTGAGGAACAAAATGAGGACCATAAAGGTAAAAACAGAAATAACGTTTACTTTTTGCCAACTCTTCAGAATTCCAGGAAGTTTGTGACGATGGCAGCGTTGTAGATCAGGTCTGAGATGTAGCCCATGGAAGTCTGTGGGCCCACCTGTGCGTGGGGGTGTCCTTGACCCTGAGTTACCTCCCAGTACATCGGCTGAGGGTGGGAGGGGACCACCTGGTCCACAGAGGTGTGAACCCCACCGACTGTGGCGGTGCTGTACACAGCCTGATGAGGCCCAGGTGGAGCTTTGAAGTTTCTGTAGCTCTGGAAGGAGCGGCTGGAGGATGAGTGGTGGGGCTGTCGGCTGCCGGGCGGAGGGAACGAACCAGGGAGGAAACTGGTCAGCGGGGGTGCCAGGTGGTGCCGCGGCTGCTGCTGCGGCTGCTGCTGCTGCTCGTCCTCCCAGAGACGCGACTCTGAAAGCTTTGAGGACCCCAGCGAGGCCTGCTGGTGTAGAGCCGTGGAAGATGGCGGAGATGACACGGGGTTGCTGTAGATCTGGATCCAGTCGGGGTACATCTGTGGCACCTCCTCACTGCTGTGGATTTGCTCTTGCTTGAACATGTTGGCTGAGGTGAGAAACGCAGAGGTCATAGGTCCAGCCGGGGTCTGAACAACCCCTCTGCCTCCCAAGACTGAGTGGGATGTCTTTGGATATCTCCCAGTCTTGATGCTTCTGGCTCTTCTGTTTTGGAACCAAACCTGGAGAACGTTTTAATCAAAATAATGATAAATATCCATGCAGAATTTGGATTTTACATTAACTATCATACATAAATTATAACAACAATTAATTAATAATTGATATGAAGCTGTAACCTTTAAATAGATGCAGATTTGTGAGTCACCTGTATTTTGCTCTCGGGCAGGTGTGTGTGCGCGGCCAGGCTCTCTCTCAGGGTGATGTCCGGGTACGGAGTCACAGCGAAGGCTTGTTCCAGTTTAGAGAGCTGAGCTCGGCTGAAGATGGTCCTCTTCCGCTTCCTCTGACCCTCCATCACCCCGGCGGCTCTGTCTGGCTCCGGGGAGGACAGCGCGCTCTCACCCCGGACACCTTTAATCAATTAAGGAAAATTTTAGAAACTAAGTAATAACAGATTTAAACGAGTAATAATTTACAATTATTCATGAAGTGTTTTAGAAATAGGCGATAACATTTCTTATTTATGGTATCATAAATTGTATTTATTGATTCAGCTTCGTTGCAAACTGCAAACTTTTGCGTGTAATTTGTTTAATGATTAATTTAACTTCAGCAAATGGCCGTGCCACGCGTCGAAGTTCTAAATTAAAGAATGCTTCTAAAAGATTTAGTAAATCGTGAATCGAACTCACCTTTACAGAGATCTTGTTCTCTGAAGAAAGCTTTAAAATCCATCGAGTCTCTCTGGTTCTGCTTGTGTGAAGCAAAGTCGGAGTCCATGAACAGAGCCATAACACACGCCTTCACACGCACAACGCGCAGTCCTGACAGATGAGGAGTGGCCCCTCTTATACTCCCCCAGCCCTGTTTGTCGCCTCCGCCTCTCACCATTATTTTCATTAAGTGTTGCTCATCAGAAAGGAAATGATGCTTCATAAAACCGACTGTTGTTCTAACTGGTCAAAAAGGTTCATCCGAACGATTCGAATGTACAATATTATTCATGAATATGTTTTAATCTCATTAGTCTATCATATTTCATCACTGGCTGTCGGTATTATCGTTGAATTCGACAAAACACAGTTTTTGCAGCCTTTGCTCATTTTTCCAAGCATATTTTCTTGGATAAAATGTTTATTTTATAACAGACTACCCGACAAATACGCAAACCGACCGACAAGAATAAGAATGAGCGTTTGTTGGGATGTGTGCCTGAAAGGTTATTTTAGAACATTTTTAACAGTTGGTTCCCTTAACTATATTTTATGGGTAAATTCAATGAACTTTCGGTAAACCATAATGAAATAAGAATGAAAGCTTGAATTCAAGAGTTTAAAATTCGGAATAACTTTAAAATAAACGCAAAACAAAGTAAAAATAAATGTACCCGCTATCGGAATAAATCATAGACAAAATGAATTAGAAATGAATAAATTATCTCTATATAGGTTTAAAGAATAGTGTAAATTTGATTTTAATTAACGAATCAATATTTAAAAATATTGATACTAAATTACACAATATTCACATTCATAATGTGAAATATAACAGTTTATTGCTTCATTGTCCATGTGGGTGTATAATCTCAATATCACAGCATAAAAATCTAGTTTACAGTGAAACTCTGCTTTATCACCAACACAGAAAATGTTGCATCTCTCTCTCTCATACACACACACACACACACACACACATACACACACACACACACACACACACACACACACACACACACACACACACAAAGACTAGTGTTGATGAAACAACCCTGACATTGGTGTGTAAATCCATCTTCTTCACAGTTACGCCCCCCCCCCACCCCCGCCCGACTCCTGACTCACGGTCCGCAGGCATTTCCGGCTGTACTGAAATCCACCAGCAGAGAGCAGTGCAGGCTTCTCAATGCAATGTCAGATTTGGGTCTCCGCTGGTCGAGGATGAAGATTAAAATCTTAGAGGATGACAGAAGAGCTGTGTTTCACTCAAACTTGCGCAGGTGGTTGTAGAGGGACTGGACATAGGTGAAAACACACATGGGGTCTGGTTTACGACCCATGATCATCATGTCGTCCACCTCAATCAGCCGGTCGCAGCCTGCCTTCGCTCTGGAGGAGAGGCCGGCGATAAGAACAGATTACTTCAAATGCAGCATGATATATATATTTAAATTACATAAAATGCCAATCAAAGCTGGACAGATACATCTGTGTAAAATGGTTAAAATGTATTTCCTTGCAGCTTTCATCTCAGTGGTACTGAAGAATAACAGAGTGATGGTCTTTGTAAACGTCACTCACTCAGCGGTTCCGAAGGCCAGTTCAAAGTTGAGTTTGCGGTTCGCTGCTGACAGAGAGCTGTAATCAAACTCGGTGGGAAAGAAGGAGTGCACCAGGGCGCAGAACGCCATCCCATCACTCCAGCTGGAGGAGAAGTTCTGGATGTCAATGTTCTGCGAAGAAACGGTGGATTAACACACAAAACAAAGACACCAGCAGCACGTCTGGATTTCTGCTTGATCCAATGAGCTGCCAAACACAAACCAGATGTCACAGAGCGTCACAGGCCAACGCTGATGCACACATATTCTTTCCTCTGCATCCATTCTTCACGCTAAACCAAGTGGAACACCTCCAGCATATGTGAGAGCAGCACATGATCATCAGTCTACCTTCCTTTTTATGGGAGGACTCGTGCCCAGGCGCAGACCATGCGAGGTTACAGGGCAGCCATTATACTCTGCATTCAGCTCAGGGCCAGATTAACAACGCGTGAGGTGCATTTATATGCAAAAGTCTCCAGGAATCAACTGGATCTGGTAGAAATAAACTGGATCAAAACCTTCAGGCAACCTAAAGATGCCTGTGTAGCATGAAAGTGCAGCAACGATTCTGTTGATGTAAGCAGTCATAAAATGACTTGACTTTGGCACCGAGGACATCTGAGGTCAGCTGCTGAACTGTCTACATGTGGGAGGGGCAGAAGCTGTTTGCTGTAATGTGCAATGTAAAGACTCAAATGAATGTGAACGAGTTTCACCTGGTAGCCCAGGGTCTTAGAGCGACACCACTCCAGAAGAATCTGCTTGATGCTGCTGGCGCTGGACACCCCAAAACTCTGAGAGCGCTTCAGTTTGGGTTTGGAGTCCACCGCCAATGGCCGACTGTTGTCGACAGAACTTTATTAGCTTATTGTTGTTTATTAGTCCTGGACTTCCACGTCCTCTGAATGCAGCACATTCAGTGCTCACCTGTTTCCAGCGTCAGCGTCCAGCCGCTCGAAGATGGATCTGCGAGCCTGAGCGCCGATGTTGCGCGGCAAGGTCTGTGACCTCACCAGCTCACGCCGCTTGTCGCCCACCTGCCCAAAGGACCTGTCGCGGCTGCTGGGACCATCTCTGCAGTACGGGAGCGCAAAAAGGTCAACCAGTAGCAAAGCAGAAACAGAGTAAATGGACTCACCTGTCCTGCAGCAGGCCTGAGTAGGTGACAGATTTAGCAGGAGCTGAATTCACCTTCTCTGTGAAGAATCACGGGCGCTCTCGTTCATAAATAAGATCTTTGAATCAGGCAGATTGTCTTCAATAGAGCTCACCTTGAAGGCGTGGAGATCCCAGAGATCTGACAGGCGTAGCAGCCCATGTGGAAGACACTGGCGGAAAAATAATTAATAAATATAAGCACATTATCCTGATGTCGGGACCAGATGATGCTGCTGATGGAAACAGTCACCTGCTGGTACTGCTTCCTCTATGGACTGGTGGCGTTGTTTGGTCCCAGCAGCTGATTGGCTGACGGGTGACTCCTCAGACAGTGGAGAGGATGGAGAACCAGCAGGGCTGCTGGGAGAACCGGGGCTTTTGATTTCTGCTACCTTGGTGGTCGCGGTGATGGGGAGGTGGGGCGTGGCCACCGGGGCCGCGTGCTCATGACGCAGGTCAGTGGGTGGGGAGATCTTTCCATGCACCAACACTGACTGTTCTGGTTGGACAAACATATTTTACATTATATATTAAAACAGAAACAGAAAATCCTTCTCATCATTGTTTTTTTTTGATCAGTTTTAAGCCACGTTTAAATTTCTGACAATCAAAACCTTAAAGTTGTAAAACTACTATGTACTTATGGATATAGTCAAGTGCTCCCTTTTGGTATTTTAATGTATGACAAAGAGTCTCTCTTCTCTGTAATGTTTATGAGCCTGAGCTAATTTCACCCATACATAACCACTGATGACATCATCCTCATTTTCCTCCCTGTAAAGCTCCTCTAGAGCTACAGTAGAACATTGTACCTGTTGTGGCCGAGTGTCCGTTCTCCAGGCCGCCATGTGTCGGGGTGTGGTCCACCTCTATTGGCTCCTCTTTCTCAATACTCTGAGGGAAACACACAATTGACAGCTACTGATGACTTTTAAAGGAAGATGACGTCACTTCACTGACGTGTGCCTGTATTTGAATTTACGGTCTAAACCTGGGATTGATTGGCTGGCCTGATTACACTCTATTCGTTTCCACCAGAGTTGTATTTGATGGCCCCGTGAGCTCTATTCGGAGTCATTCATAAACCAAAATGTGGTGTTTGGATCACAGTCAGGGTGTCATGTTCCTCCAGTATGAGCAGGAAAAAAAGCAGAAAAGAGAAGTCCAGATGTCCATTAAGTCACTGTAGAACAATCCCAATTTTCAGGTTCTAGACTTCTCACCATCTGGGCTTTTTGACACACTTCATACAATATAAACCAATTTGTGAGACACTATATGATCAGTCCACTCAAGTGATAAAGTGAATAAGTGAGGAGATTGGGGGGGGTGACTGGTGGAATCACTGCCAGAAGTATCGGGTGATTAAGCACACGCACTCCTGGAGAGATTGAGATCACATTTAAATGTCAAACATCGTCAACATCTTTAGCTCAGATGTGGCTCTGTCTATTTCCTGCCTCTGTGACCTGACCCACAATCAGCTAATGGAAACAGCCAATGGTCGCCCACAGCAGATACCTCTATCTCCGACTCCTACCCACGTGGGTGAGACAAGCTGTCAGCGTTTGTGTAGCATATCGATGGATAACCTCTTTGGCAGCCTGAAACTCAAACTCTCTGTCTCACACTTATATGGAACAATGCTGCTCTCTCTCTAAAGGCATATCTGCTCTATGTTTATAGAAAAATGCAGAGATTTTTGTAAATGTGTGTTTTTTTTCCTGAGCTCACCATGCAGGAACGCTGATGCCAACGGGTGTGTTTGTGTTACAACAAGGAAAAAAAAAAGATTGTGTGTGATAAGTTGTTTCATAAAAAAAAAAAAAGAGTACACACCTGGTAAAGGTAAAAGCTGAACACTCTCACATAAACTGTCATACTGTGAAAGGGTGAGGAAGACTGTCAGATGTGTGGTGAATGATGGGAAAAAGGCAGAGGGCTGAGGCAGGGAGGTGGAGACGGTGGCGGGAGGAGGGAGACAAACTGCAGAATGTCTGGCTCTGGGGAGGGGAGCTTTCCCGGCTTTAGGACTCAGATCATCAGAAGTGCACGGCGGGTCAGAAGGGGAAATGTGATAGTGAAGCGAGGCTGCGGCTCCCTGGAGGCCTGGGATCTTTTATTTGTTGGCAGAACATGAACCGATGCAGTGACCCTCACGATGGAGGTTGGTTGGTGGTTTTGCCACAAATGGAAGTTTTATTTGATTAGATGCCGCTGATTGTTTATAAAACCTTTTTTTTAAGAGAAGGAATGATGTTATTGTCTTTTTCCCCCTGACATTTCAGCCTTATAAAAAGCAACTTTGCTCAGTTTAACTGTGCAATCCAAAGAGGTTTTACACAGACGCTGCAATAGCACAGACCCTGAAACAAACACTGTAAATACAGACCCTGAAACAAACACCGTAAATACAGACCTTGAAACAAACACTGTAAATACAGACCTTGAAACAAATACCTTAAATGCAGACCTTGAAACAAATACTGTAAATACAGAAAAAACACTAATTCTACTGGAAAACATCTGGGATATCTCAGCTACATACATTTCATATAACTAGATCAAATAAGAGCATTTGTGAGCGATCCAGCCTGTTCGCCAAGAAAATTCTTCCAAATTTAACCTCCCAAGTGAAATGAGTTCAGAATCACATTCTGAAGTCTGGAATCAAGTCTCAAGCTGATCAAACCGACATCAGTCCACACAGCACCTTTGTCAAGTGTCCTTTTAACGGTGGACACGTGTGTCTCACAGTGTTTGTTCCTGACTGATTAGCGACTAAAAGTAGCCTCATATCATGGTCATTAAAGTGGCCTGCGTCAGGGAGCAGCTGGTGGATATAAAAGAGGACTGTTTACCTTTGAGTATAGAAATGAAAAAGCTCAAAGTGGATCGACCAGCTGAGGGTGTAATCCAGTAAAGGATCCAGTAAAGGTGAGTACGTGATACACCTCCGTAATAACCGTTCCAGACAAAATCTCCCCTTTCTGTCTTCGGGGAGCAACAAATCTTTTATTCACAGAAAGTGCGTCATTGCATCACGAACCTGGGTCTATAAAGAATCTGGCAAAGGCTCTCAAAAACATAAAAAAATGTCTCCAGAGTTTCAACTCCTGCCACGCTGATGGTTTTCCCTTTAAATTGCAATAATAAATGTACTTTTGCGTTATAATAATTAATGAGTATCCTGTAAGAAAGAGGACTGATTCCAAAGTGAAACTAAAGACGAAAACAATTTTTCTTCCATTGTTCCCTGGATGGCTGTTTTGACGTGGGCTAAATAATCACCGTCTCGAGCGTCTGCAACAGTCACAATATGATCTGACAGTTTGGGAAACCCGATCACCCAAATGCAAGGAGGTATGAGGGTGCTGGGCGAGGGCCTCGTCCGATCAGAAGACATTGTTTAGCTGTCAGAGGCGTCTTCATCACTGACACTTTAATAAAGGCGCTGAGGGCGGGGGTGGAGAGCTGGCGAAGGCACGAAGACGAAGAAGGAGAGCGTTATTTTGTAAATTCTGTTAAATCAGTTAGCTCTTAGTGCTAGGCTAGTCACTGAGGAGGATTAAAACAACAGGCTTTCAGTCTAGCCTGCTCTGGTTGAACAGCAGCAACGGGACCTTTTGCTGTCCTCTGTCCCTTAACCGACATCTTTGTGTTCTTATTTAAGCTTCATGTGGCCTCTGGTTGATGGTGGACTTCATAATGTGTCACAGCAAATGTGAATTCACAGCAGAGGTGGTTGCACAACATGCGTGTGTGCTCAGAGTGAAGTATCAGAGCATCACTGTTACTCTAGAAGAAACACAGCCAGCGCAAACAGTTTTCGGAAATTTGGAGTTTGGAAATGGTTCCAGTGACAGGAGGCTCCTGCTCTGTAATTTCCTCCCAGGAATCTACAGGAATCCTCTCCACGGAGAAAAGACGCGGTGGGACCACCTGTTGTGAAAATACGTTCACGAAGCCTGCAATTTCTCTGCTGGAGGAGTGTCGGGGAGCAGCACTTTGGGCTGAGAGTGGAAAACACACGCAGCCTTTGAAGTGACAGGATATAAAATCCAAATTACAGTTGAGGTTTCTCCGCAAGTGCAGCAGCGTTCTCGTCCTCAGCAGCCATTACTGCAGAAATACATGCCCTCAAGACCTTTTTCTGTCCTACACCTGAATGTAGAGGAGCAGCAGGTGACCCTGACCGCACGTGTCGTCACCTTTGATTGTGTGGGAGAAAAGATTCTTCTAGATGTGGAGAACATTTTATTTTTCACTCTGTCCTTCAACATATGGCAGCAATAGTGAGGGAGTCCTCTGTCTTGTATGTCCGCCTCCTGCTAAAAGAGTTAGCACATCATCGATGTCATGTGCTCCTCATATCATCACCACGCTGTGATGGAAAACATCTCAACGTCCCGCCTCAAATTATCTTTGGTGACAGTGAAACGTTCACCTGATCCGGCTGAAATCATATCCTATATTTTCCTTCCCTGACTTTATTTGCACACCGATAAGATCTCTATGTGTATTTTTCCTCACATAAATCAAACCCGCCACCTTACATGATTAAATATGACAACTGGGTTTAGGTTTAAAGGATAAAGTTTGCTTTTTCTCGTCTCGGTATGATGTTTCTTGCTGCGGCAGTGCCCCCACGTCCCTGCAAGGATCTGAATAATTTCATCAGGGTACGAAAACAAACCCGCTCCGTCTCACCTCCGGTGATTTTTAACACGTCGGATTTTGTCATGGCTGACAGGTAGCACGATTGACTCTCCCTCGTGTTCCTGACGCAGCCTGAACAGCTTTGTGGCTCGACCCCTCCTGTGATAGGAGCCATAATGTCTGACCAGCCCTTAAAACAGCAACAAAGGCGGGTTCTCCTGCCCCTGCTGGTGTCATCCAACCTCCAGAAGCCAATTCTGCTTGTGGGCATCACTCCAACACACTGCAGATTTATGAAATTGTAAATTATTCCCACACTGAAATCTAGCGGAGCTGAGTTCCAGTAAAGCTTACTGCTCCCGGGGGGCAGCGAGGGGGCAAACTGTCCCACCGGCCAGTCACTTATTAACCTGTTTCCACAGAGATGATGACGGGAACACGGCCCATTGTCTGGAAGTCATTAAGAGAGCCAGGGGTAGCCAGGGAGTGACCACATACCTCTGTTAAACCCCCCCTGCAAAACACACACACACACACACACACACACACACACACGCTCAGCTGTGCCCTCGGCTCATTTCCTTCCTCTAATAATCTTTACACATCTTTATCACAATAGAGATTGACTATTGATGCAATAATTAGGAATCCAGGTTGTAACTAGAGCTCGTGTTGAGCCTAGGATAGAGAGCATGAAACCGTTCTCGACGTCTGATGGCTGTATTAATAGTCATAATAGGGGGAGGGGAGGGGGGAAGCTGGTACCAGGAATCTCAGAATGTTGCCAGGGCCTGAGGGGGAGAACGGGGGATGGATGCAACGTTGAGAGAGGGGCCACCAGGCAGGGAGGAGCTCCTGGATGGATGGATGGATGGATGGATCAGTGGTGGTAAAAATGTGTGTCCAGAGTCAGTTTAATGATAAACAGGACAGTTGAAGTCTGCAGAGTCTCCACACACAGCTGACACACGTGCGCACACACAGATACACACACGACAACCTCCCTTCAATCAAACACACCCACACGTTTGGTTATCTGTAAAAGTGTGTGAGAGCTCCTAATGAAGAAGAAACACAGCAGGTATTACCAGCTTTTCAAGCTCCAGACATCAGCTCTTATATAAGATGATGCACGTGCAGCACAAGGCCGTAAACCACACGTAGGCAGCTTTAGCGCTTTGATCGAGAACAGTTGATAATCCTGTGACCTGACTTGGCTAAACAGATCTGACCATCAGTAACACACAAAGAACTGGAGGAATTTTCTGCGTCTCCAGCTCTGCACGGGTGGCGAATGGTGATGGAATGGTGACTGGGAACAAACAGTTACCTTAAATAACCGCCAGCTCTGATCCCAAATGATGACATAACGACTTAGTCAAACTTGTGGCTAACCCAGTGTCTGCTTAACGTTATTCCTGAGCGTTGAGCACCTTCACATGGAAACAGTGGGTTTCATTTTCTGTACTATCATTTCAAAACACAGCTGTGGACAGAACACCGCCCGCCCCGACCCCTTCCGCCTCCTATTATCAAACAGACTGGAGTATTTCCAGTAAGTATGAGCCTGACACTCTCAGCTGGAGGGGCACCTCCATCATCTGAGTGTCATTACGTGGACGTTGGAAAGTCGCACGAGGAAAGAGGCTGACGGCAAATGGCCTGAGGCGAGGAAGGAGTTTACAGTTGATATGAATTACTGATCAAATGAGGAGAATGGAAGCTGTAATCCGCCAGATTAAGTTCATTTTCATTCAAAGATGGACGACGCAGTGGATCATCGCGATAGCTGCAATGTGTGCTCTGTGTGTGTGTGTGTGTGTGTGTGTGTGTGTGTGTGTGCGTGCTGTTCCATCACGCCTGTTTGAAATCATGCCACTGCATCTCTCTCACCTCCTGACCGAAAGATGCATTACTTTGACACAAGTTTCACACACAGATAAAAGTGTTGTTTAGTTTTAACCACGCCACGTCAGAGGCGATAACATTCCTGCGTGATCGTATCCACCACACAGTTTGGTAATAACAGATAGGTGACATCATGCCTACATGTGCCTGCATGCACGTATCTTATCTGCATCTGTCTGCAGTTTGTGCATGTCGTGTAAAACTGAAACTGATTCCACTGCCTAAAGGCCAAGCGTCTAGATTTAAAACTACCAATATGCTACCAAACAGAACATATATTTTGCTGGCCTAGCTTTTTTTTTAAGGTGAGTTTAGCCTGAGATTAAAAACAAACACACTCTGGCCACATGAGTGTCATATTTTCCAGAGCATGACAGATCTCCGTGGAAGTAAATAACTTCCTCTGAGGACTATTTGGTTTCAGTGTTTACCCGAGGTAATGAATGCCAAATGAAAGTCATCATTATCTCCTGCTGACTGACATGTAATAGCCATCCAGACTATATTCAGGGTATAAACGCTTACATCGCATTGTTGGTCAGGTCGAACGCAAAGATTTCCAAACAAAACAAATCCTAGGACACGTTTCCCGACATTCTTTTTTTTCCTATTAGGGTATAGATACAAACAAGTACCATAAAGCTGAGGTTCAAGACGAACATGATTTTCCCTTTTCAAATATGACAAAAATCCCCAGACCACAGTTAATAACAGTTATTAAAATGCGCCAAGTCCAAAGGAGCTAAAGCTACGTAACTGGGAAAATTCTTGGAAGCAAATGCTCCTCCGTGTTTATAAATATTTAGACGGATAGAATAAATCTTCCCCACTGAAAAACCATCAAATCTGTCCAGGAAAACTGGTCCACCTCACGTGGACCGAGTGATGCAGCGAGCCAGGAGATCCGGTTCTCGGTTTCATCTGCGCAGCAATAACGCAAAAAACACAGAGGGCTACTTTCAGAGGATGTGTTCCAACTCCTGGCAGACAAACCTCCAGAGCAACACGATAATCGCACAGAAATCACTAACACATGCTGACTGGTCGCCATTCATTATGACGTAATTGGCCAGTATGAAACCAGGCCCGATACCTGTGGTATTAAGAAAAATGTTATCTTTCCAGAAAAGAAAACAAAACCCTGACTGTGGATCTGTTTTTAGAACCAAAGAGGCCTGTCAGGTGAAAGGTGAGACTCCTTCCAGCAAGAGAACAGAAGTCCAGTTACCCTGGGCTGAATCATTCCATGAAATAAAGATAACAGGTTTAGACTTGACTTGGAGTCTGGTTATCTAGCTTTTTCTAGAACTGCTTCATTCGATGGGTCGGGATTTAACACGAACCACATAAACGTTTAGGTGAAGTCAGAACATGAAAACATCCCAGTCTGGACGGCTGTGCTGATTCACCAACACTTAACATGCTGACTTCACCTCCCAGGAGTCCAATCCCATCCTGTTACCGTCCTCCAGGAATCCGTAACAATCTCGGTGGAGGTCTGTTGTGCAACCGCAGCAACACAGTCGCTGCCTCAGATGACATATCGTGCACAGCCGCTGCACCGCACGGGCACTTTCCCAACGTGGATAATTACAGTGCATTGACCAGAAGTCTCTGCCACCGCTGTATATTCAATTTCCTAGCAGGTTATCTGGCGCTGGTCTGCAAAGTGCTGGGTCACAATGAAAACAGCAGAACTGCAGTCGGCCTGAGAAGGAATCGGCACATTTTACCCCTCCAACCAGCCAGATGCAACACATTAGTTACAGATGCCTCTCGGCTCCATCAGCGCTGAAGGAAACACAACAGCAGGGTGGACGACAGATCTACTACACAAGACAACAACAACAACAACAACAACAACAACAAGCCTCAGACGCTTGCGTGCAAGAAGGATGAAAGAGCAGCCGAGTTCATCCAGGGCCGCAGTACTCACGTTACTCTTGCTGGACACGGCGAATGTGGCACGGCTGGAGAAACGCGCGGGGGAGGGGCTGTTGCCAGACACAGGGCCGGTGGTCACGGAGGACACCCTGGAGCCCACGGGAGGACTGCAGGATCCAGGGGACGATGAGAGGGCGGCAGGTGTGGAGGCATGGTTGCAGTGGCTGCTGAAAGCGTGGTTCTGGTTCCCCAGGCTGCAGGGCTGGATGTGGAGCTGCGCCTGGCTGTGGGCGTGAGCCTGACCTTTTCCATACACCACTTCTTTCATCTCTCGATGGTTCTCCTGAATGTCGCTCAGGTGGTTCTTGTGATTGTGATAGTGGCTGTTGTGAAGGAGGGTGTTCCTTTCACACGCCATCCCGCTGAGGAGCTCCACCTGTCGCGTGAGAGCCTCCAGCTGACCCCTGAGCTGCCGGTTCTCCTGCTGGAGCTGAACCACAACTCGGCCGAGAGGCCCGCTCAGGTTGGCCGTCTCCTCCAGGCGACGCTCCACGCCCATTTTGAAGGCACTGACGTCCACATGGATCTCCCTGATGGCGTCCCTGAGAGTGTTCTCGTAACGGGCCAGAGCTGCGCACACCGTCTCCCCCTCTGGAGAAGATGAGCGAGGGTGACACAAGTCTGCCATGTCAGCCAGGGTTGGGGCGTCCATCAGCTCCAGATGTGTAGACTGCAGAAAGAAATAGTCCGTCTGCAGGAGAATGTGTGTGTTTGGGGGGGCGGGCGGGGGTTTGCTGCAGAGGGCAAGGGTTGCAAAGGTTTATCACCACTCCTTCAGCGTCCTCTTTGACATCCCCGGGTGCTCCTCTTTAGATGAGCTCTGCTGCTCAGGCACAGATGTCTCACTCACTCTATCTTCTGTCTGAAAGTAATAAACAAGACAAGGCCTGACCTTTAGCTCAGGAACAGCTGTGAAACTCCAACCAAGGCAAAGTCCTAAAATCAGATGTTAAACCTGCAAGAAGGTCTGAAACATCACAACAAGAAGTGCTCTGAGGCTTCCCGGACAAAATATCCAATGCACGCCGTGTTTCACAAGCGCCATAACACACAGCAGTGACGTCATCCACGCTTACAGCAGCAGCAAACCTACCTCAGCGGTGCCGTCTGGTCGGGTTTAGAGGAGTTTCCTCACACTCCAACAGCTGTGTGAGCTCCGCTCCGCTCCGGCCGGCTGGCTGGTTTGTTTAAGCTCTCAGGTCGCTCACTCCTCTTTTCTGGCCTGGAGGAGGGAGGAGAGAGGGAGGGATAAAAAGGGAGGGTGGTGGCAGCAGAGGAGTGCAGAAACAGCATGGAAGGAGTAGTAAATGTGGGGGGGTGGTCTGTGTAAACTATCATGAGGAGGACTCTGCTCTCCTGCTATACTGCACCTTCTCTCGTCATCTTCCTTACTCGGAAAATAAAACTTTTTTTCTAAACACTTTTCCTCAAAGTTTCATTTAGTGTTTATGATGAATCCCCTTTTCAATAATTTCACCATTTTCCACCCCTTTACATGGCGGGGCGGAGCTGTACCATCAATATAGTTTAATGCAAACTGGAATAAAGCTTTTACCTATCATAACAGATAACAAGTGGACAATGCAATAAAATAAGCATTTATGCAGATTTGCTATCGCATATAGGGGGTTTTTATAGGTTTACAGGTCATTTACAATACTGATATGATCAATATATTGGTAAACGCATCCTTACACAGAGTTCTCATGAGACCTAAAGGCAAGTTGACTGCTGTAGAACCCCCCTACCCCTTGTAACAAGACCCCAGTAGCGCAAACACACACTAGATAGCGTGTGTGTGTGTGTGTGTGTGTGTGTGTGTGTGTGTGTGTGTGTGTCTGTACAACATTCCACTCTACTGCTTACTGTCAACATTAGGTGTGTGTGGAGGAGAGAGACCTGATTTCACACAGATACGTGAAATAACGACCTGTAAGTGCATTTGTGTGGTTATGGCGCATAATTTACAAAAAAAACACAAACTAGTTTTCACGAAAAGAAAAGTAAATAACATGGACACAACCCAAACAGGAAGTTATAATGCTCATCGCATCCGTCTGCAAATTTAGTCCAGAAATGTAAATTTCATTCAAAACAGTTTGTTATCAAGATGTTCTCTAACGCACGGCCTGCACAGCTCCTGTGTTCCATCTGGAGGGTGTGTTTGTTTTTGTTTTTTTCAGCAGCGATAAAACACGTTTGGCAAAGAGTTCAGCCTTGTCCGGAAATGAGCTGTTTAGAATTAAGATGTTAATTATAGGTGTTATGAACATAGTGAAAAACACAGCCACACTCTGGATTGGTCCTTTCTAATTTACAGATAATCCTCATCCACAACCTCCAGTTCAGATGCACGCACACACGCGCGCACACACACACACACACACACACACACACACACACACACACACACACAGCTGTGCAGCCACCGATGCAAACAACCTCTGCAGAAAAAACAAGTTTGACAGCAAACTGATCTTTGTCTAAACACATAAACGAGTTGGACTATAATTTGCTCCATAATGAGGATCTTTATTTTTTCAAATATTAATAAAACTGGACTCACTAAAGTCTGTCCATAAATATCAGATAGTTAGATGGACACCATTAGGGCAAAAGTTGTCACAACGTCAAGCAATACTGGCTCACATTAGACCAGCACGTTTGCTCTAAACAGCAGAAGAAAGCTCAAGACCAGCGACTCGGGCGGAACCACCCCTCTGACATGAATTCAACCATTTCCAGACACACACACACACTTGACCAGAATCAGATCAGACAGTCGATGATCTCACGTCTGCACGGTCGTCATATGAAGGCAGCTGTGAACAGACGGTCGGCCGGACATAAACAGTCAGCAGCAACGAGTGTGACATACACACACGGTCCTCGTGAAGCACACCATGTTGTTCTCACACTCTCACACTTGTTGTTCCTCCTCCTCAGTTATTTTGAAATCTGTGATGGCTCCTCCATTACTCAGCTCCAGAATATCAAATTTAACAAGACGGGTAAATAATAGTATCTGGACAGAGATGCCTGGATTAGGTTTATACAGTCTAAATTCTGAAGAATGAGCACATGAGACATATTTAACTATTAAAGGCACTTTGTTATCAAAGGTTCTGGGTACTTTTAGTGCCTCAAAGACAAGTTCCAGTTCCCATGGCCCGCTGGTGTCTGTCTTTAAACAGCAACTCTAAAAATCCAAAGAAATTTATGCAAATTATGGACCAGTAAGTGGAGCTGTGAGCTTATTCCGTTTGTAGAATGCAACCATCCATCTGTGCAGCAGGTGAGCGTGTGTTGAATTTCATTATAATCCCAGCAACGGCTCCCACTGGGTGGCCGTTGTAAAGTACTGGTTGAACATGGAAGGCGTGAAAGTTGTAGAATATCTTGGCAGAAGCTTTTGTGCAGATTTTTGCTTTGTATGGGTTTTTGTATTTAACCTTTCCTCTAATCAGGCTGCAATTCCAGCCTCTTTTTGATGTTTTTCCCTGGAAACCAGAAACCAAACATGAAAACAGGCATCAGATCATGACAGACAGCCTCCATCTTGAAAAATACAAGCTACCTGTTGGCTTTAATCCCAGATTTCACGTCTTCACTTTTCACCACAGAACTTCCTGTCAACAAGACCGAGGAGACGACGGCCAAGTGATGATGTCATCGAGTTTCAAGCCCGTAACTGTAACGAAGCACACATGGGGTTGAGAGAGAGGTTTGTTTTTCTTTTCCAACGTTCTCCGTGATTCAGGTGTGTGTCTGAGCATGTCTTCATATCTGAAAAGCACATAAAAAAATAGTGAAGGAATTATGTCACATTTATTGAAATTACATACATACCTTTATGATGTCATCGATGTCGGTTGGTTGGCCCATCTGAACGAGTTCCAGTTGTTGCCAGAAATTCCTTAAAATTCTTCCCTCTAATTTAGCTTAAAGTTTCTGCAGACAGAAGAACGGTTCTGCTCGGAACCATCGGGGGAATGGGGGGGGGGGGTGCACAGCACGGCTGATGCTGTGCAGATGTGGGAATGTGGAGGAGTTGAGATCTGAACTGTGCTGCGAAGGTGTGTCTGATCTACACTTCTGGGACAGTTACGGAGGTCAGTGTTTGCCTTATTTTAAAGCGTCATCCATCTTTATGTGCAGCAAAGCCTCGGCTGTCTGCTTCCCGTCTCCCAGCCTGCCCAGGAGGCTTTACTGTTACACACAGAAATATGGATGAAAGAAACTGGGAGGCCTTTTCAGCAACTCATAGAAAATGCAGCCACGCAGATGTTTATTTATAGACACGTATATTCTCAGCAGAGACAAAGTGGTCTGTGAACCTTTGAGAATTTTATAATAAATCTCAGGCAAGAGGACAAGATTGAACAGAGGGAGTAAAAAAGACTGGAAGGAAGAGACGGATGAAGGGAAGATGGCCCTCCCCTCTTCTCTGACTTCTCGTAAGAACAACAATGCATCGGCCGCTGCCCTCAGACCTGCACACCAACATACACATCATGGTCCAGCAGACACATGCTGGATTATCTTGTTGGAGAGGAGATGCCCTCAGGGGCCTGGCTTAGTTCTTGGTAAAACCGCTAAAAAGGGTAAATACATGAATGTGTAAATCACAGAGACAAAACCTGGAAGAAACCATTTTTTCCAGTGTTCTCGTTGTCTCGTGTTCGTGCTGATGGACCTCCAGGGACGAGGATGACGTCAGAGAGACGGCGAGCCGACTGACAGCGGATGGGATTGAAGCAGGCGTCCTCGGTGGGACAGTATCAGATTAAGATAGGTGGGGAAGTGGACTGGCCCCTAACGTCAACAGTACAGAGGATAGTGGGGACCGCTGTGGGGATGTGACCTCAAGAACAGGACAGACTCTGGGAAGTGACCCGCTCATGGATAAGGAGGCGCTGAACGTAGGCGTGCACGTTCGCACGCTCGGGTTTTTATTTGACTACCTCAGCATCATAGACCATTACGGGCGATCATCTGCAACAACTCAGCTTATTAATAATTACAATGTTTGACTGAAGATTTGTGTTTAAAATGGAAAAACCCAAATAAAATATAATACAATTCAAGATGTGCATTTAATTAAAAACTGATGAAAAATCTAAACTTATTATTCCTCATAAAACAGTGAACTTTGGCTGTACACTGATGCTGAATGACTCACTGCTGTGTGTGTGAGCGTGCATATGTCTGGGTGTGCATGTGTGTAGAATGATGTCATTTAGTCAAATCTCAGTCGTAGCCAACAGTTGTTTTTTCTCTGCTTTTTTTCTCTCACACACACGTACACACACTCACTCCACCATATCAAACCCCACAGCCAGATCAGACTCTCGAGGTCCTGATTCAGCATTACATCAGCCTTTCCTGTGGCTGCACCATCTAACAGGCACCAGGGGTCCGCGAACACAAACCAATTAGCTGCCTTTCTAAAGAACATCCATCATGGCAAACCACCTTCGTCTCAAGATCTGAGCCTGGAACAACATCATTAGCAGCGGAGTCATGTGTAATCCGCGAGCACGTTTGTAAACGGGCGAAAAACAGTCAGAACTGCTCTTTGTACACAGTGCCAGCAGCGCAGGCATAAGGGGAAAATAGAAGGGGTCAATGGCAGGTTTAAGCAGACAGACCACAACTTCTGGTGCCACTGGGGCCCTGGATTACCATCCACCTCACGACTCAATCCTAATTTATGGGCTCGTCACTGTGACTTTGGGATTCAGTGGGATTTATGGGCTCGTGAAAATACTGACACGAGAGCAATGTAGCGAAAACCTGTAGATCCGCACACGTACGAGAGTTTGACATGCTGTCAAGAGGAATATTTTAAAATAGACCTCAGAATAAAATCTGCACAGAGGACAGCAGTGAAAGATGAGACAGATATCAGTCCAGCCAGGAGAGACAGGCTGTCGCTATGGAACCACGTTTGTCGCCTGTCTGCAGCTACAGACCACATCTTTAAATTCATGAAGTCAAAAAATACTAATGATGAGGAATCACACACACACACACACACACAATCTTCCAGAACTGCAAATGAAATCACCCAGGATTTTTATCATGGCCTTGGAGAAGCAATAAATCAGGAGTGTTGTTTTACACCATGTGTGTGTGTGTGTGTGAGAGAGAGAGAGAGAGAGAGAGAGAGAGAGAGAGAGAGAGAGAGAGAGGAGAGACAGAGAGAGAGAGAGAGAGAGAGAGAGAGAGAGAGAGAGAGAGAGAGAGAGAGAGAGAGAGAGAGAGAGAACATAATGGCTGTGTTATGGCCCTTCTTGCTGACCTTTCCGACTCACACCGTTCAGATACTGCTCTGACCACACACATACACACGTGTGGAACCTTCATCATAGATTACTGTCAGCAGACACACCGATCAGTTACCACACGCCGCTTTGAAGCCCATCCTGGGTAGTTTAGTGTACATGTCATTTTATCGTCCTGAAAAAAAGCCGTTCCTGTCAGGCGCTTTTTGATGTCTGCGTCTAAATTACAGTTCACAACATGTGATTTTGGAGCTGCTGCTGGGCCAGTTCCAGCTCTTTTGGAAAGCATGAGTCAACCTCCTGAACAGATGTAAAATGCCAGAATGCCACTCATTAGCATTACAACATCATTAGCACATGTGTTCTCTCTTGCATCACTGATCTGGTCTCCACCATCTCCTGGAAAATACATCATTAATTTGATTTTGTTTAAGATATCTAGTGTCCCATCAAAACATGTTGAAGCTAACTTAGGGTTAGTTACATCAACATTGACAGATCTGTGACTGTGAAAACAAACAGCAACATCTGCCCTATTAATTCCTATTTAAATAGTGCACCAGCTTCTGCAAACCATCCCCAACCTTTGAAACCCAGACCCTCATTTAAAATGTTTACTTGGTATACCTTGTGTGTGTGTGTGTCAAGTATACCGTGTGTGTGTGTGTATGTGTGTGCGTGTTTCAGAGAACTTACCACTCAAACTTGGAGCTGAAAGCACTTGACTGGAAGCGAAGATGGAAGATTTTGGAGAGCTTCCCAGAACTGCACTAACGCCCTCATGAACGCCCCCTGGTGGCGGGCCAACAGCAGCTCGCTGCAGTTCAGCGACTTTGATCAGGTTTGGTTGGATTTGGTTTCAGGCCCCGGCTGTAAGTTTGTTAACATGTTTTACTCTTGTGCATACCTTGGCTCGGAATCTTCATCGCTTCTAAACAGGCTCGAGGTGGCAGTGATGTCAGAAATATGGCAAACGCACGCACACATGGCACAAACTTGGATACAGTTGCAGAGCTCCAATATCTATTACAGAAACTGACCTTAATTTACATGAAAACATATATGAAATAAAAATAACACACACCACGAGAGGTGCTCGACTGTTAATCAATGCTGCTGCTCATATCTACACAATAAAAACCTCCCTTGAACAAATCTTTACATTCTCTCAAAACATGTCTCTTTTAGTCTGACTCAACTGTTGGTCGGCTGCATGCATCTATATCAATCATTTTTTTTCCTCCCTTTTCATGGAACTGTGCTGTTGCAACATGAAGTGTGTGCAGCTGCTGGCTGACAGCAACACCCAGCCAGCCAGGCCAGAGGAGCAGGAGTTATCGGCCCTAAACACCTCACACTCTATGACTCAGAGAGACTTGATGCAGCCCGGTCTCAGGAGAAAAAGTGCCCACACAGAGGGTTAAGGGTGGATATTACCTGCGTGAGACAGGATAGTCGTGACGACAGTGAGCCCCTTCACTTTTCCGGCACCCTCAGGGTTGGAAATGTATGTGTTATTCCAGATCTGTCAGAACAGCTGAGGCCAGCCGAGCCAGGTGGGCCGGGCCATCACTGGAGCTATTTGTAGTTAAAAATAAGAGCAGCTCCAACGTGAAGTGAACATACGGGTCAGGAGTTCTTTCCTCCTTGATCCATCAAACCTCCCTTTCCTCCGTCTCTAAACGTTTATGATCAAACCTGGCCCACACACACGTCACGAAGCGCTTAGGCCTCGGAGATTTGGTGCACACGCAAACACACATCTGGGATTAGTCCACGCGGAGCTTTGTTACCTCTGTAAGTGGGAGAAGTGACCAGTTTGTGCGTGTTCTTCCCCTCTGTCATTCCGCCCCAAAGCCGTTGACTGACATAAAGGAGCAGTGAGGCTGAGCATGATTTATGTTAAGAACAGAGAGAGAGCAGTAACGTGTCGAAGCAGAGGATTTCCAGAGGTCATCTGGAAGTTTTACAAGAAGTGACGAGAGACGAAGAGAGTTGAGTCAGAGTTTAAGGGGAGCAACTGTAAGGAAATTAAAGGTAAAAAAATGAAAAGAAGCAGAATACTTTCTCTCCCTGGTTGCTTCGTCTCACAAAAACACATGGCTCACTGAGATCTGACAAACATGTTTTATTTCCCTGTGAGACATTTGTCTTCTAAATATTTATATAGAAGCATCATTTGAATCTGTAGCACTGCTTGACTTTTTAATGGTGTTGAGGACAAGATGTGCTCAGCCTAAGCACCTGTAAACAAGGGTCATCACAAGGTCTGACACACACGTGCGTAACAATCAAAGATCTGACTGGAATTTGAAAAACTTGAAAAATATTTTATCTCAGGGATCTGAAACTGGCTCTGTAGTGCTAAAATTTCACAGAATTTCTGCAGAAGTAAAAGTGAGATTAGTTTTTCACCATTCCAGGGCTCCTCAATATGGCTTTTTCTGTTCAAAACAAACATGCAGACAAAAAGTGTCAACAACGCCTCACATTTGTCAAACCAAATCCTAAAACTACTGGTTGTTTACTTTCTTACCTGTGCTGTTTTTCTTCTTGCTATAAAGACAATAAAAGACAACAATGTATTCTGATTATTTCTGATGTGATTACCCGGATGGCACATGTAGAAACAATCTGATCAAAGCTAATAACTATTCAAGGCTGATTAACTGCATGTCATGTCTCTGCGGTTACCTTTGTTAAGACTTTTCAACATCAAAACCAGAACAACCAGCAAGATGACAATGGTTACAAGCACGGAGCAGACAAAAAACCAGCTGCTTGGCTCTGGGGAAAAAGACCAAAGAAGAAGTTAGAATCAGAAGTCACACTGCTGCCACTCTCTGGTGAATCGCAGTACTGCAGTGCAGCAATTATACTTTCCAATTATTCACCTTCTACAGTCAGGATGAAGCTCTTCTTGATATCCACTTTCAGGGATTTATGGGAGATTTTGCATGTAAATTGTTTCCCTGAGTCACCGAGAGAAGCTGTGAGGTAGAAGAAGGATGACAGCGAGTAGGTCTTGTCCGTGTTGTGTCTGTGGCTTGACAGCAGCGTGTTTGGGATCACGGTGGGAAGCAAGGATCCGACCATCTGACCCGGCACTGCTGGGTCCTGCTTGTACCAAACCACCTCTACATCCAAGGGGTAGTAACGCTCCACTTCACAAACAACCTTCTGCCCCTCATCCACCTGCAGGCTGAGAGTGGGGCCAACGCTGAGAGAGACGCGGGGAGACTCTGAGGGGATTCAAATTAAAAATAAAATTAGCAATAATGTCAATGTCAGCAGAATGGACTGATATCCTATCCAGAGAGAACTACTGGACCACCCCGCTTCATGACCCCGGTTTCATAACCTCCTCACCTTCAATAAGTAGGCTGATGTCCAGAGTGGCAGACAGGGGAGCCACAGACACTGAACAAGCATACATCCCTTCATTGCTAATCTTGGTGAAGGCCAGATTATATGAGGCATCGCCGCCTGCGAGGTCCTTTAGATCCACGCCTCCACCCTCAGTCTGCCTTGTGCGGCTGGTGTGGCTGAAGAGTGTGACTCTTTCGCCACGCTTGTGCCACTCCAAACTGAAGTTAGGGCCGTTGTGGTCAATGGCAAACTGACAGTGAAGCTTTTTTTGGTTG
Organism: Pao palembangensis; assembly: GCA_015343265.1. Taxonomy (NCBI): domain Eukaryota; kingdom Metazoa; phylum Chordata; class Actinopteri; order Tetraodontiformes; family Tetraodontidae; genus Pao; species Pao palembangensis. The sequence continues at coordinate 12,216,482 of CM027091.1, read as the reverse complement.
CCAAGGCTGGATGTCACCAATGGAGTCTGTGTTTTCATCATCATGACAGCTATGGAAACAGAAGAAAAACAGGAAATCAGTACAACAGTATTCTCTGACAGGAGCAAACACTACTAAAGTTTAATTAAGTGTAGAGATTAAATCAAGACCTGTTGTTGTAACCATCTCTCTGTCTGAGATTGTGGGCCAGACGCGGGAGCCCTGAGTTGAAGGCGGCTGATCAGTAGGGTGTCTGAGGAAGCTGGTGAGTGTGAAATCCCCATCGGTGTGTTTAATGGTGCAGCTTAACCAGTTGCTGAACTCATTAGCCTGCTGGGCTGGCCAGCGCACATGGACGTCCTGCAGCTTGTGCCAATGCAGCCCACATTCAACCCGGTCTGGTTCCACACCCTGAATGTATCTCTGCAGGTTCAGCTTAGATCCTGCGGGGGGCAAGAACAGAAGAAAATGGGAGAGAAGAATTTTCCATCGGCAGCTCTTTAATGGCTAATGTCTTACCAGTGACCAAGAATGTAATGACATGTGGATTCACAGGGGCATCTCCTTGTTTACCAAACTGCAATATAGCCTCTCTGGAAGTGAACTCTATTTCCGCCACACCGTCACTTTTTTTCACTTCACGTTCATCAGAAAACGTACAGGGAAACCATGACGTCTCGTGGCCCTCAACACCTGAGAGAGACAATATGAACCACGAAGTGCTATTATTTTGAAATAGTAGAGTAAAAGGTTTAGTGCAGTACAGCATAGTATGCAATGTATGCATCGTCTATAAAGCGATTCTTCTGACATGAGTTCTACATTTTTACTAGCATGGCAGCTACGCCGATACAGTCGCAAGAAAGATCTGTCAAAAATAAAATAAGAGCTTACCTGTGTTAAGATATAAATAAATAATAATTTTCAGAAATAAGATCATAACTGTAGTTAATGGTCATTAGAAGTACAGTATCTTCTCGTTGCTCTGACCCCACACAGTCGGTTGAAACGAAACGCTTTCGCTTTTACTTCGAATGAAAAAAAACTTGGGTTACTATTTAAGGCTTGCAGTTCCTCTTCCGTCCTCTGTGAACGCTGCGATTGAATCGAGCGGAAATGGTCCTTCTTGATTTGTTGACAAGTTCACGCGGAAAAGCGGAAGCGCTTCATATAAAATCTGATTTTTTTTTTTTTTGCTCTTGCGTTTATTTTGATGTAACCTATTGCAGTAACGTAACTATCATAAAATAACGGTGATGGACAAAGGTAAGTTTCACCAAAATAGCACGTCTGTACTTCTTTACAGTATGGCTTGTGGTCTCCAAGTACACTATCTAGTTTTGGTGATAATTTGGGAACGAGAAAAAATATGTTATATGGTGTTGATTGATGTTCCTTCCATATTAAAATGGAAACTATTAGAATTAAATCACTACGTCATCAAACCTACGTGGTGCAGAACCTCTATAGTATAATTTTATTCCATTTAAGATCTTTTTATAGTCTAAAATGGCGTAGTAGCTGTTGTTGTACTGTTAGTTATATATCTTCTTGTTAGTGATCCGGCATTTTCTACTTCCTCTCTGTTTTTTCTTTTGTTTTTTGTTTTTTTTAGATTCAGCTATTCTTCAAGGAGCTTTCATGCTGGCTGATAAGCTATGTCGCCCTTCAACACTGTCCTCCATTCAGAAAGCTGACTGGAGCAGAGTGGGACAACCAGTCCTGGAGGCTCTCAAAGAAATCTGTGGACATGGTGAAGTCGGTGTGTACCTCACCACTGAGGAAAGTTGGACAAAGAAATTAGTTTGCGTTTTGTGGCTGAAACTTTTGTGCAAGGAGGACGGTGAGAATATAGAGATAGCTTGGAGGGAAAATCCTTTTTTCTTTCTCCAGAGTGGCCTTCCCAATATCAACCATGTTGTCCTATTTGAAGTTGTGAAGTCACTGGCAGCTGCCCAGACCTTCTCCAGTTTCTTGTTACATCTGTCTCCTTCTCAGACTTGCACTGAGCTTAAAAAGCTTGTGGAACACGTCAAAAGTAGTCCCATGACAGAAGACAATGTCCAGTTTTTTCTGGATGTGTGGTGGGAAATGTGGAAATGCAGAGTTGATGAGAAAAAGGGAGATAATATAGAGACAATGTTTGTTAAACAAATAGAATGCCTCACTTCTACATCTTCAGGTTTGTCTCCTCATGCTAAGAGATTAAAACTAGATGTAGCAGATGTAACATCTTTGCCAACAACTGATGTCCTGCACTGTCTTCTTCATGGACTTGAAGACATAAAAGATCACATATCATCACAAGACCTTTGCCTTCAGGCCTTCTCAATTTGTCTTGATGCTCTTTACACCTGCTTCCTGATAGATCAAGCAGTTATACTTCCACCCAAAGCAAGGGTGCAAATTCTGTCCAAAATTGCCAGCATTAAAGAAAGGAATGTAGAGAAGTTGGATTCTGAACTCATTAAGGAGGCTCAAAGGGACCTACAAGCCTCTTATGCGCTGTCACCTTTTCAACCAGTTATGACGCTTTGTGAAGCCTTGAACATCATAACAGCAGTTGCTCAGTTTTGGGAAAGCCGTGGACTTCTGAAGATTAGTGACAGCAGTAAGCCCAGCATTTCTGCATTTAAACTAGAACAAAGTACCAACAGAGTCCTTACTGCTCTTTCTGGAGCCAAGCTCGGAGTAGAGACTGAGGGGCAGAAGCTGCAAAGATTACTAGAATCCCTTTCTTTCCCAGCTGTTGACAGTACCCCTGAGTTAAACGCCAGAGTTGCAGCAACCTACATCAGTCACCGCTTGGACAGCTATCAGAACATTGCAGCGTTGTTCGCCAGTGAGGAGAGCTGGGCTGCTAGTGAAGAGCTTTGGATTGAGTGTGTGGAAAAGAACCAAGCAGCTTTCCAGCAGCGTGAAGCAATTAACAAACTGTCTTTCACCCTCATCAATCTACTCAACGGTGAGAACATAAATGTGAGCCACTGCAGGAAGCTGATGAAAGTCATAGCAGACATTTTCTCGGCACTTCCCCTGAAGGACAAGAACCAAGTGTTAGCCGACATGGTAACACTGTCTAGCAGGGGTTTCTTTGGGACCTCAGTCCCTCATTCTGTAACTGAAAAGTTTGAACAAGAGCTAAACATGGCCTTCAACTGTATTATACAAGGAGGGGGCGCAGCCTCAACTGGTGCAACACAACAAAACCTGAATACCGCAGTCTCTTTAGTGGCAAGAGTTGCATATCAGAACCCCGAGGCTGCTTTGAGGTCCTGTTGTCATTCGGCTGTTTTCAATAAAGATGCTTTTGCTCTTATGGCAAAAATACTGCAGCAGCTGCCTGGACTCGGAGGACAGCAGGAGAGAGAGGCTGAAGCAGAAGAAAAGGATGATCAGAGCCACAGTGGTTTGCTCTCTGGGTGTCTTCAGGAAATGATCAAGGCCAAATCTTTATCACCCAATGAAAAACTACAGTTCCTTAAGTTTGTTGAGCTGCTTATGAAGCCCGTGACAGTTGAGGAAGATAAGGTGCACAGCTTCCTGCCACCACGTGAGGTCGTGTACAACTTTGTCCTGCCTTACCTCTCCCCTCTGGGTGAGTATATTTATACTTTAAACCTTATTTCTTTAACTTGATTATCTTATTGCCACATTTGAACCACAAATGATTAATTTCTCCTTAAATTAATTTCACTTACCTTTTCTCTCCAAATGAATGTTACTCCACCAGAGGGGCAGGTAGTGGATATGGAGCTGACGCTGCAGCTTCTCGACGCTGCACTCTCTGTGGAGGACCACCAACCAGACTTAACTCAACACTGGGTGTTACAGTGCTCTCCCTTTCCTCTTCTCTATGTTCTGTCCCAGCTGCTCAATCAGACACTCAGGTTTGTATAGTGTTTTCAACACAGAAGCCTGTTCTCTAAACTCTGGTTTAATTGATAAATATAGTGGAAAAATGACAAAAGTACGATTCTAATAGGTTTTGGGAACAGCCACCAGAGGACGCTGTGTTTCAGGGTTCTATAGAAACTAAAGAGCTGCTAGTAAAGGTGCTGACAAGTCTGGGGACGCTGGTGGGTGCAGAGGTGGCTGCAGCCCCCAGCAGCTGGTCCAGAGCTCTCTTCTGGCTTTATAATAAGATTGAAGACCTGGATTGGACGGTGCGTTTCTACCTGAAGCCGGTTTGGGGGGAACACTTTAAAAATGAGGTTCCCTCATCTCTGCTGACTGTATGTGATCTTCCCGAACAGGTAAGAACTCCAGTTTGAGTTATCTTGAGCCATTATTTCACAACAAGCTGCCACTTTCCTACAGTTTAATATGAATGTCCTTGTTCTTTCTGTAGGAGTGGTGTGGGTTGGATCTGCCCCAGTATGGCCAAGGCACTGGTCTTCTTGCCTGGATGGAATGCTGTGCTATATCAGACTCCCTCCAGTCCACCATGATGTCTAATCTCTCTGTGGACCAGCACCAACTTGACCACGTCAGTATGTTCAGCAAAGGCCTACTGCTGGCTCTGACCCAGACCCTGCCCTGGTGCTCCCTGTCTGAGTGGACCCGGCTGTTTAACGTCCTGAGGGAGCTCATCAACACAGGCTGCCTCTATGTTCCTTTCTCTTTGGAGTATGTGGAATATCTACCTCTGCTGGACTTGAGGAGGTTTGCATGTGAGCTCCGTCTGTCTGTGTTCATGCTTCGAGCCTTTCAGCTGCTGTGTGGGTCCAGCTGCTCTCACTGGCTGTCAGTCGATGGCTGGGCCCATGTAGGCAGGTTGTACTCCCACGCTGTGAAGGAGATGATAAACTTGCTAAGAGTCAAGCTACCTCTTCCTCCACCCGGTGCTTCAGCATTGCCTACAACTCCAGCGTCTAGAGAGACTACTCCTTCAAGCTCTTCAGTCAATTTTCACAAGATGCTTTCTGAGAAAGACAATAAAGACCCAGACAACTCCTCCTTAGTAAATAAAGAGTCCCAGATGGAGGAAGAGGAGATGGTTCCCAGTCAAGAAGTCCTTTTTGTACTCGGCCAGCTCTTCTGCCACGTTCAGCATGTCCAGGTATGAGTATTTCATTCTTAAAGGTTGTAAAAATGACTTTGGCAGTGAAATATACTGCATCAGACTTTACTAAAATATACATACCTAAAAACTGTAGTCTGTACATTTAGGTCCTCTGATTTCATTAGAAGGGTTATTGAACATAGCGTGACCTGTCAGTGAGCCGTCAGTTGTCAGAATATTCCATCACAAGCCCGAAACAGAAGAAAAATAACCTTCCTTCTTGTAGGTGATGATGCCAGGAGGCCAGTGTGAGCCGTTGTTCCTGTCCAGTCTGGAGATCCTCAGTCACTATGAGGCCATCATGGCTAATTTCCCAGAAAGCAGCAGTCCGTTTGAGAGCGCAAACACTCGACTCTTCTTCACCACCATCACAGACAACCTGGAGAACGCGGAGATGAAGGCAGTGTTACAGCAGAAGATCTCTCAGCTGGTGTCACTGGCAGCTTAAAACATTTTCCTCATTTTTCCAGTGAGAAGTTGTTAAGTGCTGAATATTCTCATAATAAAATATTGACTTGGTTTCTTTAAGGGTGAGCTGGAGGATAATTTTGTAGTTTTTCATTTTGATTTTAATTAATACAAAAATATTCTTAGTCCTTAAAAGCATTTCACATCTGCCAGCTCAGAGAAGATTACCTGACTAACAGTTAAAACTACAAGTATCCAGTTTAAGGAGCTTTCAGTCTGTCCTTTGGCCGCTTATGCGTCCAACTCCATTTGTTTTCTTCTGTCTCTGGTACAGTCTGTTGGCTTTCTTCAGCAGCAGGATAAACCAGTAAATCTGTGGAGCCAGAAATACCAGACTGCCCATGTTGCAGTGCAGAGGCAAGTGGAAGGCCACCCTGTGCAGGGGAATCCCAAACTGCCGTCCATACATCCAGTACATGAAGGGGAAGATCAGGATGCGGCACGTGCAGAAACTCAGGAGGACCATGATGCCGTTGATTCGGTGCAGCCTGGTATCATCAAGGCCCAGCTGCAAGTGCAATTTTATAATATATTTGAATTATTGCTACAAGCAGATATCCAAAGAAACATGCCTCTAAATGCAAAGCCTTTTTTAAAAAGCTGCTTAAAATGACAAAACTGAATGATCAAGTGACTACCTGAATGAGAATCTTTCCTAAGGAAATGAATGGAGTGCTGAACTCTGTTGTAAACAGGCAGCCAACGAAGAAATCACCCAGTCCTCTTCTGAAGAACTAAAAAGTCAGGCTGTTTAATAAGTGTGTTTATGTCAAACACAACAATCACATGTTGGAACACAACCCTTGGCCCTGCTTACCAGAGAGATGGGCAGGAAAATGATAAGCAGGGACAGATGGTGGAGGACCAGCATCCACTCCTTCAATAGGAATGCCTTCAGGGTGTCAAGAGAATGACTGCTATAGGTGCCACGGTGACCTTTGACCTTCTGAATGTGATAGTGGCTCAAATACATTGCGAAGATGTCATAAGCCATATATGGAGCTCCAAGCAATGCAAACCCATTCGCCAACCAGTGACTGAAAAAAAAGTCTAATATGTAAAGTAATAGCCATCACGTTACCAATATTTAAGACTTAGTTTGTGTTGAATGTGTAATAAAACATGTCTCTTACGTGTCAGTCATAGTATCTCTACAGGATCTCACAATAACGAGCCCTGCTGTCGTCGCCAGTGCACCATGAATAGATGAAACCAATCTAAAAGAAAACAAAACAAAAATATTAGCCTTCCAGATGGTAACTGACACAAAACTCCCACTACTACACAACTCCTACTAGTTCAGAACGACAGTCAGATTTTTAGATGAAAGGAAAACAAGAAATTGGGCAGTTTCTCAACGCTGCGAACCTTTCACTGATGGAAAACACATCGGCATCACTCCAGTGTTTGAAAGTCACTTTTAATACTTTGGAGAAGCTGTAGAACAGGCCTGGAAACACCGCAGCTCCAAAAAACAGAAGATGAAGCATTATTTTCAGTCGACCTGTTGCACCTAAAACCGCCTGACCTGTTGGCGTTACTGCGCATGTCAGGAAAAAGGAGGAAGTACCGTCTCGAGGGCGGAAACCTAGTAGTTAGTTTCTCTGTTGGAATGACGACTTGAAAATACGTTTTGATATTGTGCTTCATTTAAATGTTTCAAGTTCCGACACGTTTGATTTGAAATGTACAATATTTATTTAATTCTTGGTACAAATATCCTATTTTTCTAATGTAATGTCCTTTGGGGCGTGGCTATAGTTGATTGGCAGCTGGTCTTACAGTTCTCTTTGGTGACGTCTACGTATTTTGAAACGTTTACATTTCCAGTCAATTTGGATGAACGTTCTTGATACACTCATGTCTAAATCGATTTAGTCATTTAAAAATCTATAGCCACTTACTAGATTGCTGAAATACAACAACTCCAAACTGGCATTTTTATTTTCTTAGAACAAAACTCCATCTGCATAACAAACATGGAGATGCAGACGTGAAATAGCAGTTAAAACAAAAATGTGAGCTACAATAAAATGACAAATTACAAAAAAAAAAACAAAAAAAACAAAAAACATTTCCACACTGCCACAGAATCACCTGAGGATAAAATCAATTATTTCAGATATACTCTCTTGCGCCTGGATACTATCCAAGTATAATACAAAAAGTAAAAGTACAACTAAATATTGAGGGGACAAAGGTACTAATACTCTATACCACATCTGGGGCATATTAGTCAAAACAGTCTCAAATATATATGTTGGCATATGCCATGTTTGCTTAATATACTGAACAGGGATAATTACATAATGAAAGATATTATCGATCAGTATTTCTGTTCTGAAAAGTGTATTTTCTCCAGGTCTGTAGCAGAGTCATGGTCAAAGTACACGTGAGCTCAGGAATGGCAGAACAACAGTCATCCTCTCACACATGGCCGTGCTCAGTTGTTGTGTTGAACAGTGGAGAAGCAGAGTTTGAGTGTGTAAGGATAAGGACCAGCTGAAAAAAGATGAAAACATAATTAACATGATACTGCTTTTAGTGCAATGATTTAGGTTTTCTGTGCAAGGCTGACAACTGCAGAGAAGATGTGGGTCCAATACATACTTGCGTTTTTCATCTGATAGTGGTTTATCAAAGCCAAGGCCTCCATGGCATCGCTGACCGATTCCCATTCTAGCAGCCCTGATGCGCTGCGGTCGCTGGGAGCTCCACCACCTGGTGGTTGACCAAAGAGTTACCTCACATTTCCCAAAGATCAGTGTGATGCACTTTGCGGATCTCGTGTGTGCACAAATAAAATATGAAAGCCTGAATGATTCTGTTCTGATTTCCCTTGTAGCATGGTTACAGGTTCAAATTAACTTCATGTTTGAGCAGCTTACCCTTTCCTGTAAACATTTTGACGTTGACAGGAGCCTTGACACCAATCTCTTCACAAATCTATGAGCCAAAAAATAACTGTGAGCACTTGAGCATGAATACATTTTCCTTTTTTTTTTTTAGATGTAAACAACATCTTTGTGCAAACTAAAGTAAATACATGTACATTTCCTTATACAGACCTGAGAGAAAAGCTCTGGCGTGACATCTGGCTGAGCGTTGAAGAAGTGCAGGACATTGCTGGGATGCTGAATGCGGTTTTTGGCCGCCTGCTCTGGGGAGGCGAATCTGTTGTTCCTGGAGCCATGGAAGTCCTTGAAACTACTTGATCCATCTTCTAGTTCATAACACTGACCAGGTACAATAGCTTGCTGCTTGGACACACTGCAGGTGAAATTATGTTCATGTTTACAACGATGCAATACTCTTTATAAAAAAAAAAAAGAATGATGGGTTAGTCAGGAAACAAGCCAAGTGAAGAGAACTAACCAGACATTTATTTTTTGTCCAAAGAGATACGTGTTGTTCAGGTGAGTAATTGCACGATCCACTGCGTAGCAGTCCCCCATTTCTACCATGGCTGCTCCAGGCTTACTTTTCATGAATTTAACCTGTGGAAAGAGAAAGGCTTTTCTTTAAGCAAAGAATAAAACTTTAAGGGCTCAACATTCCAATCAGATTGCATCACCAGCAAAAAGATCTCTGCAGTTAAATACTCACCCTCTCCACATTGCCATAGAGACAGAAGATATTGAAGATGCGGTCTGCGTTCATCTTCTGGGGGTCCAGGCCGTACAACATGACGACAGGAGACTCAGCATGGCTACCATACTCTCCAGGAGGAGGGGGCGGGGGCCCATAACCAGGTCCATAGCTTCTTCCACCACGTCCTCTCATTGGTGGACCCATGCGGCGACCTTCATATCCATAGCTCTCATCATATCCATGGTAACCACCTCCTTAAGACACAAGTGGTGAGTGAAAACATCATTAGCCAGGCCACGCCAAATCCACTCAATATATTTTAACCTACAATCTGACTAGGAGTGATAGACCACTATAACTTGTGAAAGTAAACTTCAGAACTCCAATTATGACACAGCACCACTTAACTGTCACTGTGTGGAGGACCTACTGATTAAATCTTATATTATATGAACAGTAATTACTTGTGTAAAGGTTCTGTGCACACTCTTGATCCTCAGGGGGCGCTAGAGTCTTACCGTACTCTGGAGGGTGGTCGCCCAGCAGAGCAGGCTGCCTCTGGCGCTTGTTGGGGTTGGCATTGACATCTTCTACAAGAGGTTAAAGACAAAGCGAGAAAAAAGGCAAAGAAACATAAAAGGTGACAGGTAAATGACAAGGGATTGGATACTTTTCTTAAAAATCTACATGAAAATGAATGCATGGGGTATTAAAAGAATAACGTGTCACTGTTTAACTCCCATCTCAATGTCAGGTTCTGCCAGCACACCATTAATTGTATTTGTTGATCAGTTTGTCTGGAGTTAGGAGAAGCATCCACTTTCAAACCAAATTGTCTTCAAGGAACAGTAATGCTGACAAATCCTACAAACTGCCAAATCTTACTTTTAAACCAAAGCTGAAGTTAATCCAGGGAAATTAGACATGGTGGATGGCAAAAATGACAAAACCTACATTTGTGTTCAATACAATTCCCTCCTACACCAAAAAGCTTGTAACAATAACAAAACTGGTTAATAAAATGTAGCAGGAAAAGACTGAAAACATAAGCCAGTCGAGGAAATAAAGATGGTTAATTTGCCATGTTTGAGGGGGGGGGAAAAAAAAAAAAAAAAAAAAAAAAAAAAAACACGTATTTACACCTGTACTGCTCCCATTGCCATCTGCATCAGCAGCCTTAAAAGTATGAAACAATCACATGACTGAAGCCAGGTTAAATCAAAGATGCATTTGTTGACAGTGATGTCACTTTCTGACATCATTTAGAAAAAAAAGGAAAGAACTTCCACAAAAGTCACTCTCACCCACATATAAACAAACGAGGATACATAGTTAAACTGTCAAAAGCATAAAGGTCAGTTGGTTCTTGTGTGGTGATGCTGGGTGCTGGGCGTTGGAGTCATGTGGTGCTGTGCAGTTATGTTCCCCGAGGAGGGCATCTTACTTACTGCATGCTTACAAACAGTGAGGAGGAAGACATTTGCTCCAGCAGTTCCACCACTCTCCACTATTCATTTCATCCAATACTCTTATCCATTTTGTCTTTTTGAGGAAACAACTGGCCACTTCAGGATCGATTCCTGGTTATATCAAGATGAAATGCTGAACGGGTAGGTGGGCTGGCGGGCTGCCGTTTCCATCGCTTTTTGTTCCTTAATGGGAAAAGTCCACTTAGATCCCACTGGTAGGCCTTGAGGGTGCCATAGAGAACATTTCAGTTGGGGAGGTGGCTCCAAATGCCAAACCTGCATCACATGGAAGGTGTTACACAGGTTCTAGAGATTTTGAGTAGAAAAAAAAAAAAAAAAACAGAAAGGGGATAGCTAAAGAGAGATGAAGCCGAGGGAGTGGAAGATGAGATGAGAGAGAGATATTGAATCCATGTGGGAGAAAACTTATGAAAAGAATAAAAATAAAATGGGCCTGACTGGGCGGAATGTGCTTCATGGTGTTGTCAGCAATGTCTTGTCTTCATCAGCTGTCTTGTGTGGACTCCATTGTGACTGGCTACTGCTCGAGTCAGGGTGCAACGCATCTATTGATCAGTAGCTTCGGCTTCCGCAAATGTCGAACAGTGTGTCGCTTGAAATGTGTTGTTTTCATGGCAACGATGAAGCAATGGAGTCCACGAGTGCAGGAAGGGCCACGGCCTTTAAAGTGTGATCTTGGTGGACTGGATATCGTATGCATCATCTGCGGTACTGAGATTTCTGTCGCTACCTTCTGTTTAGGTGAGTGGCTGCAGTGTCTTCTTTGGTGTCAGTCTTCATTTTAGCAGAAAGTCGCTTCAGTGTATCAGTTGATTTTGGATGACAAAGAGAAGGTGGAAGGTGGGACCAAGTATAGCTCAGTGCCCAAAAGGCCACCCTCTAGTGTGAACTGTCTTCGTGGTCCCTGTGCAGGGACACAGGCCTGAGGAATGAAGGGTGTATCAGTCCTACATCGTCATGGTGAGTGGTGCCTTGTCGTTAATCCCATTGTTTCTTTGAGAAAATTGACCCCCTGTATGATATAGCTGTGTCCTTTCTGAAGAAGTGGATGCTTGAGGTGGTGGTTGCAGAGTGGGGTTGTGATCAGCATTAGTTCCTGTACGTGGTGTTTGGACTTGCAGAGATCGGTTCATTAGAAGATTCAAGTTACACAATGTCAAGGATAAACTTTTACTGATCCTGGTGCTTTCCTCTACGACAGCAGGCTTTCTAGTCTCCATCATACTGTGACACAGATGTGACTGGTGGTATCCATCTTTTTTCAGCGTTGTGACCAAATAAAATTTGGGCAATGGGGTTAAAATTGGTCAGGTTGCTTCAGTTCAATGATTTAAACTTAACTGGTGTCACTGAGACATCCCATACTAGACTTATCCTCATTTTTAAACAAAAGGTAATGATGGAAAAAAACAGGATCAGTTGCAGGGGTAAATACAATAGTCAAAACAAGAGCTACATAAATATGACTTAGTATATAATAGTGGCGTTGAAAAGCTGAAAATATTTGCACAAACTTAGAGAAATGGGAAATATTGATGTTTTTTGGCATTTATTGCATTATCAATGCAGGATGCTACCTTTATTACTGTAGTAGCCTGCTGTACAAAACTCCTCACAGTGACAGTAAGGGTGCTCAGTCTTAAGATTTTCCACAGCATGGTACTTACTCTAGCAATTTAACATATCGTGGTTAGATTTTCCAATATTAATTACACTATTTGTCTATATGTTTAAGCAAAGATCATTAGTTTTACCAATTCACTTTTAGATGTGGCTACTGTGACCACACAAACTTTCAGGTGCCAAAATGTACTTTAATGTGCATGAATCTGAATCAAGTTGGTGTTGTCCAGTATCGTGAATTATTTGCTTAACCTTAGATACCTTACTAATATATTTGTCAGGGCTAATCCAACATTTAGGCGTTTAAACTACTACTACAAATTAGAAAACATCTAAACTGAACTGAGTAGGTGTCATGAAGTGGAAAAACAGGCATGACACTGACAAAACACTAAAGGGAGGTTGGAGAGACATGAAGGTTTCCATTAAGGTTTTACCTGGTCCTCCTAGATTAGGGTTGGTGTAGTCCCAGGTCTCCTGGTCATTCTTGAACACATTCAGGCGAGTTGGCTGAGGAAACAATTTATATGACCACGTGTATGAATAGAGTATGATTATTAAATAGTAATAATTATTAAACACTTTTGTAAAAGTACCATGTACAGCTAAATTTAAAAGTTACATTTTCTGTCTGGTTGTTGAATTGGTTAGCTTTGATAAACGCCGTGTAGAGAAACACTACCTTGGCATACTCGATCTTCAGAGTGCAGCAACCGGAGTAGATGTCTGCGCCATTGAGAGATGCCTTGGCACGCTGTGCACTTTGCACGGAGTCAAATGTAAATGCAGGTTAAGAAAAAGATGGGACAGGAAGAGCATATATCAAAAACAACAATAAAATGCATTATTTGGGTTTGAAGGCATAAAATCCAGTGCCTCATTGAATTATGTCCCCACCAGAATGCAGCAAGTATGAACAGCATTTCAAAATGACATGTTCCACCTAGTGACTGACAAATATCTACGTCACACCAAACACAAGCCAGCTACACCTATATGCGTTTCATGAACATGTTTTACAATCAGCAGCCAAGAGAAAGGATATTCAACCATTGCTTGGACACCATTCTTCCTGAAGATGACAATTCTCTGGACTGGCCCACAGTTGTTGCAGATAGTGTAAAGAACATCCTATAAAACAAATTGTCATAAAAATCACGTATGCACATATTTTTAGGTTTTGCAGAGGATATAAATAAAGACATACACTCAAACAATGGCTGAAATGATTAACTGGGAAAAGAATAACTGTTTACTTCAACACTGTTTTATTTAGGCTAATACTCAAATTAAGCACCATATTTTCAAGGCAACATGTAAAACACCAAACATGCAGTGAAAACTGTCTGAATTTACCGTGGTAATGGGATAGATGGGATTCATGATGGTGAACAACAGGACATTATTAACACTTCTGGAGTCGTCAGAGTCTCCTGGCCTGGATATCTTCTGGCTTGTTGAGTAGTTGATAAATGCTGGGTGACCAGCAATGTACACCTGGTTGTCAGCAGCGTAGGTTACAGCTGTGAACGACCCATTCATGTCTGCATACTCCACCAAAGCCTGGCGCTTCTTGGGCATCAACACCACATAGCTTTAAGCAAAAAAAAAAAAAAAAAAAAGAAAAACAAATAAGCTACTCTGAAAGGAATTCCACGTGTGTGATAATGGAAAAGGTTATGTCTACTTTTGAGCTTGCAATAATAACAATGCTGTTTTACCTGATTTCACCAAATTCTTTCAGGGCATCACAAAGGTCACCCTCTGTAACACCATCCACCAGTCCCCGAACATGGACAACCACAGACGGAAGTGTCTTGTGTGGATCTTCATATCCCTAAAATGTCAAACATTCAGTGTCACATGCATTTTGTTCTACTGCAGTTGAGCCTCCGCAACCAATTCTCGAATTTTCTACCAATTTTTGTTCGTAACAAAACTACTGCTATATTTTTACTTATAAACAAGCATTGTGCAGTATTTATATAACATTTGCGTTACAAGAAACTAGAGCACGCTTGAAGATGGGGGAGGGGCGATTAATTCCTTCGTGATTATCCTGTTTAAACCACAATAACTCGAAGAAACAAGCGTTTGTCTTACTTGATGGTCAAGCCTAACACCCTTGTCACTGCGCGGAATGTTAGCATTATGCTAGCATACAATGTACAATGATACCGGCAGGAGAACAAAGCCGGGCCCAGGAGAGGCCCAGCAGGGGAAACACACCCTTATCAACCCATTGTGGATGCGTCGTGCGTCTGTTCTGAACAACTCTGCTAGACACGAGTATATTGTTAAATAAAACTAATTTTAACAACGTTCTCGTTATAATACACTACCAACGTATAGCCAATGTTAGCTAACGACTTGCGATCCATCGTGAAACATTTCGTCATCGTGTAGTTCAATGAATAAAACCCACACATGGCAGCCGTTACCATTTTGATTACCAAAAAAATATATATGTACTGAATCGAAACGAAGGCCATATAAATAAAGACTTACCGTGTCCATTCCGTCGGTTTTCTGTCTTTTTGATGCCCTACCGTCTTCACTGTAATAGCGGCTTGCAGCAGTAGCCATGTTGCCCCTGTTAAAAAGAATGGTGGTGGTGGTGTGACGACTAACTGAAATGGACGGAAATTTCAAGAAAATCAAGAATCGTTGTGGCCACACCCAGCACAAGAATATTATCGATTTTAATTGGACCAGAAAGCTGCCAGGTAATTAAACGCGTCAGCAGTAGCCAATGGTAGAGCACTATGAGTTTTCTGACAGCGTACGAAATCAACACAAACCCCGCCCTGAAAGTCCGCCGAAACGCTTCAATAACATCTTTTATCGTGTCCAAATATTTTAGTACAGCTATTGCAGATTAAAACTTTGATCCTTGGAAGATCAAAGTCCCTCTGAAACCTGTCAACTCTCACTGTCCACATCTCCTGAAAATTTTATTTGAATCTTTTCAGAACTTTAGTTCTATAGTTATTTTGCTAACAAATAAAAGCCGGCTGCCACATAAACTCCTCCCTAGAAAAGGTAACTACTAGAAAAGCACTCGGAGAGCGCAGATGTTCGTCAAGCAGCTCATTTCCCCACATAAGGTGACTTATACTATAAAACAACCTTGTGTGTTCCTCTCCCTTTAATGGATATTGTTGAACTTAAAAATAACTGTACAAGTTAACCAGTACCGGTAGTACAGAATATTTAGGCACTGGTTACATATTAGATTGCTCCTTTATGATCAAAGCTTGATCCTCGCCTTTAATCTTTGGGAAGACCAAGATCAAAATCCCTCTAGAACCAGAATGTCACTAAAAATAAAGCACGTTTCTTGGCTCATTGCCTGAAAATTTCATTAAAATCTGTTCAAGCGCATCTGTTACGTGATCTCCCTTGGTGGAGGCAAGTATTCTTCTATGCCCTGTGTCAATTCTGTGTAGCAGCCTGTGTTGTGACAGTTTTTTTCCACTTTGGAACTATTGAGGTAGACAAGTAATATACAGTATACTCACATTTGACAAAAGTGAGATCAGTGATGTTATATTGAAGTGATTTATTCAAAAATAAAACAGTCACTGTCTCACCATACAAGCCAGGAACACAAGAAAATTGTTCAAACAGCGCATAAAGAAATTAAACAGCACTGTATACGTTTTAAAACCAGACCTCACAAAAACTCAAAAGAAAAATAAATCCCAAAACCTTAAAAAAAAAAAATTATTTCGTCACAGTGTTTTTTTAATAAACGACCAGTGCCACACGTAAACAGGAGGAATGTAACCTCATACTGAATGGCATGCAGGACTGTCATATATCTTAAACCACTGTGAGCAGAACCAAACAGTATTTAACCTAGACTATACATATCTGGAAAGGAAAAAAAAAAAATCTGCCAACTTGAAACAGGACAAATATTGTGGTTCAGAAATCTTGAGATAATAAAAGCAACTTCAGTGCAACGTTTTCACTCATCTTGAACTTCAAAGGGCTGGTTTTCCACTGCAATCTGATGCTATAATTTAGTTTATAGAAATTTTGAATCTATCATCTGCCCACATAAAACAAAGTCAAATGTGACATTCAGTATTACCACAAAGTTCTTCCACCACTTCTTCGTCACAACTGAGAAGAAACAAGATTTTGGAGCAACATTTAAAACAACACGAATGTAAAGGGACTCATTCAGACTTGCTATACTACGTTAATCTGAGGCTGCGGAAATGACACTCCTAAAGAGAAAAATAACCTTTAAATACTTGGACTAGTTAGATGAGTACAAAAGAAAAGGGTTGCGGTCAGGCTGTTTAAGTAGACAGGGTGCAGGCAGGGGTTTAGGACTTGAACTGTTAAGCAGAATGCTATGGGGAGAATAATTAATCTTCCTCAGTCATCTGCTGCTGGAGTCGCACTCCGGTTTGGACTTGGAGAACGGGAACGACTGAAACAGAAAAAGACACAAGTGAGGTGGCCACAGAGGAGAATGAAATCAAGTCAAGAATTGCAGTTTGCAACTTCGTTTGCTGAGGAAGGTGGGCTAATATTTGCCAAATTAGTTGGATTTTTTTTAGTACCTCCATGGTAATTACTTTCTCAGAACTATTTAGGACATTTCTCATCCTAGGAGAAATTTAACTTATAGAGGGAGGTTAAGCAACAAAATTTGATACTATCCTGTAATAAAACCAGTGGATAAAAAAAAAAAACAAGAACATTACACTGCTTTAATGTGTTGTAATCATTTTAAAGTAAAGCAGTTTAATAATGATGCTGTGACATGTCTGGCTTGAGAAAAACTGACAAAAGCATCATCTGACACCAGAAAGTTCATGTTGTCATCTTGGAGCCACTCACTCACACATGCAACCACACATTTGCACTCTGAGCATGCTTGTTAAAAAAGACTCAACTTTAGCTACATTATGTAAGCACCAGCTTCCCAGAATACATCAGGTCTGTACATTTTCTATCACCATGAACATGAGCTTGACAGGGGGGGGGGTTGATTTTTTGTTACCTTTGAAGACAGTGGCAGAAACAACAAGTACAGAGAGCGAAGGATGAAAGGACTGTAGGACGGATGACTACAACTTGGAGAGACATTGCGCTGGGAGGGTCTTGAAGACTGATCTCTCGTCAGCTCTCACTTTCAGAAGCTAAGTCAGAGGCCGAAGAACTCTGGTAGGTTGGGGGATCAGGTACGTAGGTAATGGAATTAAAAGGGCAGCGGTCGAACTCTGATCTGTGTGCATCAGGCCTCTGGTACGTCTGACGGCTGGTTGGGTGACTCTAGAAGAACAACTTTATGTGCGCGTGTGCGTCGGATGATCTGACGATCACTCATTCACTGAGGAGGGTTCGGTCGGTAGGTCGACCTCTTTCTCGCTGTCTAACACCAGATGCAGGCGAAGGCTGATCTCAGCTCAGCGCTTAGTCACCCTCCCGCAGGACGTACACACCGCCAGCTGGCAGACCCTGGGCCTGGGATCAGCTGCGGTGTCAGTGCAGTGCTCAGCTTCCACCACACGCTTTAAAGAAAATATGAAAAATAAACAAAACTGCTGCAAATATGCTTAAAGAAAGTCACACCAATGGTGCTGTTTGGCTGATTTCTATTAACAGCTCTGATTAGTTGATCAAATTTAGGTAGAGAAATTACTTTTATGGAAAAAAAAATTACATGACATTGCTTTATCTGATTATATTAAAAAATTAGTAATAATTCTTTCTGGCTCTGTCAGGCTAACTTTTTTAAAAATAAGACTAAAGCTGAAGTTACATAATTATTCCCTCACTGGTTCTGCTGCTAATAAACTGAAAAGATTCTTGTGTGCTTGCTTTTCAAGCTCAAAATGACCCATCTAAATGTGGCCACTGAATGCAAAACTAACAACCTGGAAAGCAAGCACACAACTCTTTACTTTCATCTGCTTATACATCCCTACAATCCTCAGAGAGCCCAGGTCACTGTTCTCTGTTGTTCCCACACCACGACTGAACAGCGGAGGCAGAAGTCATCGGAGAAGACGCAGATCAACCGGAGGCGTGGCGAGGTCTGGCCAGCTGTCCTTCTTGACCTTGATGGTGGCACGGCACTCCCAGGAGTCTTTTCAACAACCAGTCCCTCCCTGAATAACTAACTCACCCTGTCCTTGATTGTAAAGATATCTAAAAAGCTACATTTCATTGTACCATTTATATCTTTGTGTTAAATCTAGGATGCATTTGTAAACAATGATAATATACAGGGCTTAAAAACAGAAATATCACACAGCCTACAACCTTTATTAATAGACTATACATTTAGAATTAGGATTTACCTGTTCTTCTTGTGGTTAGCTGACGGAGATCGTGACCGGGAACGAGATCGGGAGACAGAGCGTCCTCTGGGTGCAGAGCCAGACCAAGAACGGGATCTGGAACGGCTTAAGATAAACAAGCCAGAATAATGTTCAGGCTCTAGTGACACTTTTTTTTTTTTTTTTTTTTTTTTACAGAGTATGCAAAGCCTTGGTTATATGCTCAAACTAAATGGGTGAATAACATGCTTCTAACTTGGTTACTGCTGCCAAAAACCTACAAGAAAGGGCTGGACAATAAACATCAACAATGTTCCCCTGTTTGAGATCACAATATTACAATTTCAAACCTACCTCCTCGCTGGACTCCTAGACTTGGAACGGGCTTGGGAGCCGGACCTAATGGTACAGAAATTAAATACATTTAATCACAGTGACACGTGATGATGCATTAATTAACAAGGAGGACCTGGGGATCCTACCACAGAAGTGAATTAACAATCCTGATCAACAGAATAAAATCTCACCTGCTCCTGCGTCTGGAATAGGATGGAGAACGTCGACGGCTCCTGAAATAGAACAGCATCAGATGATGAGATGTAGATCACAACAGCCATGCAAGAATCCATTAGAGTTTAAGGTTTGATTAAACCAAAGATCAGTGCCACCACCGCCACATCTCTAAAGTATACGTACCGACTGTAACTACGGCTGCGTGAGCGCGAGCGATAGCGGCGTCCACGAGATCTAGATCTCGAACGAGATCGAGATCGAGACCGAGATCTGGACCTGGAATTAAAAAAACAAATTTAGCATATTCTTCTACACAACTAAATAACCCACCACATCACCATAACCATGACTGAATTTACCTGCTGCGACGACCTCTCTTGCTGAAACGATAGCAGTCGTAGGCATAATGACCCCGGTCTCCACACTGGTAACAGCGATCATTAGGATCAAATTGTCTTCGACTGGGTCGCCCTCGTCCTTTTCTAGAGAGCCCTGTTGACATTTCCACACGAACACGAGATCCACAAAGAAGCCTGAAAAGAGGAAATGTAAATTTAAGCATGAATAAAACAAGCATATATCAATTTTTTAATTTTAATTATTCAATGAATGCAATGGCCTTGAGAAAACTCACTTTCCATCCATGCCTTTCACAGCATCTTCTGCATCCCTCGGATCCTCAAACTCCACAAAGGCAAACCCAGGGGGGTTCCTGGCCACCCAGACGGTTCTCAAAGGTCCATAATAACTGAAGGCTCGCTCTAACTCTCCCTTAGCAGCACCGTTGCCCAAATCACCCACGTATACCTTACAGTCAGTGGCCCGAGATGAACTACGGGAATAGTAAGACATCTCTTCTTTCCTAGTTGGAGGGAAGGAAATGTGTAATGTGAGAAAAACACGACAGTTAAATTAAGTTAGGACAGAAGAGTGTGTAAAAGTTACACACTACAAATATCTAATATATTACAAATATCAAATATATAACATTAATTAAATAAGAAACGATTACAAAAACATTGTAAAATTACAGTCCAGGCCTAATAACGACTGTTTAACGTTTATACCTGCCTAGGGTTGAAAACACATAAGCAAACATCTATTTTAGTCAGCGGTGCTATCGTTAACATTTCTTTCAAATCAGCTTTTCTGCAATTCTTGATACAGGATTATGGCGAACCACCGAACGTGAGGAACACGCAAGGGGAAAACAGACGCAGCTGATGAGCGCGCCAAAGCGCCTCCTTTGTGACGAACCAGGTCCTGGCTAATTTTTAAAGCACAAATATGGCCACAATTACAATTACAAGTTGTCTAAACAATCAAGTGAGTAAGTTATGCAAACTGGGGTCTTCTCAACCCAGCTTTATTGCATGTTAATCGTCGTTTCCCCAAACACAAAATCAATCAAGCGTGGACTCGTCTTATGTAACTAGCGTAGCAAGATACAACCGGTACCTCGAGTGCGGATCGCTTGTAGCCAGATATATTATTACTAAATAGTGTAATAAAATAACACATTTTCAATCAGTCAGGGTAGTCAGTCATCAAACACACAAGATGAATTAATAATAATGGTTGGAACCTGAACCGTAAGGAAGGCCCTGCCTTTAGCCTGCTCATAAACAATGGCGACCGCACGCGCTAGGAACCATTAACGTTACCTCCTTCCGCTGTCCCAATTTTCTGATTGAGTTCCAGACACAGATGAATTCCCACCGCACCAACTAGACGCCAGCTGCGGAATTACACTAGGCAAACCCTATAACTGATACATTAACTTGTTGAATAACTTATACACGAAAGGCGCTCCCACGTCCTTCGAACAGGTTGCCTGACCGGATGCAAAGAAACCTCACCGTACGCCCTGATCACGTGACTTCCGCACCTGCGCACTGTGACTCAATTTGCGCAAAAGCGGAGGAACGGTTCTGTCCACTTCTAAGAAAAGTAGCTGTCCAAAGTCGCAAAAAGTTGCAAAATGACGTTAGCGTAAATTTGTCCAATTTTTTTCATATGCATCTTATACCTTAACTTTTTCTATTTTGTTTCTAGTTACTGTGGTTGAAGTCAACAGATACCATTGAGGGCAGTTTTAATATATAACTGAAATATGTTGCTTTGGATCAAAGCTCTTTTGACCTTTGATCATTATAATATCAAATGCCAAAAGCTTTATGGTCCTCTGATCTTTTTGACCAAGCACGGGGCGGAGATAAATGGTGACCTTTTGTGGACAACTAGAAAAGCACTTGGAGAGTGCCTATAGCCTATACAAAACTCAATGCCTGCGGTCACTTGAATTTTAAAAAACAATAAAGACAGCAGAATAGGCCAAACATTTATCATATGAATTTCATACATCAAATGCGCTGACATATCAGTACAAACATTTTAACTTGCAGAAAAGGCTGGTCATCAATTAAAAATTCCATGAACCGTTTTTCAAACACCTGTTGCTCCCTCTTCTTCTACGCTGAAAACGCCAATTATCAATCAGGCAGAAAGGAGATCAGCCTTGGGGGGTCTAGATGATGTTACCAGTGCAACATTGCTTGTTTTTGTGCTATTTGGCCTGCGAACAATTACCCCATTTTATATTTATTAGATATTTTATCCATCCATCCATTTTCTGTACCTGCGTTATCCAACTTTTGGGTTTCAGGGGTCTGCTGGAGCCTATCCCAGCTGTCAAGGGGCAAGAGGCAGGGTACACCCTGGATAGGTCGCCAGCCTATCGCAGGGCTAACACAGAGACAGACAAGCACTCACACATCAAGCTAGATATTTTATTTTATTTGTTATTTTATTTTAACAAATTTACTTGATTCTTTTGTACAAGTATATAATACACTACAAAACCTACAAAAATTGACAGAAATTACCTGCTGCGACGACCAGTCTTGCTAAAGTGAAAGCAGTCGAGGCCATAGTCTGCTAAAGATCGGTAACAATCATTAGGATCAAGCTGTCTTTGACTGGGTTGCCCACATCCTTTTCTAGAGAGACCTGTTGACATTTCCACATGAACACGAGACCCACAAAGAATCCTGAAAGGAGAAAATATAAATTCAAGCATTAACAAATTAAGCATATGGCTACTCGGATGGTTCTCAAAGGGCCATAACAACTGAAGACTCGCTCTGACTCTCCCTTAGCAGCACCAATGCCCAATTCACCCACATACAGTGGCCCCAGGTAAAATACAGAAATAGTGTGACATCTCTTCGTTCCTAGTTGGATGGATGGAAATCTGTAGTGTGACACTATAAATATGTTTTGAACTGCAAATAAACTTTTTATCTGTTGATTGTTGACTTTTTTTATTTTGCCATTAAAAGTTCAACTTACTGAAATCCATATAAATCATTTTTGTCTTGTTTAATGTTGGATTATTATATTTAATAAAAAAGACTGAGGGGGTGGAATTGCTAGTGCTACGCTTAACCTTCACAAAAGGAAGTTACACAAAAATTGTGTAACTGCTGAAATGCAGAGAAATGTCTTTTACCAGTATCTTGCCTTGTATTTTGTATTTCTATACTTTCTGAGAGTAGCTGAAGTGAATTGACACCAGCCATATAAAGAGCTGCTGTAATATAACGATTACATAGTTGTGATATAGTACGCTGCTACGAAGAATTAAAGCTTATTCAATCTTTGATCAAAGAGCAATGCTTCTTTGATCTGTTTGTTCTATTTTGCTCTAAAATAGTCACGGATTTAAGACCACGGAAATCAGCTTTTGAAGTTGTGCCTCATATATGTTCCTGTACCCAAGAAGAAGGCATTATCCAAGCTAATTAAAAAAAAAATAATGAAGACTCAGACACATTACGCTTTGAAAATAAACTATATTCCAATAAGGTCAACTTCACGCTAATAAAGACCTTCATATTCTTTCATTAACACATTACACCTCATGCTTTTTTTCCTAAAATCAAGTAATTTTTTTCCGACATTTTAATGCATTTAATAAAAAAAAAACTTAAATATCTTCATTTAATAATTTATTACAGCATTGAATAAATGTATATTTTTATCACATTGTAGTAACTCAGTTCCTTACAAAGGATCAAGCAGAAAGATTTTTTTATTTCATCACAGGGAATAACTTCACAGAGGAACACACTGAAGAGCAAGACCTGGGAGAGAGCGAATAGGAAATAAGAAGAGGAAGAAAGAAGGAGGGGAAACACTTACACAGACACAGAAATATCATACAACAACACAAAAAATGACTTGGAATGCTGCTCACTGTAGATGGAGCATAGTCTCTTTTCACAGCTTCTGACGGTAATAAGCAGGAGGCGCGCAGGTGTGTGTGTGTTTGTGTGCGTGTGACTATTGAATGTGTGTGTCTGTAGCTTTGTCTGTATATGTGTCTGCTTATTATAAAATATACTGATAGGTGTCCATCACAGTAGACCATGCTGTTAACACATGTACATGGGGGTTCATCATGCATCTGCAGAGAAACACAGGTGGGCGCACAGACACACAAAGGATGGGGCTGAATGAGGAGGCAACACTTCGAACTATAGAACAGTAAGGCCGAAACCAGACAGCAGTTCATGGAAATGTGGAACATTGTCCGGACATTGTAGACAGTTCTATTTTTGGGGCGCTGAGCCACACCTGGGAAACATCTGCTGGGACAACAGCACGGATTATAGTTCAGCTTGTTTGCAATAGACCTGTGTGTGTGTGTGTATGTGTGTGTGTGTATGTGTATGTGGAGAGACAGAAATAAAAAATACTGTTGTCATCCCATCTGGTGGGCTGTAGTCAGAATCTGATCTCTGACCCTCTCTGATGTCAGTCACCATAACCCCAGACTGAAAATGATGCTGGCAATACTCCACACTGTTTCCTCATGTAAACATGCAAGTTCAAGAGAACAGCAGAACTGTCACAACACTGAAGCAGAAATGGACACGAACTGACCTCATATTAAAGCTACAGTTGACATAAGATGTGTTTTTATATTTTTCTATTTTTTAAACCACACTCATTGAGCTAAACTTTCAAAACTGCTACTCTCGAGTGCGCACGGCACTGCTTATCCATAGATAATATCTTGGAAAATAAATAGTTATCTAAATAAATAATCTCACAAAGAACTGATATACACAATAAATGTAGCGGCAAGTACTTAAATGATGCACTTGTTTTAGTTAGAATGAGCTATGTTTGTGTGCACTATAGTACACTAAAAAGTGAGTTTCCTCACTGGGAAATATACCAAAATTCACTAAATTCAGCAATTATGTACTAAATCACCAAGTATTTGGATACTATTCTAAACACTGTTGAGAAATACAAAAGTGTATCTCAGATTTATTTGCATGGAAAAGATAAAAAATTGGTCTTAGAAAGTTTACAAAATATAGTTAAGGGTAAACTGAAACTTCCTGTATAGAACTCATCATTTGTGGTAAACTGTTCATAATGCACCGGTACTACATGAGAAACATTTAATGTGACTGATATTAGGAAGTAAATATTATAGTACTGTCAGATAGTCTTTGTTGAGCACTGTTGCACACTGTTTGCTACATCCGTTGACATTTTGTCTTTTCACGTTTCTCACTCATCACTCTCATTTTCTATCAGTCACTTTGTAAATCTAGTTGCTTCTGAGCAATTGACCATAAGCTTGACCCTCTACCATGCAATACTGAGCCAAACAGAAATGCCACGAGCGGCAGTGTTTTCACCAAAAACAGCTATGATACAACAACTATACAACCTGCAGGAGACCTGGGGCACATAAACATTATAGATGCTATAGAATTTAAACAATTAACAGAACTTCCATGAAAAAACAGTAAAAAAAAAGTATGGAACATACTTTCCACAAAGATTAATGAACCATATTGTTCTAAGCAAAGCTGAATGAATAGATGCAACTTGCGGCCTTCGCTTCCTTTTAGGGAAGGATGCAGTGAAGGTTCAGCTCTGAACTTAACATATTGAACATTAATAAAATGTTGACATAAGACAAAAAACAAAAAACAAAAAAAAAAAAACAGAAAAAAACCCCAAAACATCGAAACATCAAATAAAGTGCAGCCTGGACAGTACTAGACAATACTAGATTTCAGAGTTTTCCTTAAGGCATTGTAGTAGTGCTATCATATTCCATGTAAACTAGCATACGGCGTCCTAATTATTTATGCAAATATGAAGGCAGGATGTTGAGGACTTTCACTTCCATAACTTATTGTATTAGTTTTAGTAGCTAACACTGGATAAAGTCTCGTAATCCCAGCATGTTTGTCTGCCCATGCTACCTTTAACAGGCCTCAGTACTGAATGGAGAGTGGAATGGTTGTTCATTTCCAGGAGGAAAATGCCCATTTGATGAGACTCTCTCACATGTTTGCCGAGGCAGGAGTGAGCTGGAGAGCCAGCAACATTTACTTAGCAGACACACATGCAGGGATGACATTTACAGGCAGATTTCCCTTTTTGTGTAAAAGTCTGACAGTGCTCTGCATGAGGCTACACATGCGGTTCTCTGTGAGATATGAACAAATCCAGTAAACATATTTGAGTGGAATAAAGGATAATGGAAGGTACAGTATGGCTCTTGTTTATCCACATTTATTGCAGCTGTTTAATCCTTGGTTTGTACAATAAGCTCAAAATCTGCTTTCCTCCAATCTCAACTCAATTTTCTCATAATAAATCTGTCATATTCGGGATCTGTGACATTCCAGTCCACAGTTGATCTGATTTATGGTGCGTATTTAAAAACAGTAAAGCTTCACTGGAAGCAGAAACCCGACAGATTAATAATAGCTGTAAGTTTTACGATCTCTTCTTGAACACTACACTATGTACACTGTTGACTATTTACAGCGCGTGTGGAGAACCTCCTTTACAGTGTTTCAGACAACCTTCACCACTCGATGAGAACCTCCTGGTGTAAACTAACATATTGTTATTATTGTAAACATTCCACTCATTTTTTCACATGGTGCTTCAGCTCCTCGGGGAATTAAAAATAAGCCGTACAGATGAGACAGAGGGGAGGCAAATGAAGACGCTGTTTCTGTCTGTTTATCTGGTGTGCACAGGTTTCTCCTACATTCTCTCCTCAGTTCATATATTTGATCCTCCAATACAACATAAGTAGCAACTCACCTGACCTTTGACCTCTTAAATAACTTCCCAATCACAGCCCTTCGCCATCTTATACCTGCTATCCTTTACTGCAGCAAGCCTTTATATTCACCGTTCTAACCTCTGAAAAACACTGAAAAAACTGGCCCTTGTCATGACTCTAACTGTGCGTGTCGTCTTTTCTATCCCTGCATCCCAAACCAAGACACCTCTAGGCTGCAGGGAGTGCTATAGAAATGATTTTTCTTTTGTCTGACTTCTTTCAGCTGTGGATTGTATTGACTCGTTCGTGTGTTACTCTGTGGTTCTACTTCTCAGCTTTCTCTATCTCCCGTTTAAAAGCCCTTGATATGGCAGTACGCTTCCAGGCTGGAGAAGAGGATGTAGAGGAACCACAGGCCAAGGAAGAGCAGGGTGGTCAACAGTCTGGACACCCTGGGACCACCCAACTCTCCACCAATGGATGGCCGGCGTCTGAACAGAAGAACAGCCATGGCGATGAAAGCAAAGATGGTGAAAAGTGTGACTGAGAACGCCAGTGAGCCGGGGTCAACCTGAAACTCCTTCCCTTGAAATTTCCAGTAGACTGCAGCCACCGTCCAAGCCAAGCCGATGCCCAGGAACACGTTGACAGCGTTGCTGCCAGTGACGTTACCAACAGAGGCGTCAGCATGCTGGTCCTGTATGGCAGCCACCTTGCTGGCAAATGTGTCTGAGACAGGAGAAAGAGGTGGGGAGAACAGTACAGAAGTTTCACGCATCCGCAACAATTGTAGCTGTAGTATAAAAGGATCCGATGACCTTGTAGATTCCATTTTCCTTTCACTCACCTGGAACAGAAGTTCCCAACGCAACAAAGACCACAGCGGTCACAGTATCTCGGAGACCCACGGTGCAGCCAAAGTGTGACGCCAGATCCCCAATGACGGCAGTGAGGACGCCAATGATGCTGATGGACACTAAGAAGCAGGCCCAACCATTCCAGTACTCTGTGGGCGGAACGCAAGCAAACAGAACCTTCCAGAAAACGGTGAGAAAATGCATGACGTAATCATAACAGGAGGGAAGGCGGTCCCCGCGGCCCTCTTCATCATCATCACCATCGCCTGAGAAGACAGAAATGGGACAATTATACCAGGAGAGACTACTGCAAAGCTAAAAAACAGACAAAGGTCAAAGGTCAGACATACCACCAGGGCAGAACAAGATGGCTGCATTCTGCATGAGCTACAGGGATCAGCACCCACGCATCTACCAGACAACTTGTTTCTGAAGATTAACAAGAGCCTAGACCAGAACAACCAAAGTTCTCTTCTCACAATAATCAAGTATTTCTTTCTGCAGCAGCTGCTATAAGTGGGAACACAAATATCTGGTTCTCACTGGAGCTGTAGTGAGAACCAGCCACCTGCTCATAATTACCCATCGTGATAAACTGTTTTCCTTGCTGACATTTACACACAACAGCAGCGCAAACACACAGTTGAGCTGCATTTGTAGGAAACTGTCGCGTCCACTAGATGGAGCTCAAGAACTACAAAGCTTGACGTCTGCTCAGGTTTTACAGTTGAATTGTTTCGATGGCGACAGGCCTCTGCCTCTGGGTTTTTCATTACTCATCAATTATTCCAATGAAAAAAAAAATATATTTTTTTTTTGCTTGATAGCTTATGCAGTATGGTAGTTTATTAACCAAGTAGTTTTGTGTTTTCTCCAACACCACAACAGCAAGCAAATTCCTAAAAGTAAATTGCGTAAATGTGCTAGTTTATATTAATGAGGCTCTTAAAGGCTTCATTCTGAAGTCTGCAGCTCACCGGCGCTGACAGTGACAGCCTCCACAAACTGCTCTCTCCAAGAGTGTGTCCCGATAACCAGCGCCAAGTTGGTCTTCTTAATGAGCTTGTCAACGGTGCTCTGCAAATCAGACGGACACGACACAAGTTAGAAGACCAATTAGAGCCGAAGCCGTGTGACAGAATGACTCAGATGAACCTGAGTTTGTCGGCAGAAAGACAGAAAAAGACAAAATCCAAGAAAAGGCAAAATTAGATTCACATGTCTGACAGGCCAGAGAAACCATGTGACTCCATAGTTGCTGAGGTCAGCTCATGCATAATTGCTAGTCTGTTTTGCAGAAATACCCTGGATAAAACAGAAAGGTCATCAGGTCTTTGCAGTATATGCGTGTATCAAAGCACTGATCTGAATTCTGCAAAAGACTGCAGAGATTTCCTCACGGAGAATGCTCCTTAACTTTACCTGCAGAATACAAAAAAGAAGCCCGACAGATGCTGTTTACCCCAGTGCAGAAAAAGGAACATTATTCCTCTTCTGTTCTCACTGACACTGAGCTCCTGTGCACAAGGCCCACATTTGAATACAAATAATCCTGAAATGCATTCTCTAAATTGGTTTTCAACCAACCACAAATCATATATGACAGGGCCAAATATATATCTGCATGGAGAATGAGAACTTTCATTTCAAAGCTGAAATCACTATTGAATACAATCAGGGTTTGATAAAAAATGGATCTTCAAATGTCTTGGAGTGATGACGTCATTTTTAAATACATAGCCTGATCTGCTTTAATTGTCTTACAATGAAACCCGACTGAGAGCACGTTCGTCAGGTTTTCTTTCCATCTCCTTCTACCACTTTTGCTCTTGAAAACGTGTTAGAAGCTTGAACAGAGTCGTAGCAGCTGACCTGTTTGTGGCACGAGCGTTTGAATTATGCATGTCTGAAGCTGGCCGCTGCTATAATTCGAACCTGGATGCTGAGAGAGGCGAGCCCTGTTTCCAGTAGTACTGCTGGATTGTTCTTTGCCCCGATTGTTCTTTTTCATGAACAACACAGTCTGGTATCATACTACTGCCTTCAAAAAGACAGTTCAGTATAATATTAATATTTTTAGTTTTAGTTTTTTTTTTTTTTTTCCAGAAACAAATTGAGAGTAGCTGCTTCCTTCAGCAAGACACCAGTACACAATTACATCCTGCTGCACTGCTGGCAGGAGTGAACCCACTGCTGTGCATCCACACCAGGAAAATCTATAAATCAATGGTTTACCTTAAACTCATAAGATTCCTCAATGACCACTTCCAGGCGGCTGTGCTCTCCCAGGATGGGCTTTCCCATCTCTGCTATCCTACGGGCTTCCTCTTCCTCAGCACTCATCTGGCCCTCTGCCCCCTCTGTGAGAAGAAGCAGAGGGGAGACTGGGTTAGGAGGGGAGGAAGAACATTCCAGCAACATTGATTAACTTTTAAATATACATAAATTATCGCATACATTTTGAGTTTTGTGTCTAAAGATCTCTGTTGTTCATGATTAAATTCAGTTTTGTTTTTGTCGCTTGTTGTCACCATAGCACAAATTCAAGCTATCCTCATCAGACAGACGTGGCTTTACTAACTTTCTGGGTCTGAACTGAGATCACCTGCTTTTCCGTGACATTAAACTGATGAGACGAAACTGGCTTCAGGTCATTCAGCATCATGGTGTGTCACCTCCCCTGCAGGGCTTTCCTTCCTAGGTTTCTGCTTCGACTCCTGCCAGGAGTTGCCTAACTTAAAGTTGCCTAACTGCTCTGCATAAACGATGATTCAGAAGCCAGATGTGATGCACATAATTAAAAAAAAAATATATGCAATTCACGCTACACTGGGCACAAAGGCAGATGAGACACACAACATTTAGTGCCTGGCCAAGGAAAATTTGTTCTAACCCAGAAATACGCAAATCAATACGAAGAAAAGAAACAGTTGGATGGACTCACCTTGGTTGAGCAGGAGAGCTGTGAATAAGACAAAAAAAGTGATACAATGAGAAAAATGGGTATGGAATTTATAAAGAAGAATTTTATTAACATAAAATACTGTACATTCAGCTAGGACAAGCATTTGAAGTAATCAGTAATTTCTTTGTAAAAATACCTGAGATTCCTCTCTTAAGCCAGCGTGGCTCCTCCAACACAATGAAGAAGTTTTCATGTTTTTCATATTCTTCATCATCAATTATCCTCACCTGGAAAGACCGACTGCACACCCCCACACCCACAGACACAGACAGAGAAACACAAATGTAAACCAATTCATCACCACGGGCTTCCATGAGCGCACATTAATGTCACTGACATGCAGCCACAGGCGGCACACACACTGAGACACAGCATGGAGCTCACTTTGTGGTCTCCCGCCTGTTGACTCTCATCAGGATCAACTGCTGTGTAAATCAGAGCAGAAGGACGTAGGATACCGAGCGGACCTCGGATCAATAAAGCAGCCCAAGACGGGAGCTGAAGAAGCAAGTAAACAAGTGTTCCATGTGTGTGCCTCCTTTAAATGAATCTGTGACATTCAGGGGACTGCTACAACGTTCAAGATGAGAATTCAAATTGATCAGATAATGAGAAAAGGATTAACGATGACAGGAGCGTTAGGTTGACTGGACGCCCTGCTGATGTACGCTAATGATTTGGAGCTTGACAGAAAGTTGTACACGCCACAGCATCAACCTTATTCAGGAGTTAAGAACATAGACAGCCTGCAGAAAGAAAACAGAATTTAAGCCTTTCACAAATTTACAGATCAATAAGGTCCTGAGTGGTCCTGCAGGCATACAAGAAGATTTAAAAGATTAATTCATTTGAACCGCTGCGAATACATGTGAACTAATCTGGGATCATTGAAAATAATTTATTAATATTAACATTATTATTAATTCACTCGGTACTACTGGACACGTGCATGTTAAGGTGACTGACAGTGATTAACAACAATAGCTTAGTGCAGCAGCAGCCACGTCAAATAATCAAAGCTGGCAAACAACATATTTACTTCCTGTGATGCTGAGGTGATAAAGGATGTAAAACATTGTCCCGCCTGTCCTGCTTGGTTCAGGTCTCTGCCAGTTAATGAACCTGTCAGGTCACATCAGTTTAAAGCTGCAGCGCGGATACAAACGAGTGCCCCTTCAAGTTTGTTACACGTGCTGCACAAACATAAAAGCAGCGTCAAAGGCTTTACAACAGGCCCTCGACTGTTGTCTTACAAGAAATCACCTAGTAATGCAGATGAAAGAGTGCACTGCATGCTTTACAGCTTTATTTATGAGGCATTACCATCTTTCTACTGCGAGGCTGACTCACGTGGTCTGGTCGTTGGTGAACTCCAGCTCTCCTCGGGCGTCCTCGTAGTCCGCCCCAGCTTTGGCAGTTCCTGACTCGGTGTGGTACGGCAGGATGACGGTCCCACGGGCTCCTGAGTTGCGCACCACGGTCACCTCCATGGTGCCCACGCTCTCGCTCACCCGGACCAAGCGCTCGCTGAACGTGAAGATGCCGGCGTGGTCGTCGTCCAAGATGGTCACCATGGCAACCAGCGGCTCAACCAAACGGGCTTTGGGGGTTACGCCAACCTCGTCGCTCTCAAACATCCCCTCTGCGTCGCCGACACGCAGGTTGAGCAGGCGCACAAAGAAGTGCTCGTCCTCTTCGAATATGTCGTCATCGATTATCCTGACCTGGAGACACAGAACCAAGAAGTATTGGGGACGTTATCCAAGTTCTCCAGGGTCTTGCTGTGTTTTTCCTTTTTAAAATGACTGCATCCCGTCTGATCAGCCAACAGTCTCATTGGTGAGAAATGCTTTCATGTTTTTAGCCAACATCAGTGCTGGTGAGCATTAATGCTGCCAGCTGCTGAAGTCACGGTGGCGGCCTGACACACCATCAGCTTTTCACGCCGCGGACAGGAAGAGCTGCGACTGGAGCGCCTTATATTAAATTTGCAACCGTGACTCTCAGTCCAGATCGATTTCTTTAATCCATCACAGCAGACAGACGAGGAATAATAGTGTCTTTGCCGCGCTGGGACAATGGGTGACAGATAACGTGAGGTCACAATGTCTGACTTAGGACAAGGAGACGTGGAGCTTCTGCAGAGGCAATTTCATTTTCTAAGAGAGGAGAAAAACAACATGTAGAGCGACGGGAACTTTTTTCCTGTCAGATCAGATGGATTGGTTATTTTTCAGCCATTGTCATCTCACATTGTGGCTGCTAACAGAATGTGAGGTGACGGTGACCTTGTGGAACTTTTGGAAGATGATTCAGACATTTGAGTTTAATTGGCTTCGCTTCTGTTCATTTGTGGCACAGTGATCTGTGGAAATGACCTGCGAAACTTCCTCACTCAACGTCTCGCACAATTTATACAATCAGTTTTGCTAACGTTCTGCTCTTTACTTGCTTCTTTTCACAGAATCTGAAGGTTACTCTGCTCCTCTCCTCTTCTCTCTTTCCTCTTTTGATGTCACATTAAAATTTGAAACTACTTACTACCGTAGTTTTTCTCATTCTTGCCTTGTGCAACAATTCTATATGTTATAAATACAGAATCATAGCAGGCATTAAAAATTCATGGCATCTGAATTTCAGTAATCTTTCTGATCCCAGCTTGAGTAAACTTCAGTACTGGAAAAACTTGGATCGTAAACCTTATTTTCACATTACACCCAAAATAATGTTTCAGCTATTATCCTGTTCATTTAGGCAGTTATTAATGTTTTAAGTTATTAAGTGTGCATAAAAGCAAACAGCAGAACACGATGACCCATGTGGTTTTTGAACATTCGCAACTGCTGCAGAAACAAGCTGTGAAATAGTTGCAGATACCCGAAACAGTGACAGAGAGCAAAGGATAAAGTTCGACATCACCACTAGAAGCATAGATTTTTACTTCATGCCCTCCTGGTCCAAGTCTATAATGGAACACCGCCTGGCAGCAGCAGCAGCATCTGCCTGTCCTGTCATTGCCTATCAACATCTGTCGATCCTCAGCTTTATTCTGCCTCTCCTGTCCGGACGCTCATCATCCTTCATCCCTCCTTTCATCTCTTTAATCTTCTCTGAAGTCTTTCCAAAGTTCACGCATTCATGCCTGGACAGCTCCCTCTGAAAGTAGTAGCCTGATACAAGTGTGTATCTGACGCCAGTGGGCTCACTGCTTTTATCCTTTAACCAGATATGACTTGAAGAACGCCCAATTTCTTTTCTTAACTCACCTTAATCTCTTTACATGTGTCTCCAGGTTTGAATACCAGTGTTCCCTCACTGTAGTGGTAATCTGACCCGGCGTTTGCTGACCCATCCTCTGTCCTGTAATCCACATAGAAAGTGTTCTGTCCCAAACCCCCTGCAGAGCAGACATGAGAGAGACAGAGAATCTATGGATGAGTTGTTTGCACCCTTTCTAAACCTTTAAAACAGCTAGTGTTGTAATGAGCTGTTTTAAAATCCTTTATATCTCATATCTAAGAGTACACTGGAGGATTAATGTTTACTCCAGCCTACAGAGTTCACAGACTTTTGTGTTTTTACCATGACAGACGACGGCCAGAGTCAGAATGCCGCAGTTCTCCATGCACTGACTGTGGGCACTTTTAAAAGAAATGTGGCTGCAAATCTCCAGGTCGTCTTCCTCCGGAGCTTCTTCATCAGTCACTGCGGTGCGGCGGGCGTGGTCAGCTGCGTGCTTCTTCAGGACATTGCCAGCACCGATCATCATTCGTGTTGCCTTAAGAGAGATGGAGAGGAAGAGTGACGAAATCTGCTGGAATGAGTTTCCAGGTGAGGGCAGGAGGAGCATGATGTTACCTGTACACGATAGAAGGCCCTGCTCTTCTGCTGGTGCAGCAGGGCGTAGTAGTTGGCCAGCTCCACCAGCTGGTCCAGCTCTTTTTCTGGATATTTCTGTTTCAGCTCCTTCAGGATACGTATCATCTGCAGTGGAGAAGGACAGACACGCTCATGAACACATCGCCCACACAAACTGATGTTCACCCAGCAACATGAGCGTTTGTTCCCATCTGTTAGTTACCACCAACCATAATGTTTTACTTCCACTGAAAGACAAAGAAAGAGAAGAAACATCACAAAATAAAGGTCTTCTTATTCTCAGACTCATGATTAATGTGCAGACTGTGCAAATTGTCTCCCACACTTTGCTGAAGGCAGAAATGCGTCAGGACGTGTTTGGTAAACTCAGCGTACTGTGAAGCATCTTTTCGCCGCTGCTTTGGCTGTCATTGCTCTGAACGCTGAATGCCACTTTGTTGTAAATGAACATCTTTAAAAGCACACGATAAATTAACAATGACATGATGGATCTTGCGGCCTTCCTGTGGTGCTGGTGGTGTTGTGGGCACAAGAGTAATTTTCAAACTAAGTAAACAACTTAGTTTTTTAAATTAAGGAATAAGTTCACATCTGTGAGTGGGAAGAGAAGACACAGACTCTGGTACCTGTACAACACAAGTTTATGCATTTTATATTCATTTTGCTCGATCATTTGTTTGTTTTTAACAGAACATGTCCCTGTCCTAATGTAACCCAACAACACAAACTTGTTGCCTCTTATCCTTAATCTGACGCTCACTTTAGCAAAATACAGTCTGCATCTCTTTATTGCAGATTGTAAAAAAACCACAAGAGAGCATAAAAAAATGCAGAAGAAGGTATTCAGGCATCATTTTTCAAAGTGGAAACTAAAGTAAACCCATTCATCAAGGTTGTAAAACAGCCCAAACACAGAATATTGGCAGGGGAACCATCCGTTATTCTGATTCCACCACAGCATACTGAGATTTCTCTGCTAACAGAGCATGAAATTAAATGCTCAATCATATCGCTCCTCTCTTTTTCATTTATCTTATATATTTATCTGATAATGATTAAATGCAGATCAGATCATTGTCTCACCTCTCTCCGGCTCTCGTCCAGCTCCTTGCTGCTTTCCACCATGGTGGCGCTGTTGGAGTTGGGCATGTTGATGCTATTTGCTGCAGCCCCGGCTGTGTTGTCCTGACCACAGTTTTCAGTGGGGACAATGGTGCCCCCTCTCGGTGGGATCTTGCCATCCACGATCATTTCCATGCCACCCTTGTTGGGAGTCAAGTCTCCCTCGGTTTCTACGACGATGCCGTGACGCTTGTCGGCACGGTAATGCTTGCCCATGTACTTGTAGAAGAGCAGGCGGCGGTCAGCGATCCAGGCCAAGATGACACAAACAGGGAAGAACAGCAAGGTCACCAGGGCCTCCCACACCTGGAACAAACCCGTCGAGATTAGAAGATCACAAATGAGCCACACTGGTTTCTTTAAACCCAGCAAGAGTTTTAAAGGAAGCCGTGTTAGGATCTGTCTCACCTCCACAACACCAGGCGTCATGACTGACAGGATGAGGTAGAGCCAGATGTAGGCGAAGATGCTCCAGAAGGCCGTGATGAAGAACACCCTCAGGTGTTTAATCTTACGGCTCTCGCCATTGGGGATCGTCCACACGCATATCCCAATGATCACAAACATGTTAAAGGCTGCGCTGCCAACAATGGTTCCTGGTCCCAGTTCACCGGATTCAAAGTTATGGCCACACACCTGAAGAGAGAGCGCATCAGAAAAAAATAAATATATATATATATATATATATATATATTTTGCTATCGATGTGTTTGCACACGAGCACGTACCTCTATGAGGGAGAGCAGGATCTCCGGAGCGCTGGAGCCGAGGGCCATGAGTGTCAGATTGGACACTGTTTCGTTCCATATTCGAACCGTAGCAACAGATGTTTCCCCATTAGGCAAAGTGATGGTCACTTCCTTCTCCTGTAGAACCACACACACACACACACACGCACACACACACGCACGCACACACACACGCACGCACACACACACGCACGCACACACACACATCCTTGCTCTTTGGTTGTGTTTGTTTTGGTCCCGCTGACATTCAATAGTTCTAATTAGCTTTCCTCACTAAAATATATGTAATGTTTTAAAGGTCAGAGTTTTCTATCTGAGATTACGAACATTCACAAAAGCTCGCTAGATCATACGCCACTGTGGAACATAGCAACTTCCAACAGCTTTATAATGAGTGTAATCAACTAAACCTCATTAGTTCCTGCTATATTTGGCCAAAAATCAGCCATTATAAATTTATTACCATCATCTTCTTGGACAAACTCAATTCTTTCTTCCCCTCCTGCTCTGAAAACTGAGTCGTTTATACAATAATGTAGGACAAATTAATGGAGCTGGAAAATGTAATTCCCATTAAAGAAAGAGATCCTGTCTGACTCCCAGTGAGGAGAAAATTGTGTCAATTCACAGTTCACACTGGGAACACACATTCCCCCCCTCGACTTTATAGTCTGAATGATGAAACCACCAATATACATTATGCAATTTAAGCCCAAAGTTAAATGACATTTGGTTAATTTTTGATAAATACAGTGTTTGTAAGTTGTAGAAGTTAACATACTCAACAGCTCATAATGAACAAAGCAAGTCTTTAGGCTTGGGCTCTCAAGGCTATAAGGTGTATCATTCTCACCTGTGACGTGATGACTTCAATGGACGCCATGAAGCGGTCTGCAATGATGGACACACCCAGGAACATGTACATGAGAGAGACAAAGTAGACCACAGCTCTGGCCACCTGTTCACCCAGTTCAGGCTGGATGGGCTCCCAGACGGGAAGCAGGATGCCCTTTGTGCAGTTGCTCACTTTTAGCTCACATTTGTCTTTTTTGGAAGACAAGTTGCTTTTACTGTAAGACACGGAGGGCGGGAAGGAGAAGGGGAACATGGAAGGGGAGACCAGGTCAGGGCTGCTGCTGGGCTCGCTACGTTGAGACTCGGGCTGGCAGGGAGGAAGGGGGAAGAGGAAGATGAGCAGGACGAAGAGGAAGGGAGCAGGAGAGGCAGACAGAGACATGGTGGTGTGTGGAGCAAAGAGTGTGTCAGACAATGACGAGATTAGGCTGAGGGGGTGGTGGGCGGGGGGTGGGTAGAGCTGAAAGTGGTGTAACTGTAGGTCACCTGAGGAGAGACAGAAAAAGAATGTGAAAATTAGCAAATTTATATCCCCAGTCACACATAGCATGTGTTTGTGTGTGTGTGTGTGTGTGTGTGTGTGTGTGTGTGTGCGTTAACCTCCACATTCTGAATAAACCACAAATCAGAGATATCTTCTTGGATGTATGAGCTCATCTGAGTTAATGTCAGAGGATGCAGATTCAACATTGTTAAGGCTCTCTTTCACACACACACACACACACACACACACACGTGAGGTAAAAGGGACCTTTCAACACTTTCTTTTTCATGTCACAACATTCTCTCACTTTCCCCCATTCCATTCCATTCCATTCCATTCTGTTCCATCTAAAGTTTGTCTTCCTAACAACCTTCTTTTTCTTATTATCTGACCACAGCAGGACACTCTGGAGCTGCTCAGCAAATAAAAAAAAAACAACAAAGAAACAAAACAAAAAAAAAAACTGGATCATGTAACAAAGATGAACTCTGTTGTCCAGAAAGGCCTGTGTGTTCTCAACAAGATCCAGTAAGTAGCTCCAGGCTCTTATTGTCCTTTTTTCGACTTCGACTGCAATTATCAGCTAAGATGTTCCAGCCTAGCAGACTAACACATACACCTGGAGTCTATGCATTTTTTATACTGTCTGGAGAGTATTTACATGCATACACTTTGGATCTGTGTGTTTAATTAAAATAGTGAATTAAATCAAATGTGCTGTGAGAGCAGTGTTTGTGATTTTACAGGTAATACGGTCAGTTCAACCCTCTCCTTCTTCTGCTGTCTCTTCTTTCACTGAGCGCTTGGGGCCGACAGCCGGTGAAGATAAAGAAGAGGGTGAAGAGAATTAAACTCCTGTTTCTCACTTTCATCTGCAGAGCTGGATGACCACCCTTCACACAAACTAACACCGTGCTGGCACAGAAAGTCAATGATGAAAAGCCTCATTACACGAAAATCAATTAACCAGAAAGACCAAACACCGGGGAGATCAGGTCATTAGAAAAGTAAGTCTGAAGCCAGTAAAAAATCATGACAAGGACTTTATTTTAGGGCATTTATGGACTTTCTAACAGGCGATTAAAGAAAGAGCTCATTTATCACAAAGGAGCCCAAAGTTGCCCTGAACATCATAAACAGCTTGCAAGCACAGCTGCTAACTAGTTAACTAACGTAGTTTATTCTATCTGGACTCCAAATGGCATCACCAGGTGAGATGGAATTGCTGCCGTCCTTCATATTTAATGTTCTGGCAGGGTGAGGAAGAAGCAACGCATCATTGTTTATATTAGCGGATGCACAAAGCACACATCTGTGTGTTTACACTGGCGTCCAAACCTCTCTCGCTGTTTGTCTGTTGACAGGGCTCTTGCTCGCCCGCTCCTCTCCCATTAAACAGCAAATATAAGTGCATTCATTACTCGCCCAAGAGACATTAAACAGCCATTACTGCTGCTGACATGCTGAATCCTATTAATTCAAGAGGTAAAAAAAAACACAGGAGGTCAAATTAAAAGACCACTTTCATGTGTTTTATTCTACTGCTGGAAGGTCTAAATAGTTAATAGTTACTACATAAAACAGCGGATGGATTAAATAGCTGATGATGATAATTGGTCCAAATTACAGATGTATAACCTGAGAATAAAGTAAAACCTTGATTTAATGTGGAACGATCATTTGCCGGCTGAGTGTTCTGTTCTGCTGTGGTTAAATGAGTTTAAAGAGCCGCTGAACACCACAGTATTCCAAACAGAGAGGCTCATTTGAGCTTTTGAGTGATCCACCAGCCCAAACCAGGGATGGAATCATGGTCATCAGAGGTAAAAGGCCTTGATAAAAGATGCTCATTCACAGCTCACAAGGTGCCTTCCATTATAGGCAGAAAACACGAGTGTGAGCATGAACTGGGCAGGAAATGAGCCTTTAAAGAACCTTTGAAACCTCTGATCAGGGTTGAAAGAGCAGCAGCTCAAGGTCAGCTGTGGCTCAGTGGAGAAGACCTGCCAGTCCTTTTCTAAGACAGATTAAGGAGTTATTACAGTAACACACTCTTGGAAAAAAAGCACTGCCCTGTCCTATCAGCCTGTGCAGGAAATTCTTTAATTCCATACCTCCAAATTCATTCTCTTAAGTGCACAAACAGACTAAAAAGCTCTCTCCTTCAGCTGGCAGCAGGCTGACTTTACTATCCAAAACAACTTTCTGACTGAGGCAACTGCAAAGAGGTAAGTCTCAGCGGGATCAAAAAAACCAATAGCAGTAACTGATATTTTCCAGCAACTCATTAAACTGTCGCTATTCTGAGCAGCTTCTCGGGAGATACAAAGGTTAAATATTATTAACCATCATTATTACTGTTGTTCATTAAACACACCTCACAATCTTCTTCCTGTTTATCTTCCAGAGTCTAAAGAGCTCCCATGTTGTTGGTCCAATCTGACAGTTTCTTAATTAGGATGTTGAACCAAAATTTAATTATGTTGTTTTTCAGCTGCCAGCAAAATTACAGTTGGTGTCAATTAATGTGATCCTCAGCTACCATGGAAGGACTCCAAGATTATTCACTCACACGCTGCATCTGCGTCTGTGCCCTCTGTCATCTAATGAAGCTCCTAAATGAAATCTGATCTTCTGTTATATCAGCTGATCCGCTGAAGACGTTTGACTGCTGCAGATTTTCTCAGAGGGGAACCAGTTTAAAGGTTCTTCAGGATTTCAACCAGTCCCACCTGTCAGTCATATTAGTGTCTGATTATCTGCGCAGAGAAGAAAGAAAACGGCAAACTGGGCTGGCATCTGGGTGTAATTGTGTTTACACGACCATCCTGTTGAAGCGGAAAAAGGGCATCCGAGTGCGTGGGGTTATCAGAAGTGAAGCTTTAATGAGATGACACCTCATTAACCAGTAGCATTCTGGGAGCTGGAAGTCTGGGTTAGCTACGATCACCCATCGAGGGCGAGTTCCTCACCTTTATG
This sequence comes from Pao palembangensis, assembly GCA_015343265.1. Lineage (NCBI taxonomy): Eukaryota > Metazoa > Chordata > Actinopteri > Tetraodontiformes > Tetraodontidae > Pao > Pao palembangensis. The sequence continues at coordinate 12,176,444 of CM027091.1, read as the reverse complement.
CAAGGAGCATAAAGTGCTGCATTTTCCACCGAAAAACCTGCACTTACTTTCATAATTTAAAATTGATTTACCTAGCTTTTACACCGAACATTTGTAGCCATACCCGAATTAAGCAAAAAAAGATAATACTGAGCATAAATATGGACATCTTTGAGATTCAATCCAGAATGTTGCATGAGTCCATTAAATGCATTAATCCATTTATTTTAGAACTCAAAGGACTTTTTGTGGGGAAAATAAAACATGGAATGCTGCTTTCTGCAAATACTGCAGCTGCATTTCTCAATATTAATCTTTATTTACAGACTATCCATCACATTTTAATAAGTTCTGTTGAACTTTACATCTGATTTAAAATTAGAAAAGCCTCTGCCATTTCCCCACAAATTGTGACTTACAACTGTACTATAGTGTCACAGTTCATGGTGAGGACCCAAGAGCAACGGAATTAACTCTTTTTAATTCCACACAGGCAGACAGAGGTTCAGGCAATCTCAGAAGGCAGACAGGTCTACCAGGATACACATGAGAGCAGGTCAGATACAGCAGGGTCAAACACAGGCGATCAGAAACCGTAAACACAGGAACACGCAGGTACATGAGCAACGATCTGACAAAGAGTCACCAAGAGTCTGCAGCTTATATAGCTGCACTGATTGCAGGCGAGCAGCCGGTGCGGCTAATCAGAAATGCAGCGCAGGTGTGGCTGATGAGGAGAGCAGGACAGGTGTGACAGAGACGGGAGGGCGAGAGCTGGAGCAGAGCAGCAGCTGTGACACTATAGTGTCCAGAGACAGTATATATATAGGCCCTTAGTATATACAGTATAAAGCCCCTTGACCTTTGATCCTTAGAAGAACATAGACATATAGCTTTCAGAACAAAGTACTATACTACACAATGAAGACGGAGTCCAACTAAGTGTGTTTTGCACTGTCTCCTTCATTAGGGAAAAGTGGGGGTAAATAGGTAGAAAACTGGTCTCTCAACAATCATTTACTTTATGGTGGCTGAGCCTTGTTCAATAGGAAGAGACAATCCATGTCTGATGAAAGAGAAGAGGAACATTGAGAGGGAAGAGGAGAATGTCACACTAGATATATATACAAATATATATATACACACACACACTTATTTTGAAATTTGGACAGTGTTCATGGTTGCTGTATAAAACCACAGGATGAAAGAGCAGAAATCATTGTTAATAGGGCATAAAATGAAAATGTGCATCCTGCTCCGCACGCCGAGCTGCTTTCTTTCCGCTCTTTGTTGGTCCTGAGGCAGATGTCATACAGATGCTGAGTCAAGCATTTTCAGCTGCATTGTTTGCTGTTGTCAGTGAGGGGGCGCCTGCACCCTCACCACCTGGAAATTTGAATGTATTGGTGGTCCAAAGGTAAAGAAAGGGCTTCAACAATCCATCCTCCTGTGTTCCCAATAATGTCTATCAACATAGAATTGTTGGAAATTAAATTCATAAATCCAGTTTGAAGCTCAAGCGGGTTCACTGGTCCGATAGCCTATTTTATTTTATTTTGTATTTTACTGACTTCCTCCAGATCTTACCAACAGGATGGAACAACGATGTTAACGAAGAGACAGAATGGGAAAAAGAAACACAACCGGGAAGGCGTTATTTGTATTTTTAGGCTGGGATTTCACCTCCACACGCCTGCTGTTTGTATCCTATTATCAAGATTTCGCGCCGATGCCCTCACATAAAAATGATCCACAGGAAGGCTTTTTACTGCTGAGCATTTTCTCGCATTCCAGTCCAGCAGGTCTGACTAGACACATTCCATCAACACAATCGGGTCGGCCATGCATGAGTACAAACCCTGATTTGCATCACACACTCCTTTAATTTCACTTTATTTTTCTTTTGGAAAATATCTACTACTCACTGTGGTTATGTGAGCAAATGTAAATGTGGGTGGATGTTTCTGATATGTATCTGTATTTGTGTGTATTGTGCTATCTTTGTATTGTAATACAGTCATACAATGCTGGGATTAGTGTTTAGTGTTGTGCACACACTGGTGTGTGTTGGTGAAACTCCTCTCATCAACCACATGTGACACTGATCGATGTTTCATGAATGTAGTTAGGGAAGGCACTGCATGAACTGACAGTGTGTGTGTGTGTGTGTGTGTGTGTGTGTGTGTGTGTGTGTGTGTGTGTGTGTGTGAGCTACAAATGATACCTCGGCTCAATCATGTGTACAATAATGACCCCCAACGGCACCAATTAATCATCCCAGACAACCTAAACCCAAAAATGGATAGCTTTAGCTTTAACCTCAAACCCTTGGTCACTGGTCACATGTTGTGACTCTGTGTGTGTGTGCGTGTGATGGTTATTGAATGCATATCAGTTAATTTATGATACCTACTCAATAATATCTTACTAATTAAGGTCAAGCCTTCACACTTATGAGAGATTATAAATTATAAAAATACGACATATTGGACACTTAAAATAAAAGTAAATAAAGCATGAAAAAGAGCTCAGCTGCTGAAAATTCTTTTCATTTCACAACACAGCACTGATAAATAACAGTAATAATTAAAAACTGCTTTAGGGACAGCAGGATGTCACCATTATACAAACCTGCATGTGAGCAAAAATAATTACATTAAATATATATTTATATTTAGATTACACAATCATAAATGTTGTTTGGGCCGGTTTCTAGAGACAAAAAAGATGCAATAAAAGTAAAAAAAGAGACAGAAACTTACCACTAATCTCAGGTGTGTTCTTCAACCCTCAAATCACATAGAGCTCCAACTGCAGACACAGAGATGAGATGTTAAGAACTATTCATCTTTGTTGATTTTATCAGTTCAGAGCCGAAGCAGAAAAGTAATTTATATACACACCACAAGAGCACAACAGCCTGCAAATATGTGTAGTAGCAGAGCAAAACAGGGATATGGATCAGTGATCATGTCTGAGTTAAAGGCAATTAATTGGGTAGCAAATAATCCCTCAGAGACGATAACGAGCACCAATAAAGTGTGTGTGTGTGTGTGTGTGTGTGTTTCTATCAGAATGTGATAAAACATTTAAAATGGTCTCTTAGATCAGCAACACTGATGACATATAGGCGCCTAAATGCAGCTTGTCAGTGTCAGGCTCTTAGTTAGGCTGTTAGGCTATATTAATCTACACACTTCCTTAAAAATAATAGTGTTGACACAATTCTAATATCCGAGGTTAATAATTTAACAAACCTGAGTACCATGAATGTAGTTAGGGAAGGCACTGCATGAACTGACATGCAACCCAACAGAACCTCTAATTTGGACCCCAGAAGAGAAATAAAATCTGTCCTTCCTATCAAAAGGTCATGACCTCTGTTACATGAGTGGGATGCCTTCTCCACTTTATCAGTGTCATTTCCTGGCTTGAACGAGGCGATTGTTTGGTGCTGGGCAGAGTGATGACCTACTGACCAGCGCGGTTAACTCATGACAGGTCTCAGTGGACCGAGAGAACAGAATATAAACACATGAGGGTACAAAAGGACAGAACTTCAACAAAACCGCAGCTTTCATCTCTTTATCCCACATCTGAATGAATGCCTCAATTTAAATGCAACTAATGCTGGCAAAAAGTAGAATCCAAGCTGGACAGAGGAGCAACGAGATCGCTCTACGTGCAGAGTTTCAGATAAGGCGGGGTAGAGGATGGTTATGCATAGTTCATGGATGGTTATCATCTCACATTTAATTGGAAGACCTGCAGCTGCACCAGATCTCTGCAGAAGAACAAAGGCTGCTCCCCCAGTCAAATGCACAGAAGCAGCGCTGAATCTTTTATGGCTTTAGATTTGCGATGCGTGCATGTGCTTCACACTCTTTGGTCAATGTGACTTTAGCTGAGATTACAGCAGCAGCCGAGTGTGTGTCAATCAGACAATCTAGTGACTCCATTAGTTCTGTGCTCCCTTTCACAGAACTTCAAGTTAAACTGTACACATGGACATGAATTAAACAACAAAACGTGGTTCTGTCCGTGACTGAGATTACACAACCTGTGTTATTTGGTTGAAAGCACATAGAAATAACATATTCTTGGAGGGGCATTGAGATTATAAGTGAACGTAGAGATAATTTACTGTGGCCCCCGACAACGGCAGACTTCAGACCATTCATCCAAAACAGTCTAAACTAGAAAAGCACTCGGAGAGCGCAGACCTCCACCAAACAGCTCATTTCCTCACATACTGTGACTTAGGCCTGTACGATAGTATATTTCTGCAGTAGTGATACAAGGTTATATAACACAGCAGGTTGCTCTTTGATCAAAGCCCTTTGACCTTTGATCCTTGGAAGTTTAAAGGCTGGAGGTAACTGCATTTAAGGTAAACCATCCTGATTCCTGGTTCCTATTCAGATGCATATATATAAACTTATTAATGTTATTCCAAGTGATTGAAGTATTAGTTTTGGGTATAAGTCAGAGTATGTGAAGAAAGGAGCTGGGTGCTTTTCTAGTTTCTAATCTCTGTGGTGTATGAAAGCAACTTTTGAAAGTGTGTGTGTGTGTGTTAGAGAGCTAATTAGCAGGCAGCAGAGGTTAGGTGGGAGCCTCGGGTGCTACTTGACTTCCTCCGTGCATTTGCATTTGAAGCAGCGTGCTAATATTTCTTAAAAACATGAATCCTGAGCATTTGCTAATTCTCATATTTCCTCAAAAGTACAAAGACCTGCAACAATCTTCTTGTTACTCATTAATCACAAGAAACAACAGAAAAAGCTTAAAAAGCCATATTATACATAAAACCATAGGAAAGAAAACAACTCTCATCTTTTCACAATAACAATAAAACCAGAGACTTTTCTGGCCTGAGCTTCTGTATCACACTTTGGAGTCAGTTTACAGTCCCCATGGATTCTTTTAAATCGGAAAAAAAAAAAGATCAGAACTTTGTATTGTAGTTGAGAAAACTTTGGATTAGTTGTTCCGTAGGACGTTTTATGTACTCATCCAGAAAACACAATAAATCATTAGTCATGACTACGCCTCCCCACAGCCGTCTCTGGCTCTCCTCTAGAAGTAAATCTAAAACATCTCAACACTAATTACGTTGAACTCCAGTAGATCTTTAAGTTCCTTTGGTGGTTTTATTTAGAAGATGGTGTGAACTAATTGTGTCGTTTTGTGTCTTGTAACAGTCATTTTGTTATGTAATTGTTGCCCTGACCCCTCTTTTCCTCCTCCCTTGTTACGTTTGCCATTATTGCACTGAGCTGTTTCTCCAGCTCGGCTTTGTGTATTTATTATTCCAGCTGATTAATCAGCCTCTTGCCTCTCTCATCTTTGTCTCTGAAAGTCCATCTTCTAACAGCCTCGTCATCTAAACTCTGAACTGACCTAGTTCAGCATCCTGGGACTCAACAGTTCTTTTCTTTCTGACTCACAGGAACAATTTTCAGGTCATTTCAACCAATGAAACTGGTTTTATCGATCAAATCTGATTTTTAACAGTTTGAAGGGTCTGGATCTGGAATGTGGGCGTCTGTCAAAGTTTGGCTGAGCAGAGTTGCCACTTCTCCCTCCGTCGTCCCACGTGTCACACCCGTGCATGCAAGAAGGTGTCGGCCATGTTGCATATCTAGCACATACAGTAACACGCTTTTCTGTGTTTCAGCACTTACATTTTTGATGAAGCCGTCATGCTTTGAGCAAACGTGCACGGCGCCTCTCAAAAGGTGGAGACGTGCGTGTGTGTGTGTCTGAAAAATGTGCCAGACAGAGCAAACAAGACATTTTTTCCCATTAAACCTTAAATTTTACACCAGCCTGAATTCTCTTTGCTATTACTCATTTCTCCTCCTCCTCCTGCCCCAGTAAGTAAATGTGAGATTGCAGAATGAGTCTTTGCCGACTGTTTAATAGCAGGTGAAATGTGAGCTTCGCCATCACTGGCATAACTCATCCTCAGCTGTGAGAGATTTGCGATGAATTGGAAGTTTCGTTCTTTGATTTTAATAATGCATCATCTAACGAAACAAAAATACCAGAAAAGCCCCTGCCTGATTAAGTGCGCAGTGCAGTACGTGCCTCCAAGATGGGATTTCTTCAAAGCAAACACTAAATAATTTAATGAGCTCAGCATTCAGCTGAACAGGGTTGAAGGTGAACCTATGGAGATGCGTATACGGAGGTTTAGAAGGCTGTTTCTGTGGATCTCCGTCCATGTTATTACTGGTCACAGGCTTTAATTTCCACCTGTTCAGGGCTCTGCAGCTGCAGGCGTAAGGATTACACCTCTCTGTTTATTCAGGATATGTTTTCTGCAGAGATGCTGTAGCAGCACATCATCCACACCAGGAGAGCTGCCCTGCATCCTGACTTGAAGATACCACAGAACCCTGAGTACAATGAATGTACAAACACTGTGACAAACTCAGGCTGACACTGTAGGAAAAGGCTGCCCTGCAGTCAGGGCTGGAAGGCTCGCACACAAAGAGCCTGACTGACACATGTAAGATATCTTTCAGCCTGGCTGTGTCAGCAGCCCCAGCACCAGCTTGGTGGAGAATGAATTAGATGCTCAGGCGAGAGGTTTTGTGGCTGTTACACCAGATGGAAACTTCATAAACATTGTGAGCATCATGAACCTGAGAAGCAACTATTGTCTCTAGAATTCTAGAATATAAGGGAGGTTGAAGAGGGGTCAAAGGTTAGTGAGGTTATTGGGCTCTAAAGTGGGTTTGAGAATTCTGGTAAGTGCATCATATTTAAGGGATGATGGAACAAAGCCAGCGATAAAACAGTCGTGAACAATGGTTATTAGAGCGTCAGGGCAGTTTTAACAGCAGTTGTAACCAAAGGAGTCGGGGAGGATCAATACAATGACATTTTAACTGCTGTGGCAGTAAAATGGCTACCCACACAATTAAAAATGGACTTTTTCAACGTGTGTTAGAAATGTAGATGGATGGAGGGGAAGCTGGGAGAAACTCAGCTTTAGTAAATTCTGTTATAAAGTGTCTGAAAAACTAATGGCAGATCCAGTAGTTTCCCCAGAGATAAACATTCATCAGCTTCTGTTTTTTTAGTTTCCTCTTGATTACAGATGACTTGTTAACCAGTTACTTTACTAAACGAAATCTGTGAAATAAACAAAAGCAAGAATTGATGCTAAGCCTCATTTAAATCAGACTAATTCTGTTTTACAAGTTGCTGGTATTAGAGAGAACACAATCCTTTAATCCGCCCATTTTCACTTCTTAAATTCATCCAGTTCTGCTCGACAGAAGTGTGTTCATGCTGCTGATTCATGCAAATGTACCCAGCATCTTCAGGGTGGCACTGAAGGAATAATGAAAGCTGTAATTGGGCAGCTTCGCAGCCTCACTATTTTGCTTATTCGCAAAATGTACGTAAATGGAGGCCGTGGCTGAATTTTGTTTAGATGTGAGCTCCGGTCCAGGCGCATTATTACAAGTTTAGGCAGAAAACGAGCATTTATGATGAGCAGGCTGCATCATAACGTGGACCCCAGTGGATGCCTCTGATCGCTCCATGCTGACATGTTGCAGAATTCTATTGTAATAAACACCTTGGTGTTCTATCAACATGTCAATAGTAGCAGAAACTAACAAAAACTTTCAGACAACTTACCAGTTTCAATCAAATTAAAATACCTCAGTATAAATATTAATACGTAATAACTCTCCCTGCCTGCATCTTAATATTGAGATTTATTATAGAAAAATCATTCATTCAGAGAGCTCAGAAGAGAGACATCTAAGGAATAAAGAACATGTCTGTACATAGAGCAGGTTACTAGCAACAAGATTGCATGAAAGAAGCAAAGACTCATTTATTATAACCAGCCAGTGTTACAAACGGGGGCAGATTTGTGCATTTCACACTTTCCAAACAGCGTTGATAAATATAAAGCATCCATCCCAGCCATCTCCTTTATCCCATGCCTGCATCGAGAAGAAACATGGATTGTGGTGACATGGCTCAGTGGAAACCATTTATTTTACACTGAATTTTAATCTCCATAAGATGTTGGGGGGATGACACGAGCTCAGTCAAGCATGGACAGGAACGGAGTAATGGAGAGCAAAAAACAATTTGCTCTGGCAAAAAATATTGGTCTATTATAGCTCCGTAGTCTAAGTGTCCTCTATTTCATGTGAATACACTGCAGTGGATGAGATTCTATAGGTTCAGCTTGATGGTAGCTGTTGACACCAAATCCCTTGGCTGCCGAGCTCAGCAGACGATGTCGTCTAATACCTGTCAAGTATTAGCTTTGGGGAGACGATTCAACCAATAATATGTTGAAAATCAGTCACAAATACACTCATACACTGGTGGGAGCAAAGATAAAAGTAGACGTTAGAAGGAAATAAAGAATAACCAAACACTGGCTTCACTTTCTGCTCCCAATCTGATGAGCTGGTCTTTTTTTCAATCCTAATATTTAACATCACTTTCACTTTGAATCAGTCAGAGTCTCAGTACAACCATGCAGGTTAAACAGGTGCTTCATTTTGAGAGTTATCCCACTAATTTGCCCCCAGATCCTCACAGTTACAGCTGAATGGATGAGCAGCGACAGCAATCCATCGTCCATCTTTGCCTCTCAGCTCCACAGCAGCAGGATCATAAAGCGTTTCAGTATTTCTGAGAGGTTTTGAGTCGGTAATTTGGTAAGCCTGGAGCTGCCTAATACACCAGAGGAACATTCTATAATTACAATGGGTTTGAATTCCCTCCGTGCTTCCCTCATTACTGTGAGCAGCTCTGTGTGTTTGTGTGTGTGTGTGTGTGTGTGTGTGTGTGTGTGTGTGTGAGTGGCCACGACTACCTCACCTCCGAAGGAATCGTACTTTACATCAGTGGTCTCCATTTGTGAGGTGAAATAAGAGACACAAGTCACGTACACACGTACATGCGTGCCTGCATGTATGTAGACAACAAGCCAAGGTAAGAATAACAAAGGAAAAGAGGAAAAACATCTGGATGAAGAGCCAAAGACTCAAATATCATATATTTAAAAGTAAAAAAGAGTCATCTGTGAGCTGCCATGGTATAAAACCTTCTCTCAGATAGGATTTCATCCACATTTAGCACAAAACAAATGAGACACTCAAAGGCAGAAGAACAAGCGAAGGTGCAGGACTCTGGACAAATACACGGTCCCACCCCTGCTCCTGTCTGACCTCATTATGGTGTATTAATGGAGCAGGATTCAGAAAAAATGTTTCTGTGTGTGTGTCTAAGAAAGACTGGAGAAAGAAGGGATGGAGTGGAAAAAGGAGAATTAGCATCAACTACAGGGACCAACTGAACGCTCACACATGTGGAGGCAGACAGTCGAGTCGTCTCTTTGTCATCATCAATTACCAGGTATGCTCAACATGCACCACACATCAGATCACACCAACACACACGCTCCTCTGAGCCAGGCAGCCAGCCGTGCACCCGCTGCACAACTCATTTAAGACACTTTTTCTGTTTGCGGAGCTGAAGATTCATTTCACACAACAGTGGCTCCACACTCGCAAATGATGGCCTCCGGTCTGAGAAAGCTGCCTCGGCTGACGAAAGCTGGTCTGGAGAGTTTACATTAGCCTTCCCAAATGTTCTCTATTGAGAAATTGGAGTGTTTAGAACTCAAAGCAGGTCAGCAGCCTGACATCCGGGTGCAAATCAGCTGCAGTGCTGGAGTTAGCATAACAGTTCCAGCCATCACATTACCGGTTATTTATTCAGTTCTCAAGTGTTAAATGTCCTCAGATGCATTTTAAATAAAAAGATAAAAACAGTAACATTGTTTCTAAACTTTACCCTCAAGGCAGATCAGATATAAATGGCAATTCTAAGAAGGCCAGACAATCTGACACCCTCGGCTGTGACTAACATGTCAGAAATCCAGAGGAGACTGTGATTTTATGTCTTTTTCACACACTGGTGTCAGCATTCTAATGAAAAGTATCGATTACAGCCCAATCATCTTTTTTTTTCATGTAATCCAAACCCCACATAGTGCATCATTACGTTTTGTTTGGTGAAAAGAAAAACAGATTGGGTTGTCAGCAAAGAAGGGGTAGTTCAAAGGTTATGGCTTTAAATTCCCTGAGGTGGGCTGCTATTTCATCAGAAACAAAGCGAAATGTGAAGGCCTCGGGCCAGTCCTGCTGGAATTATTAGGAAATATCTGTGTGTGGGGAACTTGGCCAAGCAAATGACAGGAAACACTGCACACAAATGCTGTTAGGCTCCAGAGATATTTACCATGCAGACAGTTCTATGTTACATTATTTGATATTACTTTCACCCCTGGCTGAGTTGGAAGAGCAGGTCTACAAATAAAGAAAATGATCAACTGTTGGGAACAAGTCTGTCTCTTTAGTGATGATGCACCACCTGCTGAGATGACCTGTGGAGCGTCCACAGACAGAAAACCCCTGAAAACAGAACAAATCCCCCGCAAGAAGAAATAGCAAGCATGACACAAAAGCTGAAAATGCCAGCTTTACTCACCCAAAAAACATGGGGTGTTGCGAGTTCAGCTGCCCTGAAACAGTGAAGGAAATGTAATCAGCAGATATTCTGACGCCGAGTTTCAAAACACATATATACAGTAAAAACATTCGGAAAATAATTTTTCTCCACAGAAACTTGGTAAAATGAAATGTCATTTGAGAATAAAGCACTATATTACATTCCATTATTTGCCAGAGTGGAAAAACAACCCAAGTTTCCCCACATTTTCCCCAATGTAGTTCAAAAATGGAGACTCGGGTAATGTATTTACGTGCAGCAGGCAGGATTTCTGTATTTCCGCACGATGCCCTGGAGAATAACCTCCCTGAAAGCACGCCGAACTTGCAAGTGTGGAACTGAAACGTCATTGTGAGCTGGATGTTGGCTGATGAGGTCAAGACTTCGGTAGATAATTCACTGACCTTTTAGTCTGTCTGACAGATTCTTTTTCTGTCTCTCCTCCTGCCTGACTCTGACTTCAGACGTGGCTGACATAATGATAATGGCGCCCAGTGCTTCCTTTACATAATTAAGCTGCAAAGACAGCACTATTGATCAGCGTGCTCAACAGAAGAGGGAAGGAGAGAGTATAAGAGGAGAGAAGCACGATTACAGAGAAGACAAACGAGTAAATGGGGAGAGAACCGGCAGAAACAAGGATGTGAGCATGTTCCTGCACAGACGCTTCTGCACAGAGGAGCAGAAAATACCACAATCAGGATTCACGTCGTTGTAACACGAGTGTTTATCAGCTGCGAGGTGCACAAAATCAGTTTTTATAGTGCTAAAATGGCATCAGAAGTGACTCATGAGCATTAAGTGTACTGGCCATACAGCATTTTCATTGACGCCTCCGATGATTTCACGAGCTTCTTAAAGCTTAATGCACAAACAAAGCTGGAGCAATAATTACGTTTCCTTGGAATGCTCTCAGCTGAGTGTTGTGGTGGCTGACAGCAGGCGGGAGCAGCATTAACAGCTGCACTCCTCCACAAAGAACACTGAATGCATTTGCCGTTACGCTTTACGCAGATGGGTGTTTTTATATAGATTGTGTTAATTAGCCCTGACCCTTGCTCATCGTTGCTTCCTGTGACCTCCTGCTGAAAAAGTAAGGCATTATTAACATCACATATCCCACATGATATACATGCTGTAAGGCATCAGAGGCCTAGTTAGCCGTTACTTCACCAATATGTGAGCAGGCTTCAGTGAGAGAGTTCAGTTCAAATATTCTGCTACTTAAAATTACATAATTAAATCTTTATGGATGAATGTATCCAGCACATGGACATGATTAGTGTCAATTTAGCATGATATTAGCTATTTTTGATTTTAAAATGATTTTCCTGCAGCATTCCTGCAGCTTCACCACAGCCGACAGCTCAGGTTGTTCCAAGTACAAGAGCAGCTCTGCCCCCACACTCTGTTTTTTGTTATGCTGTTTTAAGTTAAGTCAATAAATGCCATTAATAAATGCAATTAAAAACTGCACAAGAGACAGGTGGTGGTTTCTGCGCAATAATAAATGAAAACCACAGTGACGTACTGTAACTGCATTAAAAAGAGCGAGGATTGGTGACATCTTTACCAGCACCAGAGATGGCTGCTGGGGCTACAGCAGCCTGCAGAATAAACAAGCATTGATTTTCAGTCCTCCACCTCTGCTGCTGCGCAGGCACAACCATGAACCTTCGTCACCCAGGGAGACCCTTTTTTAATCCTGTAGAGGTGGTCGAGTGAGTCCGCTGAGAATTGATTAGGGCTGTATAAATACTGTGGAGGTGCACCACATTTACATTTAACCATCGGTGCTGCCCGTGTCCAGTCATTCTGTACGTCTGCAGTTATCTTTTTAGACTCAAATCATTTCTAAAATCAATAAATAGTGAGAAGGACACAAGTGGGAGGTGACCATGGAGATGGAAGATGTTGACAAACTCACGTGTTCGCCGATCAATCTGAATGTGAGTCAGAAAACAAACGCAGACACATTTCAGATCCCAGCAGAGGTCTGAAGCTATTAGAAAGTGAATAATGTGTATTATGTGTATTGGACCATCCGGGGCTCATTCTGGGATGGAATGAGCCCTGTCTCATTGCTAACATGCCACAGCACTAACTCACAGCTTCACACAATCAAATGTGCAAAAAGGGAGAAAAGCTCTCTGGCTTGTTTCAGCGGTCAAACATCCACTTAAAAAGTGCACCTCCATTATGAACTCGACTCTCTGGAGCTTCCATTCCCACACCCACAACCGCGAAAAAATGCAATTTACAAGATTCCAGCTGAGGTCGGGGTGCTGTGCGTTGCACAAACTGCTGTGCAGCCAATAAAAGCCTGTTTATCTTATCATTATTAAATTCCTACACCAAATCTAATTAAGATAATATGATCCTTTCTTTGCACATCAAGCTATTTATTATCTTTTTAATTTCACTATCATACCTAAGACGTAAGCCTTTCACTCCATATAGTAGTAACAACACCAAAAACAAATAAACAGTAACAATTTTTTAAGTTACTATTTGTGTCTTTATCTCTTGAAAGGGAAATTCAGCTCAGCTGTCTGAATGGATGACACGTGCAACGATATCTGCAGCTGCATTTGAGCCAGTACAGTCATAAAAAAAAACTTTTAGAAGCAGCATTTCTGTTTATGTTCAAAGAAAGAAAACAAGCGGCTCTCGGCCGTCTACTTCCTGTCATTAGCTGCCAGGAACACAAGCAGGCAGGGTAATAATTAAATTACAGTCCTGACTGTCTTTTCTTTTCTCGTCGCTGCTCTAGATAAACTCGGTCGCTCTGATGCTGCTGTCATTGATTCTCTCTCATGTCTGCGGTTTCCAGGACACTGCCGACAAACGTGCTAAATGTGTCGACAAAACATCAGATAAGAGGCAAACGCAAATCAGTAGAAACAAGAACATCCGTGACAACACAAAGACCAGCCCTGCCCTTCCTGCTGCCAATCACAGATGCTGGCTGACCAGTCCGCTACTGGTACAACATCCAACTTTCCTTCACAGCAAAGCTCAGTTTGTGTTTCAGCTCCAAAACTTCCCGTCCTGGATGAAAGGTGTGAATGATAAGTTGAGGTGACTTTGTTTAAATATGAACATTTTAGCAGCCAATATTAGATCTGTACCCCTGTGGGCCGTCAGCTGTCACTCATCCTGACGACCAAATGTGTCGCTGTTCAATAATAGCGGCTAAAATATAGATCAAACAAAAGCTTTGAAGCCTGACCTCCATCTCTGAGCCAAGGATTCACCTCCAGCGGCTACATTATTTAAGTCTTCTTGCTAAGTCAGATATTAGGCAAATAACAGTAAAAGCACGGGCGAGGCGGTGGTAGATGGATAGACAGAGAAACAGAGCGATGATAAAAGGAACAAATAGCTGTAATAAATCTTTCACCTTGTAACCTAGACGCAAGATACAGGCTCTCCAGGGAAACCGTGGGTAATAGGAGAGGAAGTGCAGGAAAAGATGGGGGAATAGAAAACAGACAGAAAACAAACCTGCACTGGACAAACCAAAAGTCATGTGATTTCAAAATGATAAGATGATAAGATGCAAAGAAATAAAGAGAGACATTAAAGGAAAGATGGACTGGTGATGTAACAGTGATGCACAGGGTGCAACAACTAATAAACATAATATTAAAACTGTTAATGGAATAAAATCCAACAAACTCACTGCCTCTGTGTGTGTGTGTGTGTGTGTGTGGGGGGGGGGGGGGGGGTTGTGTGTGTGGGTGTGTGTTTTGACCTGTTGGACCTGCTATCACGCGGGCGAGTGGTGCGTGAAGGTCCAACATCCTGATGAACAGAAATCAAGCTGAGAGACCAGCTGGACTATCGCAACCCTCCTGACCTGACACACACACACACACACACACACACACACACACACACACACAGCACTCTTCCCAAGCACATAATTAAGACTTCAGCTTCTCCCAATCATTATTTCTACCATTTGAGTATTTCAGTATAATTGAATTAGCATAATATCTACATTTTAGAACCTTTATGAAGAAACAAGTCAATCATGGACTAACAGGGTCATCTGACTTGATCTGTTCTCTAAGCTTGCACTGCACTGCCAAACACTCCTCACACATTAGCTGTAACTTAAAAGAAACGACACGCATCCGACACATCTGCCTCTTCTATCTTCTGTTATTCTTCCATACAGCACGTATGTACAGCACGTATGTAAAACCCACCAGACCTATGGCAAACAGTGTTTGTGAACGTGCGCATGTGTGTGGGTGTGAGCAGCTGCCAGGTCATATCCACTGCACGGTACAGCGTGCAGATTTGTAAACTGCTTGGACTAATTAGCAGCTTCTGCAGCGCGCCGACTGTCGGACTGAAAAGCAGTCCAGGAAAAGGAGGAGTGTGATAAGGTTTTTCATCAGCTGAACTCCAGACATGACTGCAAAGAAGAAGGGAGGCGAAGGAGGCATCACTTTCTATTACTGACCCTCAGACGGCTGTCTCAGCGGCGCTGCCTCCTCAGAAGAGAGGCGCCCCCTACAGCACATCACATCACTACAGCAACTCTCACGACGGAGGATGGCGTATATTGATGCGACACATTTTTACCCTTACACACTCTCCTTTAACACACACATTAGTCGGCCTGTCAGGAATTCAGATCCAGGTCATGAATGGATGGATGGATGGACGGATGGACGGATGGATGGATGGATGGATGGATGGATGGACGGATGGATGGATGGATGGACGGATGGATGGATGGATGGATGGATGGATGGATGGATGGATGGATGGATGGATGGACGGATGGATGGATGGATGGATGGACGGATGGACGGATGGATGGATGGATGGACGGATGGATGGATGGATGGATGACCTTCAGCTGATCTCTGCTGATCATTGACAGAAGTGAGATCCGGACAGTGAATGTTTTTGCAGCTTTAATTAGCCGTTAACTGGAAACAGCTGAAGTTTGTAATTTAAATGTGGCGTTTAATTTAAATGTCAGACAGAATTAAACAAAACTAGGCGATAAAAACAAATGTTGCTGTCCTTAATTATTGGTAAATAATGGCAAAAGTCACTTAAACACAACAAATAAACCAACACACCAACATCACAAGACGTGTTGGTGTAACAGCTCTGAAATTAAAATAATAAAAATCCAAGCAGGACCCGCCCATATAAAGAGAAAGGTTCACTGTCAGACAGACGGCTGCAGTCAGGAAGTCAGGTCTCATTTTCACGTCTCATCCTCCTCCCTGCACCACTCCACAGTGAAAGGTGGAATAATTAACAAGCATCAATTATTAAGCCTTTAAAATGTCTGTAGTTTGGTCTTTAATCCCGCTGCCTGATGGCTAAAAATGTGTGTTTGCGTTGCACTGAAAGGACCAGAATATGCATTTTAGTAGCAAAGTGAGGACATTTTGCCAGGAAGTAGACACAAACTAATCCAGGAAAGGGATGTCAACACAGGTTAAAACAGTAATTTCATGCTCTAAAACATGCCTTGATTGTTTAATTTTGTGTTCTAATATACATATACTATTTCTGTATTTATGGACCCCGACTGTGCTACTATTATGTTAATTTCATTGTTGCCTGAGAAAGTCTGAGTCACAAATTTGCATCGCTGCTGGTTTGAGCAATTTGGTGTCACTTATTCACCTCCTCGCAGCTACTTAAAGGTCTCTAAAAGCTCATCAGTCTGAGCTGCTGCCAGGAACACCTGCAGGAGCTCACAGCAGGGGATCAATCACACACACACACGCACGCACGTCTTCTGATGCGAAATGAAACATTTTCACGCGCACATTCTGCACTTTTTCCTCCCACTTTCGTTGCACGACTCCACACATCCGTATTCCCGTTTCCCTGCCACCACACATTTTTGCAATACGAAAGTGCTTTTTTAAAAAAACGTTTCTTATTATTTATGTAACTTTACACATTCGCTGTGATCAAACTGAAGCACAGAAAACGAGGGGCAGCGCTGCAGACACCAGGTTTCTTCACACCTTTCTTGGCCACATGCTGTCTTTGTCATTATGTTTTGTCACAGACGGTTAATGAAAAACTCTGCAGGAGTTTGGGAGTATCCTATATTTTTTTATTTATATATAAAATCCTGAATAGATGATCCTTCTAAAGGAGACATGGACGTCTGACCAGCTGCCCATCCGTAGCCATGGAAACCTATTACAGGTATTAAAAAGATCTCAGATAGTGAATTATGCACCATTTGAGAGTTTTATTTATGTAGGTGATGAAACTACGGACTGATATTTACTGAGAGCAATGTTCTGCATAAATGACGGAGCGGCGGGAGCAGGACGTGGATCACAGACTCAGGTGTTACCGCGGAGATGCCAACTCTGTCCAGTGTTTGCGTTTTCACACAAAAAGACATGGAAATGGAGGAAAGCAGTTCTTATTTTATGTAACTACAACAAGAAATAAGGGTGCATTGTCACTTTAGAACTTTAAAACAATAGTTTTGGACTTTTGCTGATAAAACGGAGCACGTGCACGCCAGTCAACGTGGCTGCAGTTACATATATTGGTCTGAACATTGCATCGTGTTGAACAGAGGATTTACATAAGAATTATGTAAATGTAGTAGCGTTTGTGTTATTATCATTTGTGTAATGTTAAAAATCAGTAAAGATACTGTTTAAGAAACATGGCTGCAGTCAACAGAAAGGCCTGCGGTGGATGACTGGAGACTGATGCATGGGTGGCAGCTGTGATACAGGATAACTAGAATCAAAGAAAGGAAGGTGAAGGTGCACTCAGGGTGCAGGTCCAGCGGTTGCTGGGCCTGTTCACCATCTTATCTCACCAGACCACACTTCTGGCTCTCTTTGGTGACAGGGTTGGAAGTTAACTTGGCATTTCATTATCTCTCCTCGCCACATCCCCCCATCTCATCTGTTCAAGCTGAGACAGCAGCAGTTAAAATCCCTTACAGTGATTTCATTTCCATTGTAGTCCCTTTCACTACATAAAACACCCGTGGCTGCCTGGCGTTCAGCCCACATGGAAATCAAGTCACGAATCCTCCCTGTTACAGCGACACGGTGCTCTGAGGCCAAGAGAAAAGAGTCGACTGTGCAGGTTTTTTCTGCTTCTGTCTGTCCAGGAGCAACGTTTTGAGCTTACCCTTGAAAACAGAGAGGGTGTCTGCCCCCTGAACCCAGACTGGGAGCTAGTTCCACAGAAAGGGAGACTGATAGCTGAAGGCTCTGCCTCCCATTCAACTCTCTGAAACCCTAGGAACCACAGGTAACCCTGCACTTTCAGAGCAAAGTGATCTGTTAAAGTAATGTGGCACGATGAGCTCTTTAAGGCAGGATGGAGCCCGGCCAAACACGGCATTTCAAATCACACCAAAAATGTGGAATACCTCAGCCCCTTGATTCCACAGAGGGTCTTTCTCTGAAGGTCACACAGAGGTCACACAATGCTTACTAGTCTTGTCTTTCTTTCTGAGAGCATCTTTTCCCTGCTGCAGTATTTCTATGAGACATTTCAGCACTGTGAATCCAGTAAAAGGACATAAAAGGAGCACACAGGAGCTCACACACCCGTGGTCCAACCTCTATATTTCCTGCATAAAATTTCAGCACCGTATTTCATTTCTTTTAATACTCCTGACCAGCTGGATCTCACCGATTCCCATTTAGTTCTGTCACTGTGACACTTCAGACACCGAGGAGAAAGTGGCTGCGCTCCACCAAGAGTCTGACAAGTCTGAAATACTTCTGTCATAAATTCAGCTGAATTTATGACAGGTCAGAGGTAATTCTTCAGGCCATCATCGTGCACGCATCTCTCAGTTCACTGAAACATTTTTCAAAGAGGAAATGATTCATGCAGCTCGAAAAATGGGACCGTGCATTGCGTCAAATAAACACAGAGCAATACGAAGGCCAAAACGAGCATCTCCACACCAGTACAACAGGCCAAATGAAGCCTGCACATGTAGCTACATGGAAAATCATTTATTTAATGAACAGACCTCTATACGTTCTGAACGTCGGGAGTTCAGCCGGTCTTCTCACTGGAGCAACTCAAACACAAAGAAAAACAGAGCCATTATTAATTTAATGCAGCTCGACAACAAATGCTGTCCAAATGCTGCTGGTGGGATGTGGAATCATTACAGTAAATGAGGCTAAAGATTGGATTAACACCAACAGATTTATTACTAAGCTGCTGTCGGCACGCTGAAGTGTTTTTTTTTTCTGTTTTTAAAGAAAAAGGAACACACCACAAAGCTTTTAGAGCGGTCAATAGTTCCTTCAGTAGAAAAGAGAGATGAGGACAGAGTCACATTTGATCTGTTTTACTTTAGAGCGATGTCATCAGGAGACTCTGTGTGTCTGCTGCTCATGGAAGAGATTGTAAAGATCCCTTCAGTTGAAAACATGATCCAGAATTCACTCAATTCTCAGAGGTTCATGTGTTCATTGTGAGTTTTAGCTCATAATCTTGCAGCCATCTTCCTAATTTAAAGAAAGACACTAGATTTTTTTTAAATGAAAAAAAAGTCCTCATTTGAGGTTCATTAGTGTCAAATAAACATGTAATTCTTGGTAATTTAAGAATCTTTTAGCTCTAAAATATATATATGTGCAGTTTGCATGTTCTCCTTGTGCATGCGTGGGTTTTCTCCAGGCACTCCGGTTTCCTCCCACAGTCCAAAAACATGCTTGTTAGGTGAATTGAGCAATCTAAATTGACCATAAGTATGAGGTGTGAGTGGTTGCCTGTCTTTGTGTTAGCCCTGCGATAGGCTGGCGACCTATCCAGGGTCATATATATATATATACTGTATATATATGTGTGTGTGTGTGTGTGTGTGTTTATATATCCTTAATGACTTTTTCTCAATTACTTGTCATGAAATAAGCATGTTGTGTACCAGTAAGGTTAATAACATGAGGTCAAAATCATTTATACACAATCTCCTGCTGAGGTCCTGGTAATCAGAACCTCGGTTTGGTGCAGCAGATGCCTATGCACGTGCACCCATGCGCACACACGCTCTGTACACATGAGCAGCGCACATCAGCTTGTCTGAACCTTTGGTGATAAATTATGGATGTCTTGATGGAAACCTAGACACTGTGGCAGCTTTGACTTGAGAGCAGAGCTGAAAAGTGGAGAAGAAGAGGAAAGAGGGCTGCTTTGAGTTTGCTGTTAAAGCTGTTTTGTGTTGGAACAGACCTGAAAATGGCATTGTAAATGAAATGATTGAGCCTAAAAGTGTCAATAAAAACAGCTGCATAAACCCGTACGTGGTGTCAGTGCTGAAATGAAAACAAACTGCAGGGTGAAAGTGATCCCATCCAGGGAAAGAAGAAAGCAGAAGCAAATCCATCAAGACCCAAGCAGGCCAGAGGGCCGTCGCACTGTTGGCTATATTACTTATAACATTAAGACAAATATGAGGGAAATTGTAAAAAGATCTTTCTGCAACACAGAAATTCAGAAGGAAAAAAAAGGAAAAAATTGTGCTCCTCTGCTCAGGTAAAGAATAAAATCAGAAAAGCATCGCGGTAAGGTTCAGCTCCGTTCCCCACATGAGATCGTTGAGCTGTCAGCCTTAAAGCCGCAGCTCTGCTCCAGAAGTCACTCACGATTCTGCTGTTGGAGCCCCGGTTGGGTGAGCTCCTCTGCAAATGTGTGCGTTCATGCACTGCTTTAATTAGCCGATATTTAGATATTCAGCACTGCCAAAAAAAAGACTAAAAATCAGACTATGCAGCAGCTAGTGCAACTGCTAAAATATCCATAAACACATTCAGTGACCATTTCAGCCACTGCATGGTTTTCTTTCCGGAGGCATCATCCATTTATGTAAGTATTTAATTATTTATTGAATGTGTCTGTTTGAAGAAAGTCAGCTGCAGTCTTTTTTTCTTAGGAACTTAATTTGCATTGACTTGATGAGTCACGTAGTAAACAGAGGTCAGTTAGTAATGAAAAGAGCTAAAGTGTACATTCAGTTTGTATTCTGGTATGCTACAGTCTATTTTCTGACTGTGTTTATATCTGTTTTGGTGCATTTGTGTCAGTGTAAATGGCAGAGAGACACAGTCTGAAAGAGAGCGAGAGGAGTGAGACTGTAAGTGCCACTCAGTACCAGGCTGCAGCTCTCCAACACAAAGCCTTTTGGGTTGTGCCTGACACTCTGAAAAGAACTGAAGGATGGTGGGATAAAACTGTGACAGAGGGAAAATAGAGGGGGCCACAGGGAACAGACAGAGGCATAGAAAGAGGCCAAATGACAAGAGAGGGACAACAAACAGTGAATCAGGAGCAGCGAGGCACGCAGGTCGAACACCGGCCTGGTGTGGAGGCAGAGGCACAATGTTTGTCACTGGAAAAAAAAAAAAAAGACATGTTTATACTACTGCTTATGAGCAGCATGTTACAATGTCACAGGGCAACATTTCCTGCCAACTTTGGGGCAAGTTTCTCCTCTTTTCTCTTTTTCTCTCTTTTTGGCCTTTAATTGTCACAAGAATGTTAATCTGCTGCATCATGTTAAAGGAAATACCTGCCCGATGCTGATTCTAACAGAACATCCACAACTGTGTGAGACACCTTAAATAAAACATAAAACACACAGCGTTTTATGATGATCCAGGAGATTACAGCACTCGGGATAGATGTTGACATCTTATATAACACACATCGCCTTGATCACAAAGAACCGCACTGACGACCATATGTCCCACATCCCCCCCACCCCAGTTTACTCTAGTCACACAAAGTCTTGAAGAGGATTCTATGAGAAAGGGTTTGTAAGCTTGTTATGAATGACACAGCTCCATCATGCTGGAAAATTCTACATGTATTTTCCAGTACATGTATGGAGCATTCTACATGTAGGTAATTCTACATGTAGGTAATTCTACATGTATGTAATTCTACATGTATGTAATTCTACATGTATGTAATTGCAGTTAAAGACTTTCCACAAAGAAGGAAGATCTGATTCTGAGTTATTATGATATTGACTACAGGACTTTACATGAAACCTCCACAAAGCATGCATCACAGTAACATTTTTATTAAATGAACTGTCCATTAAAGTGCAGGAGATTTGATTTTTTAATTAACAATGTAATGCAGAATTGTAGAAAAGTCCCTGCTCTAATAACATCACGTATAGCACAATAGAGAGGCATTAAACACTGCTGATGCAGAGCTAATCAGCTCTGGCTGGGTTCACTGGGCTCAGTGGGCTCCCTCCACCCACACCTGACAGACGCTGCCACAGTAAGGTCACACAGAATTACAAGCATCTGTAGTTCAGTTTAAAACACAAAATGAAACTTTTGAAAATGGATATCGTTTCTTACGAGACAGTAAAGAGGGAACTGAAATATAGCTTCCACAGCAGTGACAGCAGACTGCTGATGGTCCAGCCTGAAGCGTCAGACCACGCTATTAAAGGGGCTGAATCATCAATTTGCAGCTTCCAGCCGGAGCCAATACAGTAATTTTTCAATTAATTGAACCTAACTGCTGTTGCTGCAGGGTAAATCATGAAAATAAGCCCCAGACGGTGCCGTACAAGCAGCCACGTAGTCTGAGCTCAAATACAGCAGGAGATGTATTTTAGAAGAGGAAAAAGAAGACACAGTGTGAAATGTTCCTTTTCCTCTTGTCATGGTGCAAATCTTGCAGACTTGTTTTAATTTCTGGTTTGTTTACTTTAGTTAAAAGCTCAGCTCAGGTGAATGTATATTAAACCTATTAAGAATTACAAAATGATGTCTTATATCATTAAAAGATGTAGATTGTCATTAAAAAAGTACTGGTGAGCGCTGCAACAACAGAATCATTCACAGTAATTCCATAAGCGTTGTACTGTTTTTTACTTCTAAATGTAAATATACCGACATAGCTAAACAGCGTCATGTGTTAATCCAGAAATGATCATAAAACACTTCTTTTTGCAATACTTTGGTCCTAGGACAGCTGGACTCCCAGCATTAATGTGGTCATTCCTTCAAAGTCTCCTTCTCGTTGCTTTGGAACCCTCTGAAATAAAATTACGCCATTCCTTCTCTCAGGAGTGGCTGCCAACACGCTCGCTCACACACACACACACACACACACACACACACACACACACACCATAAACGTACAGTACATGCAGGGTTCAGTACACCCCACAGGGCCACCCACATACTGCCACTGGTCTCAGTCCAAGGACTGCGCCACCAGCTGTCCCCCTATTGGCTCTTGCATAGATATAATCTGCACGAACGTGTGTAAGGATGGTGTCACGTTATCAGACATGAAATTAAGATCAACGTATGTGCGGATTTCTTTCTTCCAGTGTTGCCAAACCTCCTTCCAAACTCTGAGCAAACCTGTGCCACATGACATCACAGAGGAAGCAGGAAATAAGGGGAAATATGGGGGTGGACTCACTTCCCAGCTGTCAATCAAACCTGGAGGGCGGGGGGAGTGAATGATGTGTGAAGGAGAGAGAGAAAGATGAAGAACGGGATTAGGAGGGAGTGATGAGGCCGGGGTTACTGCAGTCTCTCTGACCGCAAAATCACCAGTGATTTCATTGCATTATTATATTTTTATTATGTTTATAATTACATAACCACAGCAAAGAAGCATAATAGTCATTATCTCAGCAACAAAAAATGGTGTGTGCTTGTGCAAACTACACGAGCTGAGTTTCTGATCAGGAGCGAGCAAAAATTTAATTAAACAATTCATTAAAATGAACCATGTTTGAATAAGGAAATTTGCACAGCATCTGATATTTGGTTTTTAATCTTAAAAAGGTAGAAACCTGCTGGTGCTGGTGGTGCTGCTGCTGCACAACTGATTACATCTTCAAATGACAACAGTAGTCACTGTCAGGAGGGGGATGTGAGTGTGGGAGCAGAGTTTAGGGGCTAAGTGATGGAATTATGGTTGTAGATGAGAACAGGAAGAAGGGAGGATGACAGGAGTAATAAAAAATGGCAGATTAAAGAGGGATGTGACAACAAGATAGTGAGTTTTGGAGGGAGGGTGAAAAGAAAACAGAAATACAAGGAAAATCAAAGGATGTGAAGGAGAGAGTAAATAAATGAAACAAAAAAGAGGGGAGGAGAGAAAACATGGTAGGACTGGAAGAGAGGGAGGGAGTGAGGGAAAGAAAGGGGAAAAACCATAGGAGGATGGAAGATTAAAAACAAAAAAACATGAAAAAGAGGATGGTGGGATATAAAAATGAAGGGATTGGGTGTCAGGAACAATGAGTGGGGCAAGAAGAGATGAGAATAGAGGATGATGGATGAGGAAGAGGTTTTTGTAGATGAGTGAAGAGAATGTGGAAGAAATGGATACCAGGAAGGACGCACATGGCAAATGGATGAGCCATCGAGCGACAGAGAGGGGAGCTGGAGCCAAAACGAATGGAAGACAAAAGAGAAGAGGAGGATGGATAGAGGAGCAAAATGGAGGAAAGACAACAGTGTTGTCCTGCAATCTTCTCATCACACTTTCCTTCCTGTAGCACTCTTAAAAATCCAGGTTTTTAAACAGGCAAAAACTAAGAAAAAGATGCAAACATGCAGATTGTTTACATCCAATTAAACCAGGCCATTAGACGATGACATGAGTTCATGACGACATTGCCTTGAGTCTAGTCAGACATTTAGTGCATTAATTTTAGTGCATTTTTGCATAATCTAGCAAAAAAATCTGCAAATCTGGGGTCATTTTTATATCCGCTCGCTCTGCCCCTGTGAGTAACGTGATGCAACAAAGGTTGGGGGGCGAATAATCCTCTGAAATATCAGTCCGCTCTCTGAAACAGCATCTCCAGTTTAAACAGAACAAGCTCTCACCACACATTTGGCTCTGTAATCCGCATGCATATTAATGAGCGAGTCTGTGGACCCGGACTAGAATGAGGAAGGGACTGAGAGAGGTCACCAACTCTAGGCAAATGATAATGTAGAGAGCAGGGCAGGTCAGAGGGCAGCATATTACTTCAGCGGTCAGCAGTGTGGCTAATCTGAATTAGAGAAGGTGAAAGAATGAAGGGGGATAAGCTTGAAAGTGGTGAAGGGACAGCAATCCGATGCCAGAAGCAAGAGGAATTTATTATCGGTGGAAATGTGTCTCCATGACTCTGCTGGTTATATAACGTTGTAGCACCAAAAGTGAAATACAATTGTCTAAGACACACCGTGGAGCTCATATTGCTTCCTGCATTATAGTGCACTATGGACAATAACAGGAATATAAACTCAATTTCTCTTTCTATCCAGCTTTCTCTCACACCTGATTCCCTATAAGTGATATGTAAAGTTAAGAAGCCGGGTTTACGGCACAAGAACTGAGGAGCTTCTTCTCAGCAGGAGGCCACTGCAGCAGTTATTCTCTCCATGGCGCACAAGCACTGCCTGCAGTCAGTTAATCTATGTTACATAGACGCAACACTCTATCCCGACCTGTCTGTCTGTGGAGTCTGTCTCACCTTTCTGGAGCCGCGTGTGCAGAGTCTCACCCATTTGTTCAGAGCGGATTTAAACGCTGACATTGGTGTTATATTCATCGTGATCTCAATTCTTTTTTTATTTTCTACAACCAGCATGTTTGAGTCACGAACTCTCCAATCTGCATATATGCTCCAGTCAGTCAAAGACAAATATTAAAAGTCTCAACTAAAATCATCAGTGGACCAGATGGAGACTGTGTCAAGCACAAATCCAAGAGCTCTGACAACACAGTCGTGCCTGCTAGCTCGTGTAGAATGTAGATTCTTAGATTTGGTGACCTTAACTTTGCGTTATTTTTGTTGAAGGATAGCTTCACGCTGACATAATCGCTGCCTCATGCCCAGTGGCTGAATAAAAGTGAAAGTACACAGAAGCCAGGAGGGCACGTGCCTCTGTGTGACTGGGAATACGAGAATCTGCTAAATGCTTCATGGTTGTGAAATGTAATACATCCAAGAGATGACAGGACGAGATGCAGCGGAGACAGGGAGAAAAGGTGGGGTCAGGAGGAGCGAGAGCACGGGAGGAAGTGAGAGGGAAAGAAAGAACTGGTAGATAATGGAGGAGAGGAAGATGAGACTAAGAGGAGGAATGTTAATGAATAATCTATTAGCCAATATAAAAGGTAAAGTAGAACATGAATGTGGCTCAGAGGAGGGTAAACATGTTGGCAAGGACCGCATGGGAAAATACCACACGCATAAAAAGATCTCCGTATTCCAATTACTGTCCAATGAGCCAGTAAAGAGGGGCGGATGTAAGGGCATCCGCCCCTCTTTACAACTGGGGCAACAGAACCATAGCTACATTCTACTTATTTTAGCATTCTTATTTATTTCTGTACATTCTGCCATCTGACAAAAGGGGATGAGGAGAATACTAGTGCAGTAAAAACAAGGAAAGCCCCCAGAAAAGGGACAGCAAGAGAAAGGAAAAGCCCAGGGAAGCCCCGCTGCAGCTTCTGTGCACATGGAGGAGGATCCCCACTCCTCTCTGCTGCTGCCAGACTTCACACTGCATGCATTTATGGTGCATTCTGTGCATCCATCTCTGTGCAGCTTTGCGGGATTTCATAAGAGAAGAAAATGAAAACAACAACAAGGGTAACCAGAACAACAACCTGGTCGTCAGAAACGCAAATCAGAGACAGACGAGATAAGAAACGAGTCTACATCGTGTTAAATATGCCATATGTTTCATATTCATTAAAACTCAAGCAGAAGAGGGATGCTTCTGCCAGCAGCATTCACATTGATCGGCTCGTCTGAGGCGCAGTGTGGCCACAAAGAAACAATCTTACAGCCTCACATCATCTCGGTAAAAGCTGTAATTCTGTGATATTCTTCGCGTGTTTGGTCACGATTGGAAAAAAATATTCTGAAAACCAAAGTGGGAATTTGTAATTAACTTTTTTCCCCTCTACGCATCGTTTCAGCCTCCGCGCAAACGTGCTGTTGATCTTTGCGCTGGACGACAACGCAGCGGCGCTCCACACAGGCCAGTTACGGTCATTAAACTGGGAGGCACTGTGTATGGGGACGGCAGGCTGCAGACTCAACCTCCCCT
The DNA here is from genome assembly GCA_015343265.1 of Pao palembangensis. Taxonomy (NCBI): domain Eukaryota; kingdom Metazoa; phylum Chordata; class Actinopteri; order Tetraodontiformes; family Tetraodontidae; genus Pao; species Pao palembangensis. The sequence continues at coordinate 12,149,799 of CM027091.1, read as the reverse complement.
CTGTGCATCCCATAGAAAAATCCCTGCATAATACTTAACATTTCACTCACGCTCCTAAACTTTAGACGATAGAACAGCGAACCGCTCCAAGGATAGACGTGGAAATCTTCTCTGATTCTGTCAAGTGTTCAATTTATTTAAAATAGAAACTAATCCAAAAGATGCCCCTGCCAGATTAGATGTCCCTCTATCGCATCTCTGTGCCTCCATCCGTCTGTGAGGCTACAGAACGTCCACGAAGATGCGCTCTCTCTTCTTTCTGGGACCACGAGTCAGCTCCACATGGCCGTGCGAGGCTGAAACCAGCAGCCAGATACCCGCATGGGCCGATTCAGGAGCTAACACCAGCAAGTACGCGCAACAGACAATGATAACATCGCGTAACAGAGCAGAAGTTGGAAAAGGAACATCTCTTACCTTCTGTTTTAGTGCCCGACTGGCTTCGCAGCAGTGCGCATAGTATGTGATGCTGGAAAGAAAACTGTCCTTGTTAGGCGCTCCGTCCCCACCGCAAGTCTCTCTCTCTCTCTCTCTCTCTCTCTCTCTCTCTCTCTCTGTTTTTCTCCCTCCCTCCCTGCGGTCATTCATCAGACACAGGCACGGAGCGTTATCGGCCGGGGTGCGCGGTCTGCCCTCGGGGACGCGGATGGATGGTAGGATGAATGGAACAAAACAAGGACAGGGAACGATTGGATGATTGAAGGAGAAATGAAGGACATCATCAAAATTAGGAAAGGAAAGGAAAGGTGTGGCTCGTGCTGGTGAGATATCAAGAGCTTAAAAAAGAATAAAGCAGCACCTTGATGGGGGACAGAAAGAATAAGATGTGCAGAAAAGAGATAAAGAAGAGAGGAGCAAATTGAAAATTGATTGAGCAACAGGGTGTAACAAGATGCTCTGCAGCCATCTTTTCTCTGAAAACACCGAAACCATTTTCTGTGAGACATCAGAATACATGACGCAGGTTCCTAATCTATAGGTGGGGGGTGCAAGGAGCCTACGGGTGATGGGAAGGCTACAGGAGGACCAGGCATTCATCACAGTATTGACCAGGCTCAATTACTTAAGCAGTCTGCAAGGTTTCAGGCTAAGTTCTCGCTGACGAAGGCCTGCTGAGCAAGCAGACAGGAAATACAGTCGCTACACAGACACACTAAAAAGATAGAGTCCAGACATCCTCTGTCCGAGGATTGTTGCATCTTTTATGGTTGTTTCTGTTGTTGCAGAATGCTCCTATCATGCTCACACAAGTTACAGTGATTTTTTTTTTTTCATTGCAATCCGATTATAGCCAGACCTTGGTTGGCTGTCAGGAGTGATGCTCCTTTTTCCACCTTCTGTATATGAATGTGACAGAGTCCTTCCTCAGGAGCACAGGAAAATCATCCTATTGTTGTGATTATGTGAGAGACTTCTCCATAATTGCAAGGTCAAAGACGGAAGAATCACATATGAACAGTGCTCATTTATTCATTTGGGGAAACGGTGGGTTCTGTTTCTGATTTGATTCTTTCCTTGAATATCTTTTTTTTAATATCTATTACGCTGTTTCAATGAACGCAGCGTCTCTCTTATCAAAGACCAAAAACAGACACAGAACAACTATCACACCAACACCAACAACAATGGCTTCAATCAGCACGGTTAAGTGGAAGAACGCTGACTCAGCACTGGGGTGCAGTTTGGTGGTACTAGATCTGATTTTTCTCCGCTTCACTGGAGATGTGATACAGAGGCTACAGCGTTGACGCGGTACTCACCATCTCCAAGCTGAACAAGCCTCTTTAGCTTCAGTGTTATGAATCTACAGTGGTTGAAGTTTCTGCAGGTCTTCACAGTCTCCAGTTCACCTGGTCATTTAGCATTACCCAGCCAGAGGAGGTCATTTCTGAATTGATGGACACGTTGTCACCATGAAATGACTCAGTATGTTAAAGGAATTCTGTCGAATCTGGATTGAAATGTCGCTGCACACTTGCTTATGGATAAATACAGACAAGGGTGCCGTCAGCCCACAGGTATAATAGCTGCTTATAAACCAACAGCCCAGCACACAGTGAAATGTCCTGTCACACACTCACACTAAGGACCTTCAGCTGTGTACAAAACGTCAAGTGTGATTGTACCTGAGATGGAGTGTGGCAGCCATTCCCATCTTTACTGCAGCACAGCTCAAAACCAGCGGTTCACTGAGTCCTTTCAGCGAGAAACTAAAGAAGGAAATGAAGAAAACCAGAAAGCAACAGCAACATTACATCGCTTACTTCAGTGTGGGCCTGCAGGTGCTTTGTCAGCTAATGTGTCTGGATTGGTTGATCAGCAAAGCATGAGCATCACTTTGAAAAGTGAACAGCTTTTTCCCACGTGTCTGTGGGACAAATTTAGCACATTAAATGCAATTTTAATTACCATTTTCTCTGCTGTTGTGTGCGCTGTGTATCAGGTGTTGTACACCCTCCAGAAAAGCTATGAGGAGGAAATTTTCCTCCAATTCAGATGTTTTCATTAAAAGACATTTTTGGTTTTGGTTCTGTGCAGCAGGGGGCCGTTTAGTCTGATATGTGATATAATCCCAATGACAGTGTGCTGAACAGAGGGAGCCATGTGTGAATATCACGTCTGCCCTTGATTCCTCGAATGGGATTTTAATGGCTGCAGATGTTAGATATGGCATTAGACTGCTCCACATCCTGTTTCCAATGGGTGTTAGCGTTAGTGGCTTTGCACTGTGGCGCCCCCCAGGGGTTTATTTTAGGGCCCATTTTCTTTTCTATTAACGTATCTTTTTGGAGAAATATCAATTCAATTTTCAATTGAATTTCAATTTCAATTTTTATTTATATACCACCTTTTACAAAAAAGTTGTAACTGGTTCCACAGTAAAGCTGCCTGATAGTTAAAGGCTCGTTCTCCCAGTCTACTTTGATGAATTCTAGGAACTACAAGTAAACCTGCACTCTGTGATCTGAGTGTTCTTTTAGGAATATACGGGACTATGAGATCCTGCAAGTATGATGGAGATAGTCCACTGAGAGTTTTATATGTTAAAAGGAGAATCTTGAAATCTATTCTAGATTTCACTGGAAGCCAGTGAAGGGAAGCTAAAACTGGAGAGATATGCTCCCTGGTGCTGATTCCTGTCAGAACTCCGGCTGCAGCGTTGTGGATCAGCTGCAGGTTATTAATGGAATCATCTGGACATCCTGACAGTAATGAGTTGCAGTAGTCCAGTCTAGAGGTAACAAAGCATGGACAAGTTTTCCAGCATCATTCTGTGACAGGATGCTCCAGATCTTGGCAATGTTACAGAGGTGAAAGAAGGCGGTCCTAGAAACCTGTTTAATAGGAGGGAGAAATGACATGTCCTGGTCAAAGATAACTCCCAGGTCCCTTGCAGCCGTACTGGAGGACAAAGTAATGCCATCCAAAGAGAGAATGCTATCTGATAATCTAGTCCTCAGATGTTTAGCTCCAAGAACAATGACTTCAGTTTTATCTGAGTTTAAGAGTAAGAAATTGGAGGTCATCCAGTCTTTTATGTCTTTGAGACATGCCTGGAGTCTGGCTAACGGCTCTGTTTCATCAGGTTTTATGGATAAATACAGCTGCGTATCATCGGCATAGCAATGAAAATTTATGCCGTGTTTCTGAATAATATTTCCTAGAGGGAGCATGTAAAGAGTGAACAGGATTGGCCCAAGCACTGAACCCTGTGGAGTATATCAGCTCATAACAAAATGTTGGTTAGTGCCAGGGATATCATGCTAAACTAAAATGATGTCCACTCTGGTTCTGTTTTCATTGGGCTTAACAATTCCTGTCCTCATTGGCTCATGTTGCACTTTGATCATGTTGAGAACTCTTCATATTCTGCTCAGCTCACTTGAGAACCTTAAACTGTGCACAGCTGTTGGCTTGTGTTTAGGTGTATAAATGCAGAATACTGATCAGAAAAAATCAAATCAGAAAGTCAAACAAACATCCTGTGAAACTTTCCCTCCTGTAGTCATTATTCTGCTGTTTATTTGAGACTGTTATGTGAAATACTGTACATAACTATCGTGTTTGTAAAGTAATTAACTAATTTAACTCTTGGCCTCATGCGTATGCTTCTATTTGTTGCTGACAATATGTTATGGGAAGAGGCGGTCTTGGCAAGTTAAATCGAAAAGTATTGATTGCAGATGCATTAGTGCAAATGGAGGTTCTTAATGTTTTTAATGTCCGGCACCTTTTATGAATCACATGTAACCATGTCAGGAATGATCCTGCCCCAGCAGAACTCAAACACAACATGCAAACAACCTCCTTACCTGAACTATCTGCTGTAACTAAAGTTCTCCTGGAAGAGCAAACTTATTTTAAGTGTTGTAATTGGCGTCGCCAGCAAGCAGCCTGTGGGTGGGTTGGAGGTCTCTCCAGAGAACTGACAGCTGGAGACAGAAGGTGAGACAGAAACACGAAAAGGGGGGAAAAAAAAATCAAAAAGTCTCGCAGAAATGAAGCAAGAGCTGAAAGATACAGTAAAATAGATAGTTGTGGACAGAAGTGGAGACAGAGCAAAGATATGAAAGTGAAAAAGAGAGGATCTTTACCTATTGGAAATCATTCCATTGACCTTGCTGCCGTGTACATAAAGGAGAGCGGACAGATTAAGGCTGCAGAGGAAGGTTTCATCCTTCAGTGCTCCATTAGCTGGGTTGTCTGAGTGTTTCTTTGTTTTTTTTTTAGGCATGTTGGTTGACATCACAATGATTTTCATTCGAGACGTTTAAATCCCATCTGCTTGACTCAGACAAATACCTGCTAAAATATGATAAACACCTGACTGTGCTCAAATAATCTTACTTTTCTAAAAATGATTTTTTTATGTATTTTCATACTTACAAATGTGATTATTTCAATATTTCTTCTAAAAGTCTAAGAACTATACCTACAAGATGATCACAAAGACATTCCATTTCTCATTCCTCTTCAACCCAATTTAGAATCTTTTTCTGCTGTGTTTGACCTGTTCAGTAGCATTGCTTATGTTGCTGCTGCCCGCTCTGTTCTTTACCTCAGGGAATTTGGGACCTGGCTCCCAGAATACAAATCACTGCATATTTTACAATAATTTAACGTTCATTGATGCCCTGAAAGAAGCGTAGTGATGTTGATGTTGAGAGGGTGGGTGGTGCGGTGGGCAGTGAAGGTTGCTGGACCGAGGAAGGAATCGAGATCAGTCCAACCTTAAACAGGAGAGCGTGCCAAATCCTCACACAGAGGGGAAGGTTATAATTCAATCATTATAAGCTCATTATTAATTATATTTCTGCTCATCTGCAGCGTTTAGACCCTTTAATGCATCTGTGACCTTCTAAATCTCTGTACACTTGTTGCTTTGAATTTTCTGTTGATGCAGGACAATTTTTCATCAAGTTGTTGAGTGTGAAAGTGTGTATGGAAAAACGTGGAAGCTGGCTATCGCACAAAAATTGTTTATTGATTCCTGTTAAGCTTTAGCTGTACTGGATTAACAAAGAGTCGGGCTCAACCCAGACAATGGATGCAGGTACGAAGTCTCACTGGACCTCTAGGAAAAAGCAGGGAGGAGAGAGTGCACATAAGCTTGACACGCTGTTATCAGTCAGGCTTTAAACTTTGTTGGCTTTCTGCTGTCATCATCATTAAAGGAGCAGAGGAACAAGCGTGTGACAGTACAGTGCAGAGTTCTGCCATATGTGTCTGCAAGGATTTTGTCTCACACACACACACACACACACACACACACACACACACACACACACACATACACCTGGAGCTTCACACCACGCCAGCTAAAAATGGAAACCAGCAAAATAAACAAAGAAATGACTAACAGAGATGAAACTATACAGCTGAAACCAGAAGTTTACACTATATATAAAAGGCACATAATCTTTTTTTTTTCTCAATGTCTAAGATTAAATCAGATTAAACCTTCCCTGTTTTTGGTCATTTAGGATTACCAAAATTATTTTTATTTGTTAAATTCCAGAATAATAAAAGGGAGAATTTTTTAGACATTTTTTTATTACTTTCCTGAGAGTCAGAAGTTTGCATACATTTCAGTCGTATTTGGTAGCGTTGCCTTTAAACTGTATGACTTGGGTCAAACGTTTTGGATGTGCTTCAACAAGCTTCTCACAACAGTTTGCAGGAATTTGGGCCCATTCCTCCTGACAGAACTGGTGTAACTGGGCCAAGTTTGCAGGCCGCCTTGTTCACACGAGCCTTTTTAGCTCTGCCCATCGGACTGAGATCAGGACTTTGTGATGGCCACTCCAAAACACTGACTTTGTTATCCTTGTAACCATGTTATTAGTCTGCTGAGGGTCATTGTCCATTTGGAAAACCCTTTTGCACCCATGCTTTTACTTCCTGGCTGATGTCTTGAGATGTTGCCTCAGTATTTCCACATAATCTTCTTTCCTCATGATGCCATCTATTTTGTGAAGTGCACCAGTCACTCCTGCAGCAAAACAACCCCACAACATGATGCTGCCACCCCCATATTTCTCATTTGGGATGGTGTTCTCAGGCTTGCAAGCTGCTCCCTTTATAGTCCAAATGTAACAATGGTCATTATGGCCAAAAAGTTCAATTTTAGTTTCATCAGACCACAGGACAAGTCTTTTAATGTTTCTTTTCGAGTAATGGTTCGTCCTGGGAAAGTGGCCTTTCAGCCCATGTCAGTACAGAACTCATTTCACTGTAGATAATAACACACTCTCACCAGCTTCAGCCAGCATCTTCAAAGGGTCTTTTGCTTTTTTTCTTGGGCTGGTATGCACATTTCGGACTAAAGCAGGTTCATCTCTGGAACACAGAAGCCGTCTCCTTCATGAGCTGTTTGATGGCTGGACATTCCCATGGTGTTTATACTTGCGGATAATTGTTTGAAAAGATGAACAAATGTTGTCAATAAACCTATCAGAGGCTTCCAAGGATATTCCAAGGTGATGACATCATTACCTGGGCTTTCCCAAATTGTTTAAAGACATAGTAATCTCAGTGTATGTAAACTTCTGACTCTCAGGAAAGTAATAAAAAACTGCCTAAAAAATTCACTCTTTTATTATTCCGGCATTTGGCAAATAAAAATAATTGTGGTAATCCTAAATGTCCAAAAACAGGGAAGGTTTAATCTGATTTAATCTTAGACATTGAAAAAAAAAAGGTTAGGTGTCTTTTTATATAGTGTATGTAATCTTATGTTTCAACTGTATGAGGCTGAGGGATGCTGGGAAACATGAAGAGGCAAATGTGGACAGATACCTGCAATTTAAAACCCCATGCTCACACCCTGCTGGCAGCTCCTGCTGGCTGGCCCAGCGGTGGAATGTAGGAAGTAGGAAAGAGGATGGAGCCTGCGGAGACACAGTGCAGACTGCATAAGCCACACTAAAGTAAAATCCCATTAAATTCCTCCAGTCTTTGTTTTTTCATGTACTGCAGCATCTACAGGAGTTCTCAGTAAATCCTAACAGCACCGATGATTCTGCTGAAAGACCTAATCCCCAAAAATCAAACAATTACTCAGGTTTAAGTGTCAGTAAGAATTAACAGAGCCGCTGTGATCCACTCTGCTGTTCATGGTTGGAGAAGAGGCTGCAGATGGGAGCAGTCACGCTTCACTGTGAGTGCATCTGAAACTAAGCTGCTGCAGCTTCTGTGATTTCCGCTGCCAGATGAAAATCATTGAATTAATATTCGTGTGTTAATTGGTGTTAACGATTGCCATTTTGCTGTTGTGGTTGATTCGCACACAAATCTCCACCTTTGCCAGTGTGGCTGAGGTTCTAGTTCCAATTAGTGTGTAATTATCCAGAATCAAAGGGAATCTGTGAACATGCCCATTAATCCTCTCAGGCTCGTCACCGGGAGCTCCGATGAGCACGTTCATTAGAGTGCAGGATCAATTCAATTCAACTTTATTTATATAGCACCCTTTACAAAAAAATTGTCTCTAGGTGCTTTACAGAGGTAGAAACCCAGAGCCTGAACCACCAGGTAAGCACGGTGGCAAGGAAAAACTCCCTTTTAACAGGAAGAAACCTTGAGCAGGACCAGGAACCATTCTGCTGAAAGTCAGCTGAGTAAAGGAGGAAAAGAAGAGGGAGACAGGACAGAGAGAATAAAGAGAGAGAGAGGGAGAACAGATACAATCATAAGAACAGATACAATCATAGAATCATAGAAATACAAACATATCAGACATAATATACAGTATATAATACACACATACATAATACAGCATAGCAGGTTGTTATAAAATTGGAACGGTATGGGCAGGTTTTAATAAAAAGGGAATAGCATAGGCAGGGGCTGACAGTGGACACTGGGTTTGTCAGAGGCCGAGGTCCGTGCAGCACGGAGGTCTGGAGATGGAAGACCTGCAGAAAGAGAGAGAGAGAGAGAAGAGGGGGAGAGAGACACAGAACGGCAAGAAAGACTGGACACACTGATAATCCCGGTGAGAAGAGAAGAAAAGAAAAGGAGGAGAGGAGGTGAGGGAGTGGTTGGTGTTGAGGAAGCGGGGAACTGCTCAGTGGATCATGTTTGTGTCCCCAGCAGCGTAGTCTATAGCAGCATAGCTGTGCTAAAAATTGAAGAATAAGAGTTTGATGTTCCTGTTCTACCTGTAACTGTGAAAACTGGCTGTAAGCCAGCTGGAGGTCAGATCAGGGAGGTCCATGGGAAGGAAGCTGTCCAGAGGTGGATCGGGACTAGACGGGGTTGCTAACAAGGGCAGCTCATCAGTTGTCATGGAGCCACCTTGATCGATCTTTTCTCTAATGTTGGTGATTTTATTGGTGAAGAAACTCATAAAGTCTTCACTGCTAAGAGCTGCAGGAATAGAAGGCTCAACTTAGCTGTGACTCTTTGTCAACCTGGCTATGGCCGATACACCACAACTAATAAAACTGGCTTTTCTGACTTCCAGTTGTGGTGAGAAAGGCTGAGAGTGAGACTCTCAAAAGAGCTATAGGGTTAGGTTTTGACTGCCTTTACAGAAATACCGCCCAGAAGCTGCTGTAACTTAAGATTTAAACAGTTACTGATAAGACGTATGCAGTGTAAGACTTCTGTGTTTAGATAAATGCTGGCAGCACAAACATATGACTTTGCTTATGTAATCTTTTAAGCTTTATCTATTATTATTGAACAAATCTGTGGTTTAAGGAGACATGTTAAGATTTTATTTTTAAAAATGGATTGGTTTGAAAAAAATAAAAACATATTTCAAGAGCAAAAGTGTGGTGTTACACTTCAGTTACTACAAAATCACAGTGGACACATGGTAAAATATGACAAAACTCCTAAACTCAATAAAATGTTTATACATTTTTTTCTACTAAAATGTGTAGAATGTTACTAAAATGTGTAGCATATCGCCTTAATATGATTAAGTTCACAGTCATATGCTTCTGTATATGATTCTGTATATATTAGTATATATGTGCACTCCTGATCAAAAATTTAAGACCAGTTGAAAAATTGCAAGAATTTACATTTTGCACTGTCGGATCTTAAGAAGGTTCTAAGTAGTGCTTCACAATGCAAAAAGAAGAAATGGGAGTGGGACCAGAAAACATTTTGAGTAAGCAATTTATTGCAAACAACCATTAAACTGAAATAGGCTGTTGATCAGCTGATCAAAAGTTTAAGACCACAGCTTTTAAAAGCCCAAATCTTCACAAAAAGGTGGATTCAGTGTCATTTTCCGTCAGGTATCCACACTGTCACGAGCTCCTGATGGCTAAGGCAAAAAAGCTTTCTCTCTTTGAACGTGGTCGGATTGTTGAGCTGCATCAGCAAGGCCTCTCTCAGCGTGCCATTGCTGCTGAGTTTGGACGCAGTAAGACATTTTAAACTTCTTAAAAGATCCTGAGGGTTATGGGGAAAAAAAATTAAGTGGTAGACCCAAAAATATTTCACCAGCCCTGAGCCGGAGGATCTGAATGGCTGTCCGTCAAGACACGGGACGATCCTCGGCCCAAATTAAGCTTGTCACCCAGTCATTACCACACAGACGATGGCCTTCAGTCATGAGGGATACCCCCTGCAACATCTCCACATAGCCAGCTGCTGTGTGACGCCTCTGCACAACCTGAAGCTCCATTGTTCCATTGAAGCAAAAAGCCCCGCAGATCATGATGGCGCCACCACCACTGTGCCGTGTAGAAAACATCTCAGGTGGGATCTCCTTGTCATGCCAGTAAAGTTGGAAGCCATCAGGACCGTCAAGGTTACATTTTTTCTCATCAGAGAATAAAACTTTCATCCACCTTGTAATGTCCCATGTTTGGTGCTCTCGTGCAAACTCCAAACGGGCAATTTTGTGCCCGTTTGAACTGCAGTTGGCACCAGTGACGAGCTTAAATGTTTTCTGGTCTCACTCCCATTTCTTCTTTTTGCATTGTGAAGCACTACTTAGAACCTTCTTAAGATCCAACAGTGCAAAATGTAAATTCTTGCAATTTTTCAACTGGTCTTAAAATTTTGATCAGGAGTGTATATGATTATATCTATATTATATGATTATGAATCTATATTAGTTTCCAAACTAGCAATTATGTGAGCCGCTGCAGGCAATGTGAGTTTTATTAAAAAAAATCAATTTTCCTCTTGACACTGTGGCTCTGCCTCCTCATGAAATGGAGATATAGTAGGTGAAAACAATTATGTTGTGGATTTTGCCAGATGAATTATAGATTTATTCAAGCATGTATATATCCTAGGGAGCAGCTGCATGCGTTCTACTCTTCCTCATTTGTGGCATTGGCAGATTAATGCCTGATGTGTGGCCATTTCTGCCTTATAAGTAATGAGCTGAGTGGAGCACTTCACTCTCAGCCAGTCACCCTGACACACACACACACACACACACACAGCCTTTCAGAAGACCCTGTTTACTTCCATCTTATGAGCAGTTTCATGTCAGAATAAAATCTCTACTCGTGTTTTCCTGAAATCTGTCATCATCCAGCAATGCTTCCCATCTGCTCTGCTCTGACCAGGAGTACAAGGCTGTGTCTGTCTGACTGCAGGAGCTCCCCTCGCCTGCGAGTGGTGCTGGCTTCACCGCTGTCTTGGAGCCACAGCGCCACCTGCTGTTCGCACTCTGTATTCAATTCCGTACAGAAGGAAGGGTGTGGTCGTCTGATGATTCAAATTTAGATTTAGAAGATTAACCTGGGAGTACGGTAAGACGGAGTTTTCTTATATCTTAAAGACTTGGGGGTCTTACTAAACTTTTAAGAACGGTCAAAGCCGTTTAGCTTTGGCTGAACTAACAGGACAATTGCAATTTCTGCCAACTTCATGACAGCTTTGTGGTAGAAGTCAGAGTGATTATGACTGCTGACGGTAAACAGGGTTCTCCCTGAAGCCTCTCACTGGGGATGGAATGTTGTTATCTCACCCAATTCTAATACCACCATGAGGCAGTGGCCTGTCATTCCCACAAGACTCAATGCACAAACAACAGAGCAAGGTGAAATCAACCAGATAATGACATCCAGCGTCCCAACCAATCACATCTTGACGCAGACTGACTTGGACAGTGCCAAATGCTCTCTGGCAAATAAGGTTTATAGAAATCTTATGAGAATTGTTGTCTGTATATTGTGTCCTCTTTATCATGGTGGTATGTTTATTGTGGGGTAGAGAAGACAGCTGTTGCTGTGGTAACCAGCAGCCATCCTGTTGGACGTCATTTACACACATACTAATAAAACAGCAAACAACCTCTGCGGTAGATTAACAAAAATTGATGGGGATATCTTTTTTCCTTAAACAAGTAATCAAACAACCAATAACTGCTGCACAAACTGGAGATTGTGTTCCCTCAGGGCAAAAACACGATCGGCAGTGAAATAGTGCCTAATTAAATTATACATTAAACACTGTGATGTGAAATGAGAGAAGGGAGAGTCAGCTTTATTTTCTCTGGATCATCACCTCTGTCCTATCCTTCATCTCCATTTTTGTGACTGGACCTCTGGATCCCATCATTTTTTTAATTTAACTGCTACAAACTGCAGCTAAATCATATTTTCTCATTAAGAATAGAAGGACATGGTGTTGTCCCTGTTTCATTGTCACTACATATTCTGTGCATGAGCCAAAATATGTTTTTGGATATGTCAACAGGAATGTCATGCATATTCATGTGAAAAAAGCAGTCTAAAAAAGCATAAAGAGTGAGCGAGTCGTGGTTGTCTGCGGTTGTTTAATTAGTGAGCTTGTGTCACTGGCGAGCTGTGACAGATCTCTCACGGACAAACAGGTCGTTTCACACCAGCATGCTTGTTTTGATTCCATAAAGGAACATAAAGTCAGATCATGGAAAATGCAGTCTGAAGACCCAGACTCCCCTGGGATCAGCAAACTCATCCGAGCAAATGTGGATAAATGTGTCGCTGTGGTAATGATGCGATGTGGAGGCAGTCGGGCATCTGTTTCACACACGATGCAAAACAACTCCACATGAAGCTCCAGCAAACAGTTTGTGCTGATACCATTTCTACACTGTTCCATTTTTGATGGCACTAACCTTCTCCAGAAACTACCTCAGAGTCCCAGACAGACCCTGAGCTCGTAAAGAGTTAACGTTTTAGCATTCCGAGGTTTGCTAGATGAAGGGGTCAATCCTTGTGATGGCTCAGCGCCTCACTAGAGTCCACATCCAGCTGACTGAAGAGCCGCAGCACCACATCTGGCTTGGAAGGAACAGGAGGAATATCTAGGGGAGGGATGGAGGGAGGAGGAAGGACAGAGCTGCTAGGTCTGTGATGGTGGAAAGAGATAAAAACACAAGCTGTAGGAGATGCAGCTCAGTCAGAGCACAGTTCTCATGGATCTAAGGGTGTTATTTGTGGAGATGAGTCACAGAGGAGAGGGATAAGGCAATTTCCGCACAAGTGCATCCTTCACCCATAAAGTTCATTATGTCAGGTTATATGGTCATATTTACGGCTTTCTGATGAACAGTAACTGCCCTTTTATAGCTCCTTAGATTTCTGAGTTTTCTCTGCCTACCTGTCCTGATGCTTCTGTAAAAGCAGTAGCACTCAAATAAAGCAGTAATGTTTTTACTTGAATGTGAATGGAATTCAGCAGGAATCAGCCGTAAAGAGACAAATACACACAAAAGTTGTAAAAGGTTGGCATTGTGCATTGCATTAAAAGGTACTAAGTACTGCCATCAGGCGAAGAACACAACAGGATCCAGTCTGACTGTGGCGCTGTACTTGGTTTAGAAGTGACCATCTGGATGGCATTCTGGCACAGAGAAGTTAGCAGCTGGGCCACCATGGCCGCCACCCTGCCAGTTGGCACTTGGAGAGATGAAGATCTGAAATAAAATGGAAATCAAGACAGTGTCCATAGTTAGTGTGCTCCTTCTGATGGAGAGAATTAAAAGTTTAAAGTGTTGTTGTTCTGTTTGTATGCTGACCAGCATTTTAATCAGAGGCAATATTTTCAAAATAGAAATAAAATATTCAAAATATTTTCAGTGTGTACCTGAGCAGTGCGTTTACAGAGCCAGGTGCGTGTGGTAAAGCTACGGAAGGCGCATGGTGATTTATATCGCCAGGCATTGATGCCACACACAGCTCTGTGGCGCCCCCCACTGGCATTCCAGCACAAAACCACTGGAAGGCCATTGTTCTCCTGTTGCTTCCGCATTCACAGCTTCTGTGGTGCTGCTGTAAGAAAAGGATGCTGCAGAACCTCTAATGGCGTCCTCCACTTGTCTGCATCCAGCGGCATCATCTTTTTAAGATCCAGATACAGGTTCTTTTAAATGATGTCTCCATAAACTCTGGAATATCAAGCCTGATGCTTTCTGTGCTTCTTGCTTCGTGTCCTGAAGAGGCTGACCTGCCAGAACTATTAGCTGAAGAGGTTAAACGAGGCAATGACTGTTATAATTAAGACCAAACCAGCACCAACCGCTGCTCTGCAGGTCTGAGGGGACATGAAGATGACATGAAGGTGAGCGCAAGCATTTTTCCTGCAGCGTGCACCCTGGTGCTCTTTAAGGTCGATGTGTCACATCAACACGTTGGAATCCTTAAGCTACTCCTGGTTAACTCATTCAGCCCCACCTTAGAACATAGGTAACAGCTTGCTGTAATACATAAATTAATACACATCGTCATAGTTAGAATATTTAGTCTCGAGAAAAAGAAACCACAAAGACAAGTCGAGATATTTTGTAAGGAAACTTTTATGTGTGCTTTGTGAAACTCACTTATCATTAGAGACAGAAGGCGTTGCAGTTTCCAGTACAGCAGATAAGGTTTGATATTAAAGAGTACAAAAGAAAGAAAAAAAAAATGACTCCAGAGTTCATTTCACTTTATGTCAAAAAGAAGCTTTTGGTCTTTATTTTTCATCCTCACCATCTGTCCCTCCCTCAGTTTTCCCTCCGCTGCACACCCAAATGCCAGTAAAATGTGTTAATATTTGTAATTTAGACAGGGCGTACTTTCATCCTGATTGATGCCCACACATTTCACAAGATAATGAACATGACATATTTTTTGCATAGTTTTTTCCTCAACACCTCATTTTGTATTTGCATCTTTACATGAAGACCACGCTGCAATCTTCCCCTCCCTCTTTTCTTGAAGTTACTTTTTCCCTTTTCTTCAGAGGAAGTGAAGAGCGAAGGGTTGGGAGAGTTGAGAAGGGATGAAGAAAGGGAGGGACAGGGCTACAATCTCTTTGAAATCGTCGCACATTCCTCAAATAATCCAGGAAATGTGAGTATTTTCATTCGCCTGATCAACAGCTTCGATGATATATTGGATGTGTGCATGACTTCTGCTGTGTTTGAGTGGCCTACTTCTGTTTACTATAGTCTTATGTATCATAAATGTACTGTATAGCTGTTTTAAATAAGCACCTGACACCCACCCCAGAAGAGCTTCACAGATGCAAATATTTGTGGATAATCATGGTGTTGCCTGTCAATGGACTTATTGAGGACTTTTTAGTGGGGAAAAAAAATTAGAAGGAAAAAAAAAAAGGACTCATTGGAAGCTCAAACCTCTCCACTGCGTTTACTGCTGTATCTCGCCATCATTCACTCTTAAATTCATGCTTTTCTTATTTTCACTTTTTAAATAATTTTCACTCATAGTTGCCCCAGTGAAAAAGCCTGTGATCAATTATTCGCAACAATTGGGACCATTGTTCTCTGCACTGAAAAAATAAGTATATACAGCGCTTAATCCCATCAGTCCCAACGACCCCACCACCAACCTGCTCCAGAAGGTAAATCAACAAAATGAGAAATCAACAAAGACACAAAGAGGAAGAGTTGAGGTTAGACAGGTCACCTTATCCAGCAACATGGTCAATTATGGGTAAATATGACATTTTATCTCTGTTTGGTCAACATACTCAAAAGTATATCTCTAGGATCTAATACACAAACCTCACCAGTTACCGCATCAAACCCCATCGCAGCCCTACCCCCTTCTGGCAAGAAGAAAAATAATAAACAAAAATTAGCATAAGTGTGATTAATTTGAGCCCCAGTCCAGTCCTAACCCGTGTCCCTCCCCCTGTTTGACCCCATGAAGGCAAAGAGAGTGAAGCTAAGGACCCAGACTAGAGAGCACCGGCTCCCATTTCCCCTCAGTTGCCCCTGGATATGCCCGTACTTATAATACTGACCTCGGAAACTCTCAGAGTTTTACAACATTACAAAGCTTTGAAACATTTCACTGAGGCCAAACCTAACTACAGTCAATCAACAAGCTCAGTCTTAACATTTTCTGATGATTTCTAACTGGCACACGCAGGGGCACCATACGCGAATTCTTCCAACTGCTTCCTCTGCACAAAGAACAATCCTCTACCTCCCTCCCCTCCCCTCTTCGTCTTCTCCCTCCTTTGTCATTCTAGACTTCTTCTTGCCTCCTCTACAGGTCGCTCTCTCCATAAAGGGCAGTGGAGAAGGACATGTAGTCGAGAGCCCCAGGGCTGGCATCAGGCCCTGTGTAAGGCGCCATGCGAGCAATGCAGTACTCTGCCTGGTCAGGAGGAAGCTCCCTCCTCAGCTCCTCAGCTGTAATGAAGTTCTGATGGAAAACCAAGGAGATGCAACACTTAATAGTGTCAAAGGGCTAAATATCAATGTACAAAAGTGTCCTGACTATGACCTTCTATGAAACACACCTTATCACCAGCCAGAATCTTGAAGGAGGCGATGACCTGGTCTGCCGTGTCTGTATCGGTTGTTTCCCTGGACATGAAATCAATGAAGGCCTGGAACGTCACAGCACCGGTGCCGTTGGGATCTACTATGCCCATGATGCGAGCAAATTCGGCATCACCCTGGCAACCAAAAAACGCCAGGTGAACTAAAATAAACGGCGCACTGAATTCAAGACGTGCAGACATGAACGATAAAGTGTGTAAAATATCGGGACCATGATAACATAATTACAGCTCTCATTTATTTCATGCTTCAGATTTGGGGGGTTTTCTGCCCTAACCCATGACCACAGTCCCAATATTTTCCTTTTCCACACTTTAAAACATGCATATGTATACATACACATGATCACTAGTGAATATGAACAGGAAATACTGATGAAGGTACCAAACATGCACATCATTTGGATGGACTTAATGGGAAGTGACATTTTCTCACAGAATCACTAGAACATACATGTTAAGCATAAAAGCTACAAGGATGTTAAAAAAAAAAGCAGGGATCAAACACAAGGGTGTGTGCAGGTGCCAAGTCATTTTTTTCATCTAAAGTTTACAGATATGTTACAGAAGGAATGGAACTGTGAAACTCTTGGACCTGCAGACACCCTGAAAGAGCATCATGCCAGCAGCAATACCAGGCTGTTTCCTGTAGAAATGAGCAGAGCCCGGAAATCATCTGAGACCATCTGTCCTGTTCGCTTCTGTGGACCGCCACAGCACAGCAAAGACCAGGTTGGGGCGTTGAGTTGACATTACAAAGGTGGTGTCAGAGAAATACAGGTGGAAGAAAGGAGAGTGAGGAGACAGAGATGACAGGAGGAGAGGGAAGAATTGATGTACAGTAACAGAGAGGAAAAAATGAAAATGTTTGGGGTTTTGGGGGGAAGAAAAAATGTTAAAACCCAATAAACAGCCAAAATCAGGGAGCAAAGTAAAACCTGGCAGACCGGTGAGGGATGGTCTGCTCAGTGGATGAGAGCGAAGCAGCACAGACCCGCAGAAACCCCCAAAGGACAAGCAGAGAAGCAGCAGCTCACTGGTCTCCATGCTGATGGATTGCACCGACTGACCCAGAGCCTGTCTGGAGCTTCAGAGCAGGAGTGCTGACCAATAACCTACATTTGGCAAACTAACTGACAGCATGATTCAAATTTATTAGAAAATGTTTTGAAAATTCCAGGACTGTACTTTAAAAAAATCAGTGGGTTAGTCCTGTTCTAGTGCTGCTCTTCTGCTTTGAGCTCCAAACAGAACCATCTCTCTCTCCTTCCTGTCGTAGGAGCTCCTACCTGCTTGTCATTCTCCACATCGTAGCCCAAACTGATCAAACAGGCCTTGAACTCCTCGGCCATCAGAGCCCCGCTGTGGTCCTGAGATCAGTCAAAGACCCAATGATGGAGCACCACCACATGGTTCACAGAGGGGATGGCGGATGACCGAGACAGCAACAGCATGCAAAAATAATGGGTTGTGGAGAATGGAGGGACAGACACACAGACATTCCAGGATGTTTAGACAATGTAAAAAACATACAAGTCGGCAAATGCACAAACTGTTACTCATTCTTCATAAGTTTTATCGCCTAAGTCGATACTGAAAGACTTTCTTTGATTAAGGTTTACATCATTATGAGGTAAATGAGTGACCGCAGAGATGAGTAGAGGAGTGGAGCCGGATATTTAAAAATCACTGTGAAACAACAGCATGAATCAGTGACACACAGCGACTGACAAACACAAAACGGTGTGAAACAGATAACTGTCAGGACAACAAACCTAGAGTGAAAAAATATGGCAGCTAAATTAAAAACCAGCCAACCACAGAGCTGGGAAACAGTGATAAACTCCTGTTAACACCTGGACACAATCTCTCAGCCGCAGCAAGTGTTCTCAACATGTGCTCGCCTGTGCAAAACAACATGGTAAATACTCACACGTCTGGCTCCCCTCTCACCCACTTGCAAAGTCTACACAACCATTCATTATTGCACATTAACATATAAGCATATAATTATGCAGTCAAACTATTAAAATGCACTCTGTACTATTGTACAAAGACAACAGCTCCTCCCACCCACTTGAACAGTTATGACAAAGTAATTGTGAAAAAAGAAATGCACAGTTCAAAGCCCTGACCTTGTCAAAGTGGTTGAAGGAACTGCGATACTCGAAGAGCTGCTCCTGGCTGATGCCCTTTGCGTCACGCGTTAGGATCTGGTTCTCGACCTCATTGATGGTTCTAGCAATGGTGGTCAGCAGCTGCTCCCAGCTGACACGGAGGTGCTGCAGAGAAGAGAGAGGGACACAAGGAAGAGGAGGAATGAGAAAAAGATCATTCCAATGGCACATGAATGTGCAGAACAGATCAAGAGCAAATTGAAAAGATGTATTTGTGCACAAACCTCCATGGTGTATGGAGTGTATTTGTTGTCAAAGACAAGTGCCTCCTGGATCAGCTGGTGGTATCCCTCCAGTGTGTTAATTTCAGGGGTGTAAGATACGATGCTTTTCTGGTACTCTTTCAGGTTGGTCAGCTGGTCTTCCAGAGTGCCGTTCATTTCAATGGATATCCTGCCAATTTCCTGCCAACACACAAAACACAGAGAGAGATTTTACAGGATATAAATAATATATTTCATCAATACCCCACCTCATTTCCTAATGCAAAAATATATAAACTATATGTGGCCTGAAAACCGATACATGAAAATCGCCGCATGGGCCAACACTTTACCTCCATCTTTGCCTTAATGTGAGCACCGACTTTGTTTGCCTGGGAAGCAAAGCTGGCTCTCAATTTGTCATTGGAATTCTGCTTGTTAAGCTCATCCTGTAAGGCAGTGTCACGCTGTGGCACCAGTTCAAGCACCTGTAAACACACATACATACAGAATATGTTGCTCAAAATACTTAAATAGTAACTTATGAATTTAGATGCTGAGAAAACAGGTAGCAGCCTACCTTTTTCCATTTTTCGTCGATGTTCTCGCTTGTGATGGTGGTGTAGGGGTTGGATCCAGACAGCTTGATATTGTTGCTGTGTGCAATCTTTGAAACCTCAGCCTGGATGTCCTGGATGGCCTCCCGCTCTTTATCAGCTTCTCCCAGTGTGGCCTTAAACTGCTCGTGGGCTGTGATTAGACCCTGACAGAGGGGGAAAAAACATTCATACTTTTTCAATTAAAACTGCAGTAGTTTTTTTTTATTCATTTTGATTGGTGAATATTAAAATATTTGGCCTTTTAAAATTAGTTTAATGTGTGGTACCCATAACAAGCCCATTCTTGTGCTGTCCAGTTTGACTGACCTGGATCTCCTCGATGTTGTGGACGATAAACATGTCCTGCAGGTCTTCCATCGCTCCATCCATCCAGTTGTTGAAAGGTGCTGCTCTCTTGGCATATTCCAAGTAAAGCTCATCTATTGACTCCAGCTGCTTTTCTTTGTTCTGTTAGAAATTAAACAGTTTATTTAAAAACAACAATCTATGATAATAAGTACAAAACTACTTTTTTCTATGCTAAAATAAACAGGGTATATTTTATTTCCCAGTTGTAAATAAAAAACTGTTTTACATATTTTGTTTTTAATTATAAACAATGCATATTCTAAAGTCTACAAACTGCTTGTGTTTAGTATTTAGCATATAGGTCAGACCATGAGGGACTCTTTGCGGCTCTGAGTTAGGGATCCCAGGACATCCCACTGTTCACAGATCTTCTGACAGCGAGCATTGACACTGGCAGAGTCATAGTAGTCCAATTCACTGGAGAACAGAACAAAGCTCTCATTCAGATCAACTGCTCAGTAGAAAAAAATCTTTGTTAACCATCTGTTAAGATCTCAGGCATCTCTCTTTACTTGAGTTCCTGGGCAATGGCTGCGATCTGCTCCACTCGGTCCTGATGAGCTGCCAGGTCACTCTCAAAGGCCTCATGTTTGCGCAGCAAGGCTTTGATATCTGAGAGGGTGGTAGTATCGGCCTCTTTCTGATTCAGCATGGCCTCCTTACCTGCAAAGACATTCACACAGTATAAACATTCAGCAGATTTATGACAGCAGTCTCACTATAATTCACTCTAATGACTAAAAAAGTCTGATGACTGGAAAGTTAATGTATTAAATAAATGTAATGCATTAAATGCATGAACATTTTAAGTAAATGTGTGTGTGTACATACCATTCGTCCATGCTTCATGGATGGCAGCTTTTTGATGAAACTTCTCTGCCAGATGTTCCAGCCTTTCCAGGCGTCTAATTTCACTGAGGATCCACTCCTCATAGCCCTTCTCTGCTCCTTCCAGAGTATGCCATGCCCCATTGATATCCTGAAACCAAACAGTAGAAATTATTGCTATGAATCCTTTATAGTCTAATAAATAATTTATTTCCTACAATGAAAAGGGTTTTCTGAGTTTCGAGAGAATTGGTAAAAAAGTGTCAAATTCCCCCATAGCAATACCAAAGTGGAGCATGAAGTTTGTCTGCATACTTACAGACACCATTCGTCCCTCTGATGGCATGAAGGCAGGTCTGTTGCTGAGTCTGAGTTTAGTTTGCAGAGTATTAAAACTGATCTCCAGCTGACATTTCTCTTGAACCTGCAAACAGAACCAGAATTCCTTAAAAACGCGGGCATGGAAATATAAATGCATTCTTTATACCATGATAACATAGATCTAAAACTTGCTGGAAGGAAGCTGTGAATAAACACACCTCTCTAAATGTCTGAAAGGGGAGAGCATTACTAAAGTGACTGCAAACCTTTGGTGGTTTGTGGACGCAGCGGTAATCTCTGAAGTCCTCCTGTTTTGCCTGCATATGGCTGACAGTCTTCTCTTGGGTTCGATTCTGCAGCCAGGGGATGGTCCGACGGATCCACTCCAGCAGCTGAAGGTAGAAAGTAAACAAACATCAGATGATGTCTGACAAGTAAATACAATGGACAGTTGGGATTTAAGGAGTTGTTTAAACTCACATCACTGGCCAGTTTCTCATAGTCCTCCATCATTTGCTCATTTTCTTGGTTGACAGCCAGAACTTTGCAGATTCGGTTTGCAGCTGTCTCAGCCTGATAAAAAATAAAGTGATGAGTCGCCTTCACAGTGTCTGGAGCATTTACTGTACACAGCTTTTTTTTTTTAAACTTAAAACCAGCACATTTACAGAACAACAAGTTGTCTTTTTAGCAGACCAACTTTCTGAGACTCTCTTTTTAAATATGTGCCAACACACTCCACACACAGGCAGTGAATAGAACCAAATCTAATTTCTATACGACACACGAATAAAAATCAAGTGCAAAAAAATGATTCATTAAAATGTATTGTTTTGGAACAATAAAAACATGCACGAGCTTTTGATGGTTAGTTCATTGTGCCAATGTGTTTTTGAAGCTCCATGCGTTTCCTGTCACAACTCAGGAGGATTTAACCATACATCTAGTTACAGTTTCATTGTAGTTCTGTAGTCCACATCAGTAGGTCTGCCTAGGACATTACATTACTGAAATAACAAACACAGTAGAGAAACTATGACAAACTGGGTCAAACATGTTCTACACAAGAGAACCATATTTCATTCCTTCCGTCAGACATCTTCTGAATATAATTTTTTATATTTCAGGCTTAAGTTAAAAAATATAAAAATCATGTTTATTGTTAAAAATATATCATAAAGAGATCTTTAAAAACTTGGAAAATAATGTATTATAAGCTGAGGAGAAATTGAAGAGACATCAACCAATGTTTCTCATGGTGATATACAAATCTGGATTCCCAGAAGCTCATCAGTAGAATCATACTGCAGTAAACCCAGGCCATCCTGTCACTGATGTGAATTTGGGAATTAAAACTTCGATTAAAAGGTATATCAAAGAGAAACACAGTCAAAGTAAAAAGTCACTGAGACAGAGATACCAGAAAGCATTTGCGTTTGTTTTATCCAGAGCTTCCATCAGGACATGGATACTTTAATGTGATTAAAATATTTAAATGGACAGAAGATCTATTTGTTATCTAAAAAAATGACTTGATGGAAACCCTGTTGAAGTTGTTTCTGCATTTAGTGTTAGTGTGATCCAGGAGCGTGAGCGGCTCACCTTCTGGGCTCCAGAGAAGGCATGATAGAAGCAGGATACATAGGTCATAATGGCCTTTTCATCCGGCCTCAGAGTACCCACGATGTCTACCCAACAGGCAAGGAGAAGTGGACAAAGAAAGCAAAACACAGAGAGAAATAAAGAATGAAGCCAAAGCTACCCAAGCTGCATTGCTGTTTTCCCTTAAAAGGATGTGAGAATGAGGGTGAGGAGATCAAGTCTCCCTCTTTAATTCCACAGCTTCAG
The DNA here is from genome assembly GCA_015343265.1 of Pao palembangensis. Lineage (NCBI taxonomy): Eukaryota > Metazoa > Chordata > Actinopteri > Tetraodontiformes > Tetraodontidae > Pao > Pao palembangensis. The sequence continues at coordinate 12,127,188 of CM027091.1, read as the reverse complement.
GTTCCTCCTGTTAACACCACCACCCCACATAATGATGCAGGGTGGAATAAAAAGACAAGAAGAGTCCCTTTGAAGAAAGCAATAGGACACTGAAGTTGCAAGTTCAATGTTGGTACACAAACAGACTCATCAGCTGCTAAGTAAAAGCCCAACTGACTCTGGGTGAGCTTTAAATTAACTGTAGCCTCACTTTTCTAAAGATAAAAAGATACAAAGTGCTTCCCTTAGCATCTGAATGTGTTTGTGTCCCAACACAACCTGTATTTCTGTGGAAGCCTGGGGCCTTTGCCGGGGCCTTTGCAGCTGTCGAGACAGTGAAGGAGGCCATGCTGGACAGGAAGCGGCACCTTGTTAGTAGCTGAAAGGTTAAAGGTCAGATCATGGCTCACGAGGTACCTTCTGAGCTCCAGAGAAGGCATGGTAGAAACTGGACACATAAGTCATAATGGCTTTCTCATCAGGACGAGCAGTGTTCACAATGTCTGAGGTGGGGGGAGACCGTGGTTATGAAGACAAACATTTACATTTTGGCAAGCCAGGACATGCAGCACAAGTCAAATTAAAACACAGTTTACAAACAAGCAGGCAGACATTCATATATAACAGGCTACTGGATTCACACAGACAATTAATACAGTATAAAAACAATACAGAGTAACAGGATTCTTAAAATAAGAGGAGGAAATCAGGGATCCAACAGTCGTTAAGGCTTCAAACATTACATACAACACTGATGGTGGAGCTAGACGACAGTGGAAACATGCACTACATTGTGACTGAAATACAGGCGAGATCATGATTAAATCTGGATAAGGAAAAATGATTTAATAAAAATACACCGTGCAAGTGTGCTCATGAGTAATACAGTCACACACACTGAGCGAGTCCTGGTAAAACACAGGCATCAAAACATGACAATGTGTTGGTCGTCACACTAGGAGGGTCATAACTGTCAAAATTAATAAAAATAGAAAAGGCTCAATCATAGCTGCTTCTAGAATATAAATATGGGATCAGGGACATAATCAGGAATGTAAACTGAATTAGAAACCTGCTCTGTAAATATGCAACTGGTTATTAAAAAGCCTATATATTATAGTACATTATAGATCATCCTTGGGGCGATTTGTAAACACGTCTTACCTTCTGCATCCAACATTTTAGGGATATCAAGGTGCTTCTCAGCCACTTCAAAGGCATTGTTTAGATTGGTCACAGGATCATCCTAAACAGCAACAACAATGTCAGAAGACCTGCTCTAAAGGGTTACATAAATGCAATGGTAAATGTATTTTAATCTACACCTTTCTGAGGCTGTCATAATCAATGAGATCGGGTCTGTGTCTATGGATCAGAGCGTTGAAGGCAAGACCATCCTTCCAGCTGTTGGACAGAGAACAGATTAGCTGAGGGTCAGACGTGTTCGAACATGTTAGACTTTCGCCAGCAGGGGGCGACATGTCCACATCAGGATACAGGATAACGGAATCATAAAATAACTCAGTAGGATAGTAAGACGAATGTTTGAAATTAATTTAAAAGTTTAAAGCTAAAAACAATTTTAATCAGGGTTAAAGAGACTAAAAAAATTTGTACATGAAATGCGGTGATTAAATTTTTACTCATGTCTCTATTTAAAACAATGTGTCACCAATTATCTGAATTTGTGGTCCAACGTGTGATCTAAAATGTCAAATCAACAATGACAGATAACCCTTAAAAAATGTAAGTTGCAGAATATTTAAGCATGTTTGCAGGGGTTACCTAATGTGGAAGTTCTGCACGTTGACATTCTTGTAGGGAGCGGTTTTCCTCTGACACCATAGGAGAAGACCTTCTTTTGCAGAAGTCTCTGCAGTCAGGAAAAGGTAAAGGGAAGCAGATTACTTAGAATGTTACACTACTATAGAAATAAACAAACACAAAACAACAATTATACGATATGGTTACTTTTAGCAGGAACTCATTATCTTCTAGGTTATAACATAAACAGGTTTAATTTAATAAATTCTAATACTTTAGAAAAAAATGTAAGCAAAGCTCATATTGAGTACAACAAGTTAATGATATCATAAACATAGTGCTACTGTCATTTATTTATTTTTTTTTTTTTTTAATCTTGACTCAATCCCCTGTGAATGTCGATTTCGTTTTCACGTAAAGCACCCTCTACTCACGCATGGACATGTATGTGAAAACACTAAACCTTCTGACACATCCCGCTCAGGTAATTTATGTGAAAATCCATGTGAAAAATCTGCTGCAGGACACCGAGTAAGGCGCTTAGCTGCTGCTGAGCACTGCAGATTTAAATACTCATAAATGTACCTTCTACAGAGATGTCCTGGATGGCAAAGCGCAGGATGATGGTCCAGATCATTCCAAGGGTCATCTTAACGTTTCCATCCACAATTTCTGAAACAATATAAAAATTAACATTTTTTTCTGTTTTTCACTGTGTATAGGATGTCCAAATGGGACTATGATTCCTATCGCAAACTATGCAAAAACAATGAGGAATTAGGCTCAAAGCCTCATTATTTTGGTTTCCCCTTTTTGTTATGAGGATGGATGAGTGGATACAAATATGAATTTGTACGATTGAGGTTCACAGAATGACTATAGAACAAGGCTTATTCAGATGCAGGTCTGGTATAATTCATCTGGGAGTCTGTGATAAATGTGTCTATGCTTACCTTCAGCTCCAATAGAGACCAGTTTGACCCCCTTGCTGGTAATGAAGTCTAAGGCTTTGTTGACATTGTTGATCTTGTGGACCCTCATTTTGCCTCGCTCAGGTTTAGGTAGCCGTTCACCTGCAGACAGAAATGTGCACAAGCATATACATAGGAACAAGTCTCCGAGGTGACAAAAGTCAGGCACATTTCCACACGCTCAGCAAAATGTAACACAAATATGGCAGAAAAATGAGGAACAATGGTAACCTTCATGCTTAAACCTGTGATTAAATTTAGAAATCTTAAGTAAAAAGATGCCATAAAACAATGACTAAAACAGCCAAATGTTTACTGTATAATGTGTCTGTGTGCATATTTTGATATTTTTTTCTCTATTTATTTAGTTATTTATTGCGGTGATCAGACCAAGGTTGGAAACAGCGAATAACCACACCCATGTTGTTAATCTTCAACATCTGACAACAGTTCTCAGTCGGATTGATAGCTTGCAATATGACTTGTGCATATTTCCCTCTGCCCAGGCTAGAGGATTTACCTGAGATGACCTCCAGCAGGAGCATGAGTTTCAGCCCATCCCTGAAGTCCTCCTCGATGTTTTCGATCTGTGTTCCAGCCTTCCTCAGATGGGAGTTACACCATGCAGTGAACGTCTGCAAGAAAGTACAGGAACATCACAAAAACAGTGAATACTTGGAGTCTGAGCCATGTTTTTCTGACTTTTATCACAATAAAAGTCACTTTGAATGAAAGACAACTAAATTCAATTGACAGGAAGGAAGGTAGGGGGGCGACTTTGATAAGACAGGAAATAGCACAAGAAAAGGGGTGGAGACAGATGTTATAATACAATGTCTATACCCAAGTAAGAACAGCATGGCCTCAGCAACCCAACAAAGTTTGTTACAAAGTTTAAAATATGATGTTAGCAGAAAATAAGTCATTTAGAAAATGTTATATTCTACGGATGAGGTTATAATCAGTGAATTTGTGAAAACTAAAATTAAAACAATCACTTAAATCAGATACAAAACTCCTCTCGAGTGCCAGAGATTGGGCATTTTCAAAATGATATATTAACTCTAATGCTGAATGATGTGAACAAACAATAACATAATCTGTCTCGTTTCTGTGCTGACTTTTTAAAAACATTATGACAGGGTGCTACTCACTGCCCTGCCCCTCTCCCCCAGTGTGGCCATGACACAAAGCTCCCATTGAGCCCCTTGGATAATAGCGCCCTTCAGCCCCCTCACTCTGCAACCCTCCCCCAGAAAGCCTGATACTAACCTCCAACTTGCACATACACAATCATATGGAGCTCCCACTCTGAAATTAACAAGTACACAGACTACAAACAGGGGGAGGGGTAATAGATTTCACATATACAACTGCGCATACAAAGCTGGTCGGAAGGGGGACAATGCCAACCAACCACATACACAGTTAATGACGATGTGAAAGGAAAGGGCGCTAAAATGACAGGAAGTCCCAGCTTAGTTTAGCACAGAGCAGATCATCAATCAAACTACACTCATCACTGACTCAAGGTTCGGATAAAAAGGGTAAATGTCAAAGTTTTTCTCCCCATTAATCATTTTTTTTTTAAACCTCAGCATTAGATTAACAGAAGAAAGTTTAAAAACATGACATTAACTGGAGTGCAGGATTGGCAGCAGGGGGCAGGGTGGTACTGGGAGTGGTGAAGGAGACAACAATGAACAGACCGAGACCTACAGAAAGACATCATTTCATCCAGCTTCATCTGAGAGACCTGTGTCTATTACTTTCAGGTCTGTGGCAGAATATTTTGCTATTCTGGACCAATGCTAATCAGACAGGGCATCAGAGAACAATTTTAGTTGTAAAAACAAGCGGATCTAGATCTGTAAAATGATACTGACAGTTCAGGTTTGCTGTTAAGATGTGGTAACGGCAATTTAATTAGGATTCTACTTCACAGGAAGTGAAGTGACACTAATTTCAGATGACAGAGCAGATAGGATGAGTCAATGCAGCCTGTTAAACCTGTCCATGTGGTCACTGTTAGCTACACAGAACAGATCAGATGAGAGGATTTGCGACTTGATCAGATGATAGATAATAAGCTAAGTCTTTAAAATAAAAAGTGAGAAAAGCTGAGCCTAAGGCAGAATTAAACTCAGGCTCTTATGCTTTAGTATGTGTTGCATCTTCTCCACTATTACTGCTGCACTCATAAATTAATGGAACACTGAGGGAACCTTAAAATGTAATGAATCCTATGCATATTGAAAAGATTTTGTCATGTATTATTTCAATATATATTTAAAGGAAAAGAGAAGTTTAAAAAATCATGGAAGTTAAATCATGAAGGTTAGCATCTAGAATGCTATCACAGTTGGCAGATTCAACACATGAATTAAGGCAATGGGGAAGTTTATCAAAGACTTACACAGGACAACACATTCTGAGCATGCAAAACATACCAGTATAATCTCTTTACAATCTTAAAGTGACTTTGGATAGTCCAGCATTAGCTTGGGGCATCAAGGCCCTTCGTTGTGTCTGGAAGTGGTTAAACTGTCCAGTATTTCTCCTTCCAATAAAGATACAACTGTCATTCGACACTTTACTGCTGCAGGTGTGGAAACGAGGGTGAGTCTAATGGGGTCCTATTGGGGTCTGCTATTTGGTCTGTTTTCTAACAAACGCAGACCCGTACCAGAATTGGGGTGTTCCAGCAGCCTTTCAATTCTGCTCTGTAACTGGGACTTCAGGGTCAAAGGTCAATGCCTATTTGTCATTTAAAAGAGAAAAAAAAACTCAGCAGCAGCTTTGAAGTCTACAAAGCAGCGAGAAAGACTTAAACAGAGGAAGACTCATACAAACATAAAAAAATCTGACTAATGAAACTTGGATAGTGCAAATTCCAGTCAGGGGGTGTTTTTCACTTTTTTTTTTTTTTATTTAAAAAATGGATCCTACCAAAATAAATATAACCACAGTTTCAGAAGTTAAAGCTTGCCAGGTACTTTTCAGGTATTTTCAGCATTTATTATGATTACTATGGATATTGTTGCTGTTACTCAGTAACAGAAAAAAGAATCCAGTCTCCTTTGCTCTGATCTGTAACAGGGATACATTATGTGTTGTGTAATGTAAGTGCTTTAGCAAGCGGTGAATTCACATAAAATGTGTCAAGGCAGCATATTTGCTCAAGGCTGTGGAGAGGAATGAGTGTGACTACTGCACCTTCATATAATCACTAAAATATAATTAGGTACATGTATTTGTCAAGCCTGCGTCAGCAGCACCACTCTGTTTATTATCATACAATTCACTCCTTGTACGGGTAGGTACAGTTCAAATGTACAAGACACATTTAACCATCACACATACACGCTCTACTTGTACAAATACGTAGCTTTCACAATGCATGTTAGATGTGAAGCATGTATATAGGTACAAATCAGTTTCTGCCACATTTCCATAAGGCATGTTTATCATCTGTGTTTAAGCATACATCACATATAGCACATAGAGGAGCGTCCTGCTACACATGGAAAAACTGGGATTTAAACACCACCACATCATTCAACTGCCCTGTTAGAAAAGCACTGGGTGCATGTGTTTTCTCCAAAACACACCCTTTTTTCTTGCTGAGTAATGATAGGAGTACTTTATTTACCAACCTTTGACTTAGGGAAGCTCATCCCAATTTCAATCAACAGTCTGAAATGGGGAAATGCATTTAAAAAAATGCAAAAGGGGAAATAGCTGAAATGTTATAGGTCCCTTGGGCAACACATTATATCATGCTATATAAAATCTTTATAAAATTTTAAAGCTGTTACATAATTCTGTGCTGTGCTGAGTGTATAGCATGTGAAAGGTCATTGCAGTAAAAAGCAGCTCAACAGTAGTTAAGAGTTATACAGAGATCTACTGGGAGAAGGTACAACCTCAAATAACTTGGACAGAGCCAATTCGGACTGGGTGTACCAGACTAACGTGGGCCAAAACCATGCTGGTCTGGCCCTGTGAATAAAGGTCAGCAACCAGCCTGGTCTGGTGTAACACAAGGTCTCCTATTCTTGCATGCAAACCAATTAAACGAGGTTAATGTGGCATGGAGTAGAGTTCCACGCTGAGCTCATTTACACATGTTTAAACCTTAAAACACGGCTGAAACCTCTCCACACAAGCTCTAACAGACACAAACAGTATATACATTTTTTCTAACATGATAAATTAAATAAATAAAATTTTAAAACACAACATTTAACATAAAATCTCAAGGCACAAGTAACATATACATACTCTGGTTCCGTGAAGCACCATGTATACGTCAGCTCTGTCACTAGGAATGAACCCTGTGATTATACAGCTGTTGCACCAAACTGCCTTAGGAATACAACCCCATTTCTCAGGAAATGCGATGGAATCAGAAGGAGTTTATGATCCAGAAATGTTTGTATCTGACAACTAGAGAACCACAAAGGAGAGACAAGCCTCAGCCCACAAGGCTGAACAGCTGCTGGTATGTTTTTTTACTGGCCTTGGGAAAGGCAAGTTTTACACAATGACACAGACAACATCAGTAAAGAGCTGGAAAAATTAGCCATCTCCAAAAAAACTGGTCAAGAGAGACATATTAATTACTAACACAGTCAATGAAAGAAAGAGAAAAACAGGGGCTGTGAGTACAACCACGCCAAAATGTTATTTTTCCTGGTCTTATTGCCTTCTCAAGTCTCAATGTCATTAATGAGAAAGCCAGAGTACTTAATATAGAGACATGAAGAGAGCAAAGCTATAACACAAGGTCAATCTTCCCCACTCAAACACATCTCAAACAAAAATGTAATTGCTGTCCTTCTTGGCAGGTCCGTTATCTTTGAATGTCACTGCAATATTCATGTGCAATGTACATAAATTAGTATTGTTGTTAGAGACTGATTACTAGAAAGTAAAACAGTAATCTCAGTGTATATCATATGTGTCATACATACTGAGGATGCTAGCTACTCAGGTGTGGAAGCAGCCAATAAAGATACAAGAACATGCCGTCCTAACAACTGAGTGTCACAAAGGAAAGAGAACACCAAAAGCAGGAGGGGCGAGGACATAGAGCAAGAAAGGAGGAAGCCAGGAAGGGAGGTCACGAGGAGGAGGGGGAACAGGAGTAATGAGCATCAGACAGAAGACCAATCTGTTAACAAGTGTACACTTCATTTTTCCCTGACAACACAACGGAACTAAAGTGTTGTTCAACAGATTAGAACAGTCTCCATGTTTTTTTGTCTCAATGAGCCCCTGACATCTGAAAACAAATGTACCCTGACCTGGAGGTGGGTGTCTAAGAGATCACAGATGGTTAACGGTGTAATAAGAAGTGTAAGAAGTAAACAGCACATGAGACAAGACACACGAGATTAGGTTTTCTAAAAGTGTCTTAAAAGCGTGAATCTTCTTATTCTGTCACATCAAAGAAAACTGATTGGGCATTTACCCTGAGTAATGACCATTAACCTACCACAGAAGATAGTCATGCACAGTCCAGACCAAACAAAGCAGCAGTCCCCGGGGGCGGGGGGGATTCGTGATTTGTTACCATTTTAAAAGAGGATACTTGCAAAGGTGGTCAAAAGATCCAAATTAAGGAGGGGAGTAGGGGACAAGCAGGGGAGGATCTGGGTAGAGTGTCAAGCAATGTGGTTATATGTTCATTTATTTATGTCTCTTCCTGTCTTTGTTGGTCAAAGAGTCAGATGAGGGGTCAAATTGCATTTCTGCTGACACTGTGTGTTTGTGTGTGTTTCTTTCCAGTCTATTTTAGAATTAGCAAAGACACTTTACAAAGATTAGAGTAATTTTTTTTTACATTGTGGCTATAAATAGTCATAAGACTCTCTACATTTCCTATCTCTTTACTATTATATTTACATTTTTAAATAAAATTGAAATAAACCAACTATTCTGATAAAAGACATACAGTATATACCGTACCTTTATACCATACCACATATTTCTACTTAACTTTAGCAAACTGACACCTCATCCCATAAAAATAAAGGATTAATGTTCTAAACAGTCACATTATAGAGGTTAAAATACGCACCAGGAGCACTAAAAATACAGCATCTTGTGGTTACAATGAAAGTTTAAAAAAGGTCTTAATCTGTAAGCAGTTAATGAGGGTAAACAAGACGCTGAGCTCTTCCGGGGATTACATGAAGGGAATTGACTTCCGACAAGTGTTTGGAATCTTTGATCCAGAACAGGGTCTTTATTTCAATAAGAGGGAGGGGGTTGATGTAGGCATCCAGCAAAGATAGGACTTTAACTTAACCTAAGACACTGGAATGCTTGAGGAGTTCTGACTTATTTTGATGCAAACATCTGTTCAATTTCTGAAACTTCATTATGAATTTGGAAAATAAACTACAAACACTTTTCTTTGAATTTGCTCATTGTGTCCATGCAGCAGAGAGGGTGACAGAGAAGGCAAGATGGAATGAAAGCACCCAGAGCAGTCAGTGGACAAACGCGTGTCAGCAGCGTGTCAGCATTGTTGAACATGACATGTCAGGAATGCCAGCTATGTTTTTCCTTCCACCAACTCTTTTAGTACATCATCACAGCCTCTTCCTTTCACCCACATCTGCACGCATCATCTCAAATTTTTTGTATTTTTGTTAAATGAAGTGGATAGAAAAACAAAATCAGCTTCAGAGGTTAATTCACTCTAATCTGTTAATTATTTAACTGGACAGAGTTTCCACTTACAGAGACGTGCACTGTGTTATGCCTGAAAAAAAAAAAAAAAACCCTGCTGTGGTCCCCAATGTATTCAAATTGCAGATCCTTGTGTGGTATGCTTATGGTTCAAAACACTTAAAATAACCTTAGTTTATGTTTTAGTAACTTGACAGGAAATGAAGCTAAAGAAGCAGACAGGGTCAGTATGTCCTGCTCGTGTGACTCTCCCATATTACACATTCCCTTTCTTACAGCCACTGAGCAGCCAAGTAGAGCGCTTCCTCAGTCAAGAGGCACAGCACAGGAAACCACTGGGGGAGGATGTCCATGTTAATTCTCCAGGAATGCACTGAATGAATCCAACTCTACAAGACATCAAATATTAACCTTTGTGCAAGCTTGTAAAATTTGACATGTTATTAATTTATTTTATACTATACGGATGGATTGAAGTGACTCAAACTGTACAGGAACAAGACATTGACCTCTGGTACCATTCAAATTCCTTATCTATGGAAGAGGGGATGAGGCATCATCAAGTCTGCCTGGTCAAACAATGTATGTACATTGAATTGTTTGATAAGGTATATTTTAAGGAGCCATTTCCAGGTTTACTTCCAAGAAATTATTTTCTAAAAGAATGCCTTTTGCACCTGATAATGGTGTTAAGTGGAAATGAATAAAAATGATCCAATTACAGTTTGTGTGATAAACTATAATATAATCGGTGGATATTGCAGGTAAAATAACCCACCTAAAAGTGCCATAGTAGTGTGTAATTGAGTTGGACAGGCAGCATTAAGTTAGAATATTTTTCAACTTGGGCCAGCAGCAAGTGAATGACGCAGCCAGGATGTCATTTTGCAACGACATAGATGGGAATATCTTACCTTTCTTGACAAAGACTGACATGCACTCACTTTGAGCCTATTCGTATTTGCTACTGACAACCAACTGGTCCTGATCCAACCACAAGTAGATATCAATGACTTGAGCAGCCACCCATATCTGCAGGCTGACTGTAAATAAACTTACTTTAAACAGCAAGTACAGTCCAGATAAGTGTGTCATCTCAATGTCAGCAGTCAAACCTTTACTTGGCTGCAAACAAAATAATCAAAAATTAAAAGGAAAAAGGCAATAGTTAGAAATAGCACAGAGTGTAAATGTTACACAAATAACACAAATGACTGTAATGATGCTGTGACCTTTTGCCTCTTTATGACCCAACTTTGGTTAGGGAAGAAAGGACCACCAGCCGCCAAAACTGGGTTCACCTTCTTTCCTGACCCTGACCCCTGATTTTAAGACCAGTAATCTATAATCACTGAAAAGCTGAGGTCATTATTATTGCACACTCAATTCTGTGTGTCTGTGTTTTAATAGCTCCCGTCAGGAGTTTGGCAGGCCTGATAGCAGTTGGCAGGGTGAAACATCAGCTGTTTTTGTCAGCCTTTTATGAAATCCTCTGTCTGAATCTTTCCAGAGCTTATAACGATTCTGCTGTTCTGTTGTTGATCAAATCAGCAAGGAGGAAACGGAATCATTCCACTGAAACTAGATTTGTTTGAATGTGTTAACTTTATCCCAGAGGAACCAGTGCCAGCAAAGTACTACCAGCATGACAGTTTTCAAGGGCAATTAGATGCGAGTTTTTATGCACTTTACCCATTTTGAGCTACAGTGTTTCTAACCAAACAGAAATGAGTTTCTCATCATGTTCCAGTGGAAATGTTTCAGATGGCAAACACAAAGCCCTATTTGACTTTCTAATGTGTGTCACAAGTCAGCTTGACAACTTTCCTCAACCTTGTCCCGTTTTAAGAGTGCTGGAGAACCTACGAGTGCTGCCACAGAGCAAAATGAATTTTTACACAACCACATCAAAAAGTATTTCTAGTCTAGAGATTCACTCTTGTACATATGATTAGAATTTATAACGATTTTATGCCCCTGGTAGGCCCACCCATGGCAAGCAGGTCCTAGATGAGGAACCAGACAAAGTGCAGCCCACCGATTCCTTATGATGAGTGAAACAATTGGTCTCGAGTTTCCCTTGCCTGGACGCGGGTCACAGGGGCCCCCTCCTGGACCCAGGCCTGAGGGCGGGGCACATTGGCGAGTGCCTGGTGGCCGGGCCTTTGCCCATGGGGTCTGGCCGGGCACAGCCCGAAGAGGCAACGTGGGACCCCCTCCCCTGGGCTCACCACCTGCAGGAGGGGCCAAAGGGGTCAGGTGCAGTGTGAGTTGGGTGGCAGCCGAAGGCAAGGACCTTGGCGGTCCAATCCCCAGCTACAGAAGCTAGCTCTAGGGACGTGGAATGTGACCTCTCTGATGGGGAAGGAGCCTGAGCTGGTGCGCGAGGTTGAGAAGTTCCGACTAGATATAGTCGGCCTCACCTCAACGCATAGCAAGGGCTCCGGAACTCTCTTCCACTCTGGAGGTGCCGATGACAAGAGGCGACGGGCAGGAGTGGCAATTCTTGTTGCCCCCCGGCTCAGTGCCTGTATGTTGGAGTTTACCCTGGTGAGCGAGAGGGCTGGAGGGGCATGATCGGGAAGAATGGCCCCATTGATCTGAACCCGAGTGGTGTTCTGTTGTTGGACTTCTGTGCTTGTCACAGATTGTCCATAACGAACACCATGTTCAGGCATAAAGGTGTCCATATGTGCACACTTGGCACGAGGACACCTTAGGCCGCAGTTCGATGATCTAGTTTGTGGTCGTGTCATCGGATTTGCGGCCGCATGTCCTGGACACTTGGGTGAAGAGAGGGGCGGAGCTGTCAACTGATCACCACCTGGTGGTGAGTTGGCTCTGATGGTGGGGGAGAATGCCGGACAGACCCGGCAGACCCAAACGTATTGTGAGGGTCTGCTGGGAACACCTGGCAGAGTCTGCTGTCAGAAGGAGCTTCAACTGCCTCCTCCGGGAGAGTTTCGACCATGTCCCGGGGGAGGTGGGCGACATTGAGTCCGAGTGGACCATGTTCCGTGCCTCCATTGTTGAGGTGGCCAACCGGTGCTGTGGCCGCAAGGTGGTCGCTGCCTGTCGTGGAGGCAATACCCGAACCCGCTGGTGGACACCGGCGGTAAGGGATGCCGTCAAGCTGAAGAAGGGGTCGTACCGGGCCTTTTTAGCCTGTGGGACTCCTGAGGCAGCAGAAAGGTACTGGCAGGTCAGGCGGAGTGCAGCTATAGCGGTCGCAGAGGCAAAGACCCGGGCATGGGAAGAGTTCGGTGAGGTCATGGAGAATGACTTCCAACGGCTTCGATAAGGTTCTGCACCACCATCCGGCATCTGAGGAGGATGAAGCAGTGCACTGTCAACAATGTGTATAGTGGAGATGTTGTGCTGCTGACCTCGACTCAGGACGTTGTGGATCGAAGACTTCCTCAATCCCACCAACATGCCTTCCGGTGAGGAAGCAGGGCCTGGGGACTTGGGGAAGGGTTCTCGTATCTCCGGGGCTGAAGTTGCCAAGGTGGTCAAGAAACTCCTCAGTGGCAGGGCCCTGGGGGTGGATGAGATCCGCCCGGACTTCCTTAAGGCTCTGGATGTTGTAGGGCTGTCGTGGTTGACACAACTCTGCAACATCGCGTGGACATCGGGGTCAGTGCCACTGGATTGGCAGACCAGGGTGGTGGTCCCTTTGTTTAAGAAGGGGGACCGGAGAGTGTGTTCCAACTATAGGGGGATCACACTCCTCAGCCTCCCTGGTAAGGTCTATTCAGGGGTACTGGAGAGGAGGGTCCGCCGGATAGTCGGACCTCGGATTCAGGAAAAGCAATGCGGTTTCTGTCCTGGACGTGGAACTGTAGACCAACTCTACACCCTCAGCAGGGTCCTTGATGGTGCATGGGAGTTTGCCTAACCAGTCCACATGTGTTCTGTGGATTTGGAGAAGGCACTTGATCGTGTACGTCGGGAAGTCCTGTGGGGGGTTCTCCGGGAGTACACCGCCGCAACAATTTAGCACAATCCACCACGTGCCGGCAGGAAGTCAGGTGCGAAGAGAAAAATAAAACATCCGGGAAATTGTAAAAAATAAAAGGTCCCGTATTTGGAGCGATCTTTTTCAAGAGGATGCAAAAAACAAAATCAAGTTAAGACACCGCGATATTAGCACTTTGTATTTTTTGAAACAAGACGAAGATGCCATTTGTTCCTAAACAGCGGAAGAGTAAAATTTCCCCTTTGGATTTTGGTGACTCTACCATGGGTAATTCTATTAATTTTTTTAATGCTGTGGTTTTGCACTTCTATGATGAGTCTTTCTTCGTCCATTGTCACAAATGATAGTGAGACAACTCTGGACGAAGACCTATTGCCTGTTAACGTCATGAGGGCGGGCCCCTTTGGCACAGTTGAAAACGATCGCTCTAAATACGGGACCTTTTATTTTGACAAATTCCCAGATGTTTTATTTTTCCTTCGCACCCGACTTCCTGTGCCGCACGTGATGCCTTGTGCTAGTTTGTTGCGGCGTGCTCCGTCCATCCGTCAAAAATAGAAGCGATGCGTATTTTTACATAGGGTGACGGAGGCCTCCAGCCCTGCAGTGGACAGAGCTACAGCCAGTGGAAACTGACGCATTGACTTGAATGGAATCTAATCAGGACGGATGGACGGACAGAGACGCACCGCATCCGGTGAAAACAGGGGGTTAGAGATAGGGTGAGAAGCTCTGTCATCCGGGAGGAGCTCGGAGCAGACCCACTGCTCCTCCGCATTGAGAAGAGCCAGATGAGGTGGCTCGGGCACCTAGTTAGGATGCCTCCTGGACGCCTCCCTGGTGAGGTGTTCAGGGCACTTCCCTCCGGCTGCTTAGGCTGCTGCCCCACGCGACCCGACCCCATCAACCCGATAAATGGATGGATGTATTAAATTCCTTGGGCCCTGCAATATTTAAAGAATTTTTCACCTCTAAACGAACAAAATATGGCAAAATATTAGCGTGTTATTATACATGACTTTTTCAATAGTTATACTAAAGCCAGAATTTCACATCTGTAACGCATGCCCCACAGCTTTGTAATTAAGTTTAAAATTATGCATTTTAATATATCATGCATTTGGATGCACAGTGTAACTAACAACATAAAGGATATAAATAAGATTAACAACAGTGTTTAATTCATGTCGCAAAGTTCACACAGGCTATTTGTAACAAAGGCAGATATAAACCTTCTGAAACCAGTTCAGGCCTATTAGAGGAAGTCATTGGTCAGAAAAGAGAAGTATTTAAGTGTGAACTTCTTGTTCAACAGTCATCAAAAATATTTAGTAGGCAGTGAAACCTCCCTCTCCAAAAATACAACCCGACCGTTTAAAAGAGCGCACCTACATTATAGTTTGTTCATCAGGGTGAATAAATAATGCAGATCAGCAAATGCCTGTTAAAATCAGTGGAATCTGTGTGGTATGCTTATGGTATTCAAAGTATGAGACGCTTTCGATTTTCATCAATTGCATTCCTCTGAACAGCATTTTTTGTTGCAAGTGACGTTGCTCCCACAATAAAATTATGAATCACAACCGATATGCATGGACACACCTTATAGAGACAAAGACACCCAAGCATAACAAAAGTATTTGCCACATACCAGCAGACAAAATGGTACTGGAAAATGTAAACCAAGTACTGTGGGGCGTGAGTACATGCGCGCGTGCATGCTCATAAAAATGTGACCAAACGAGAGTTTCAGGATGGCTCAGTTGCCCCGCAGCAAACAGCACTGTCAAGGTAACAAGCTCCTCCTGCACCTCCTCCTTTTCTACCCGCCTCACGCACTTTGCCTTATAAGGCAACACATTTTAACTGTCACTGAAACAATGGTGACATCAGAGTACATAAAAAGATGCACACCCGGCAGACGTGAAGATAGAATTCAAAGAGTAAAAAAAGAGCTTATAAAGTACCACCACAGACTGACCAATTCCTTAATATGCTTTATTTATTTATTTGTGAGTGTGCTTTTGAGTGTTTGTTAGATTGTGACAGTGCTTTAAGTGCAGGTATGTCAACACACTACACTAAACACTAACTGCATTCTTCCTTTTCAGAGACACCGGAAGTAACAGTGTTAGAAGAGCACTTAGAATGTAAACGTCTGCAACAAGCTCGATTCTTACTTCAAATTAATGGTGCGCAATCAATTTAATCAAACTTGTAACTTGATTACATATGCAAACAAAACAAAATTTTAAAAGACAGCATGTCTCAGCAAACAGTGATGTTCTGTCAAATAATCATTAGCGACAGTTACAGAACCCTTTTAATTCTTCGAATCCATCCATTCATTATTAATTTGGACTCTATAAGAAAGTACTAAGTGATATTTAGAAAATATAGAGTGAATGCTTTAGTTTTGCATTTTAAATGCTAGTAGATTTAAACTGAAACACTGCAAGTTTTCCAAAAAGCTTAAGGGGCTTCCTGCTGATGTAAGTAATTAGATAAGCTGGCAGGGAGGAGACCTGCTGAAGGTGCTGAGAGGATCCAGACATGGGACAGGGAGCAGTGCTTGTTTGTTCCTCAATTTCCTCTTGTTGATGACCCCCTCCACACACACAGACACACACACACCCTGTCACACATTCCAGAGCTCAACCCTGCCCTTTCCAGCGCTGTGACTCACTGACCCAACGCCTGTCTGACATAAAGCCAAAACTAGCAAAGAAAAGTCCGAATGCCAGTCAACATTAATCAGCTGCTGAGTGTCGCATCACACGGTGAATTTAACGGCATTCGCTGATAACAATGCAGATCTTTTAAAACCACTCTGTTAATGGGCAAACTGAGCACAATCCCACTAATGAGGTGGGTTTCTTGTTATACTGTGCTAATTGTTTAGTCTATAAAATGTCAGCAACAAATGCCTTTAAGCTATTCTTGACCCATGATGACTAGTCCCAAATGCCACTTTTAACCAGCCTAAATATGGTTCTTTCTTCATGAGGGAAGCACTTGCTTTTTTGTCCTTTTGTGCAATGCCCACACATGCAGAATTTACAAAGGTGTAATGGTAATGTGGTGCTTATTGGAAATACACACATATGCCTAAACACAAAATTATGTATCAACATGCTCTCCCACACTAACCTAAAACCTTCAGTTGATTTACTGCTGTGATCCTCATGCCCTAGATAGCCCCATGTAGAGCTTTTAAAACTCCCACCCCCTCAACACACACCCACCCTGAGAGCCCCTCTGGGAACAGGGCCCAGTAAAGGCCAATATCGCTATGTGTATGTCAGGCCTGTGTCTGTGAAGCTCCAGCTTAACCACATCTCTTTAAAATGACTTTAATCTTAGTGACCCCCCCCCCCTCACTCCCCCACCCCCATCCCATATATGGAACAGTCTAGGATATGTAGACAATGAATCCATGGTAGTCTGATCCCCTCAATCACTTCCTGTTCTACAACAAATACACTGAACAAAAACATAAATGCAACACTTTTGTTTTTGTTCCTATTTTTCATGAGCTAATCTCAAAGATAGAAGAAGATAGAGAATGTATATAAAAGGCCTATTTCTCTCAGTCTCTTACAGACTTGTGAGACATATACAGATGATGATCACAAGATAAGCTTTCAGCATCATGGTGCCTTTGGTTAGTCACCATGGTCATCACTTATCTTCGCTGAAAAAATATACCTCAATTTTTGGCTTGGCAGTAAAACTCTATACAGGGTTGGTTACTGCAGAAATCCACAGCAGCCATGATATCAATACAGCAACTGTGCTTTGGGGGCTGTTGCTAAGCAACCTAGTGTAAGACAACAGCATCTTATTTTTAGAATGTTCAAAATTCTTTCCAGTTCCTGGTGTCCATTGTATGATCCAGTCAGGCTCTCTTCACATCAGTGGATGTGGCTCCTTTAGTTAAAAATCAACACCACTCTTTAATTTCATTGCATATATTAATGCACAGCTTTTACAAAGCCCTTTACACAGAGCACAACTAAAAATCTCCCCCAGCACAGTTGCACATGGACATCACAGGATGATCTTTTAATTCTCTAAATAATGACACCGTGCAAAGATGACAGTGTTGCAGCACTATTCTAGGTGAGGCGACAAACCATTTTCTCACAGCAGTGCTGTCAACGCTTGCCACAAACCAAACCGTGTTGATCAGCAGCTACAACACAGACCCATAGGCCTGTGTGAACACTACGCTTACGCTGCCATGCATTCCTGTGAGTCAGAGTAGAGCAAATAGAAGAAGTCTTTGTTAACTGGAAAAACATAGCAAAATAATCCCCTACAGGCCAGCTATGATTGGATCAGACAGTATGGTAAGCTCGTGGCTGGTGGCAGATAGGACAGAGGATTTCCCTGACCCACATTAGGTCCAGCAGAGGAAGAAATATGACATTTCTGTTACAGTAGACACAAATTCACCTACTTTCACACCGAAGCAAGTTCCTAGTCTGTGAATTCTGTTCACTGACAATGGCAATAAAACCCTTTCTGATCTGATTCTGATCTTTTATGACCAGTTGCTCACTGATAAGGAAATTATATTATTTGCATTTGATAACATTTAGATTATAGAACAAACCCAAATGCTCTCATTGACATAAAAGTAGCTACACACTGATTAAAATGGTTTGCAATCGATAGTCACACAAGAAGCACAGGAAAGCTGCCATAAAATGTGAATAAAAATACGAAAAAAGCGTCACTTTTGACAGAAAATCATTGTCAAGCTATGATGGCTTCAACCATTCATGTTTGTAGTGTCACTAATGTGATGGGTGGAGACAGGAATTAGCAGGAATTCCATAATTTCTTGGCCAGCCATCTGGTCTATTTATGTGGGGTAAAAAAAAAAAAAAAAAGATATGTCTGTTTTCAACCTCTGACCAAGAGCGTAACAAAGTTTCTGACTGGAAACTGGCTTCATATCTAAAATAGCAAGAAGGTAAATAAAAACACAGAACCTTCTCTCCATCTGTGCATGACTGATGATGAAGCTTTTACTCTTTTTAACCAGAAAACATTTATTATTATTCTGGAAACGGCACTGAGCAAGGAAAGATGAAAACCCTGAAGGCAACAGCAGCAGCAGTAAGATTGGATTGACGACTTCTCAGTCAGTTGCATAACCTGGCAGTGAAGTTGCAGAAAATGTTCAACCATCTGGCTCAACCTTGCTTCACTTGTGTGCTCGCTTGCGTGTAGGATTGTAAAAGATACAACGGCTCCCACAAACATGCTTCTCAGCCATATTTGCAGATCGCTTGATAAGATAATATTTTGTGTTCAGTTTTAATCTTCATATATAACTATGCAGACCAGTTACACTGTATTAAATACAGTATGTGTTTCTCTGTTTCTTCATTTATTTAGAATGAAAAATTGTTGAAAATTCCTTATTTTCAATAATAATGCTGACTGAAAGGAAAATTCGGTCAAATCCAATATTAAACAGACTTAAGAACTAAAGCTCTTCACCTCTGCCATATGTGTCTCTCTTTAAAAGCTCTAGGCACCTAGTCTTACAGGAATTTTTTGAACTATAAAGAAAAGAAAAACAGATTGAACTTATGAACCCCAGGCAGGTCCTAGAGATGCCTGACTGAAAACATATGCACTTGGGGATATAAATATAAATCCCACAAACCAGATACAAACCCCACAGCTGGACTGTTTAATCAGAGAGAAAAAACAAACAGCAAATCTACCAATTTTGCTTTTGCCCGTCACCTCAATAACTCTAACGGCAAAAGGAAAAAATTGATGAGGAAAAAGGGGGAAAAAATGCTGAGAAGCCTGCGCATTGCATGGTTATTTTTGAACATGGTTAGGGTTTTATAATGAATGAGATCAGAGTAACCTGAAGGCGCAGTAAATATTTAATGCCGTTTTGTTCTAAAACCAGGACGAGCTCCACAGCAGAAGTGGGTGTCAATATTGCAAATGTGCATCTTAAAATACTACAGGTTTTAGCAGGAAATTACAGGAGTGAGGAGAGTTAAATAATCCAACAAGGCCAGAGAGGCGGACAAACAACCGACACATTTAGCTTGTTTAGCTGTCTTTGTGATCAGTCTGAAGAAGAGAAAAATTACAGGCCATCTGCAGCATGCAACTGGTGAAGGGTAATAATCAGGTCTAATTGTCAGTGTTTTTGCTGATTTATGGCTGCAGCAGCATGAGGAGCAGTCTGTGAGGTAGACTCATGTGGCACCAGGCAGATACAGCCACAACCTCCAGCTAAATCAAACACTCCCTCCAGATGTCTGCATCGCATGCACGAGCATGACAGATGTAGTTTGATGCATTAGCATCACAGATCACACTTGCAAAGCCTGTCGTGCAGAGTCTGTCTTTCCCATCTCTCTCTCACACACACTCACACACACACACACGAGAGAGACAATAACAAAGGCGTGACCACAAATTCAACAATAAGAAACATGCAATATTTAAATACCACAGTTTGGTTTTTGGATGCCGAGCGTGCAGCACTTCATTTCCTTTTTTCTGTGTTGCAACTTGTATAGTTTATATACCTCTAATAAAATTTATACAGGAAGCCATATCCATATATATTGTGTGTAGACATGGGCAACTCCACTCCTTTTTACTCACCTAGGATGTGTGTCAGATCTGAACATAATCTGCTCAGAAAAACTGGGCCATAATCTCTGCATGAGAAGCAATAGGGATGTGGGCGGGGTCGTGAGTGCCCGTTTGGCAGATGTTAGGTCACAACCACACCAGCATGAAAACAACCATTTAAGACTCCGTTATATTGTACTGTAGACTCACTACTAAATTCTGTTTTTTCATCTAATACAAGCCTATATTATTTTCAGTGTTCAGAACATTTATTAAATATAATCACCCCTCTCAGGTGCAGGATGATAACAGACCTCTGAAGTGGTGTTTCCAAAAATACAAAGCACTGAAAAGCACCGTGGCTCAGAGCGGAGAAGCTGCCATCCCACACATACATGCATGAACGCCTTTGCTCTCTGCAGTCATCCAGGCTGACGACACCAACAATAAGCAAAGATCTTCACAAAAATGTGCAGCATCAGCTAAATGTTATTATCTTTTTGAACCACTTCAATATAGTTTGGGACCCTTCGGCACTCAAGCAAAATTTTAGAATTACTTAAATCATTTGTCTACAGGCAAGTACATTTTAAACAAGACATTCCGCAGTGAGCTTCTTTCTTTACAACCATAATAATCACGCAAAACTCTAGCTACAAACAATCAAAAAATTAATATCTTTAAGCATATTTTCACAAATGAACGCAAGCCATATCTGTACCGTGTCCTCGAGAAAGGCGCCTTTACATAAAATTTATTATTACTATTAAGAAGTTTTTCATGTGAAAAAAGTCACTCATTCCATTACAGTCATTTGGGATAAGGTTGGCAAACACAGGATGAGGGGTGGAATGAGCTTACAGCTAAAACCATCAACAGGCAAGCTGGCAGCCAACCAAAAGGAAATTCTTAGTCTCCATTGTTGCCAATTTCAGTTCAGGGGAAATGCCATTTAGTAATCCTCATAACTATGCACAAGAAAGCTAAGAAGTAAGCTTGTGAACACAGACACACAATTAGTGAATGAACACAAGGTCACACCAGCCATCAACTGAATTCTGGAACCGGCGGCTTCTGTGATATTTAAATGCACATGTGTTCTCCTCTGTGCCCTAAAAATGCAACGCCTTCCTTGAACACAAAGAGTGGAAGAGAAACAGACCGTAAAGAAATCTCTTTGAAAGAGAAACACATGAGGCTCCACTACCCCGACCCTCATGCCTACAGCTAACCGCTATCAGCAGCAGCCACTGGCTACAACCAATTCAACCATGTGGTTGGGTTTACACTTTGCACTCGCCTGCTGCTTCACATGCAAATTAAACTCTTCCAAAGTGCATTCAATCACAGGGTGGCGCTGAAATAGATTTCTACAAACAAATATTTGGAGCAACAATTGACGCCTTTATTTCATCTACATTTTTACTGGCTGGAAACTGTTGCTTTCCTTTGCAAGTACCCGCTACCCCGGGGGAGGATTGTCTCTCGTCTCCAGTGCACAAACCACATCTGGAATCCTGCAAACCCTGTTAGGAAAAAAAAAAAAAAAAAAGGATAACCCCCTTTAGTTAAAAGCCTCCTCCCACTGGCCTTGCAGGCTATAATGGGCCACCGAAAGAATGTTTGCCCCTGTGTGCTCTCTCACTGCCGCCAAAAGCAGAACAGAGGAAGGCAGAGGGGTTACATTCCTCTCTGTTCTGTCCCAGTGCTGGCTGCCTGAATGAGTGGCTGTCTGTGTAAGTCCACAAGCTGATTCTGGACCAGTCAGCTGACAAGGAGGTCTTTCCCACAGCTGACCTGGAATCAGCTGGCAAACAGCACAGGTTTTCAAATTTAAATACCTGCAAATGTCCAAATATCCTTTTTGTGATTGTAAAACAAGTGCAAAAGAATTTCCTTCCAACTTAATGGAATCCCACTGAAAACATTTGAATAAGCACCATTATCAAAAACATCCCATTACATCACACAGGAAAGCAATGCAAGACTCTTGACTAGACAGGCGTTTGGATGTAAACTGCAGAATTCATTGACAACTGTTGGACAGGAGACAACAGAATAGATTCCTGTTGTGTCTATCCACCCTGAACTGTTCCTCCATCAATGAATCAGCCAATCACAGACAGAGAAAAGAAAAGAACCAATCAAAGCGCATGCTCCTTCAATTTTCTACAAACAAAGCATTCTCTATTGTTGTTTAGAGAAAGGTCATTTATTCAACCTTCCTCAAACATTTGTAGCTTCCTTTACCCTTTTAAAGGCTGCCAAGGACAAAGAATGCAGACAGGGAGACAAAAGATGCCAGGCAGCTTATCATGTAATCAGACCGCAGCCTTTGCAGAGACAGCGTCAGGATGCATTGTTTGATCCATTTGTCCTCAAAAAGATGTCATTTGCAGTTTGTCCTGAGCTGAAACGGCCCTATCTGCTGACTTGTCACAATGAAAGCATGTTAAAGTGGGCGGCAGAAGAACAAACAAACACTGTGTTTTCCTGCCCACCTTGGCAGCGCTAAAAAAAAAATGTTGTTTAGTAAGCCTGGGTGTGCCGGCGGAGGCTGGCTGTGGCTGCAGACTAATTCACTACCGAATGTACTTTAGAGGACACACCTTGGCTGAATATGTTGAAACTCTAAAAATAAAGATCAGAGAATAAACTGGATGACTTTAGTGTCAGAAACACACGCAACTGAAATAAACACGTATAAATAACCATTACGGAAACTGTATCTGATTATCCACTCTGCCCCCAACCTCCAGTTAGATGCTACTCCTGCATTTAAAATGTGTACAATAAGAAATCTTTGTATAGGGTCATTATCATTATAGTCAATGTAGTAATCCTTTGAAGCTTCTGTGCCTTACTCAGATACTACTGTGCTTGATTACGTCACCTTGGCAAATAGTTACAGTCAGTCAGCAGTGATGCTGACTGCTGCAGGCCCTTTGGATTGTGTGTTTTACAGCTTTCAGTGTTAG
This sequence comes from Pao palembangensis, assembly GCA_015343265.1. Lineage (NCBI taxonomy): Eukaryota > Metazoa > Chordata > Actinopteri > Tetraodontiformes > Tetraodontidae > Pao > Pao palembangensis. The sequence continues at coordinate 12,104,191 of CM027091.1, read as the reverse complement.
CTTATCCACCCACTTCGCTGTACTTTCGCTCTACCCCACGACATGAGGAATGTGTGCTGCTTTAACTGTCGTTTCACTGGCTGATGCAAAAACTGCAATAAAACCTCCAGTGGTGTCATTATGTATTCTGGCATGTTTCAACACGCGGTGGATGCAGCAGCAATGAGAACGACTTAATAACATGTTTGTTAGGCAACGACCTTAGCCTTTAACAAACGACACTTGCACCAGGTACTCTTGGGTTTTGCTCAACATGCCTCAACGGGCAACAGGAAATCTACTGCAAGGACAAACCGCTGCTCCTGCCACTGTCATTGTAGCAGACGTTCCAAAATGTTTGCAGCTACATATCAAGCGTTTGGGTCACCTCCATGTTGCTGATCAATGTTATAAGAAAGGAAAACTAATTAAACACATCTCACGTGAAAGAAACTGAGGTATTTGTTCCTGAGTGTGTGCAACAAGTGGCACAGCTAGCATGAATGCTACAGGAATTTGCCCCAAAGCTCCCCACTGTGCAAGGGGTGACCCAGCTCCAGCTCAGTAACAGGACATGTTCCACCCATCTGCTGTTTTGTTACACACTTTTATCCACCGCACTGATTAGAGGATTGAGTAATGTAGGAGAATGGACAACAGCCGTGGCTTACACAATAAACCTCATTCTGTTAATAATTTGCACGTTAAGTCCTCCTCTGGAAGAAACTTTGACCTGTCTGATCTCTGCACAAACATGGAGAGAATCCACTGAATCATCCAACTACAACTGCTTGGACAGCCAGACGTTAACGTCTATGCATCACACTAACAGTCATCCGGCCAAGTAGTTCATTAATAGATCCAGGTATAAAATGTTCAACATTGTCAAAATTTTACACCGTTACAATATTTATTCAAAGCTGCACATTGCAAGAGAATGAATGGATGAGGGTTAGTTTCAGTGTAAAAATAAATCTTATCGTCACAAGCTCTTGTGGCAACATTTAATTGTACTATATGTTCACCTGATCACCAGGGCCCCCATGACTTGAATTTCAGCATTAGAATTTCCTTTGTGAGCTCGATCCATTTTGCAGTCAGTCCTGACTATAATGGTTAAACACATTAGGTCTAGTCAAAACAGTCACTCTATACTGGGGTTGCCTAAAGGGCCAGAAAAAAAAAAAAAAACAAGGTCACCATTGTCAAGTTTATATGAGTGGGTGACTTACTGGAAGCTTAGGTGGAGTGGGTAAAATGTGCGACTTGCTCATTTCCGTGCAATAAAAAGAACACAGTTGTACTGCAGGGGACTGAACATGAGCCTTGCAGTGACTGTCTCAACATATAGCAACACTGTACACACTTACACACTGAAGGTTTGTCCGGTTTGGATAATGGTTATTAATGAAGAGCTGCCCTCTCATTGTGGTTTAACAGACTATTCTGCAGACATAATCAATATGTGTTTTTACTAAATCAATGACTCCACTTTCCACTGAGGTTCTGTGAATTGTGACTGCCTCAGAGTGAGGTTTTAAAACCCTGGGAACTGTAGAAATAGTTGTAAAAGTAACCATGTGAAGATTTTCAACAGCAGGTAAAGACTCCTGAAGATCTTTCCAGGACTTTCTAGAATTACTTATAAAAATTATAGTAAATCCGTTCATATGACTGGTAATACAGATACTGTGTGAATCACAGCAGCTTCACAGTTAAGACTTCAACATCTGCTTTGATTTGATCATCTTTTGCTGTGTTAAAGCCACAGAAATTCTCCTGTCTTATCGGCCTCCAACCAGCCAGCCACTGGGACTGGACGCCTTGATAACACATTACACCCTTCAAAAAATACCCTCTGACCGGCTGTTTCAGACTTCGGCCAGAAGAAGTCTGCACAATCACAATCTGAATTTAACTATAAAAATAAAAAATAAAAATAAAGTAACCTTTACGTTCAAGACGATAATGGTGTTATGTAAGCATAGCCAAACAATTTTACATTCCGATATGTTACCATACAGAGAAGAAGGTGGCGTAAGAGGGAGTTTGAGTAGAACAGAACAACATCGAGTAACATTAAAGGAGCAAATAGCAAAGTCGGACCGAAAGGGAAGATGGCTGAGTTAAAGCGAGGAATTGGAACAAGCTGCGGGCTTTTCAGAGCAGAACCGAGGCCGCGATTCGGTTTATAAGCTCCACTTCCCTTCCCATCCCATTCCTCCCCTGCCATTTTTTTCTAACCGCTGGCTCCGTTGCTCAGCCCGGCGAGACACGGCCCAGCTGGGCCCGAGCTGCATTCACTTACCTTCCTCTGCTGCTTCTCCCAGGCCGGATCCAGCAATAGGTCCCGGTCCCAGTCATTCTCCTGCTCCATGTAGGTCTGCGTCCCGCCGACTGCGGCTTGGTTATTGGCAGCGTGATAATCTACCATGTCAGCAAAAGAAACCTGAGTGCGCCACAGAGAGACTATCAGGGGTGAAAACGTACAAAAATAAAAAGGGGGAAAAAACGACAACGGCCCAAAACAGAGAGACGGGATGGGGAAGGTACAAGACCCAGGAAATTGGTCTTCTTTTCTCGCCGCTTTCAGCAGTAAGTGAACTCGTAACGTGAGGAATATCCGGCGTGTGCAGTCAGAAAATCCCCGCTGCTGTTGTGAGAAGAAAAGCTCTCACTCTGAACTGGGAGGCTGCTGGGAGGAACCGACCGCTCCTACACGCTGCTCGACACAACAAGATGGAGCCTCCGAGAACACTTGTTTCCGGTATGACCTTTCATTGTAATTGCCATGAATTATAATGCGCGACAATTTACTTACATAAATATCCACCAGCGACAAATTTTACTCTTAATTCCAGTTAAGTCGTATTTTTTTCTTTGTGGTTTGCATTTTAATACAGTTTTATGAATGTAGAAAACCTGCAACTTTCGACCTTAACTTATGTGGTTTTATTTTAAAGAACCCTATTTTACGTTGCGGTATGACTTTGTGTGGCTTCCGTGCGATTTGACACAGCCATAGAGACAGACAGTCATTAATATTCATATAGGCTAGCGTTTGAACAGAACAGATGCTCCTTAGATAATAAAACATATAATTTCTTAAAGAATAAAAATCTGAAATGTTTAAACATTAAGAATCTGTCGGTCTTTTTTGTCTATTAGCATTGCTGTAAATTTGGGGTCACGTATATGCTCTGTGACTTGCACAGAAGTAGCAAAATCATGCTTGTGTGTCTTGATTTGGATTTATTGGTCCCACTCGTTGTATTTATTAATTTAATTAGACGGAGGTGCACCTAGCCTAGAGTCATGCTTTTGTGAGCCCATTAATTTAACATGGACTCCAATTACATTACAGCGATTCAGTATTGGATGGTGACTGTGCCACCTACAGCATGTATATACTGTGCCAGACCAAATGTAAATTGTTGGCATCAATATCCGACACAGGGCAGGTCAGTGAGCCCCAAAAGTTCAGATGTATAGACTAGTATTTAAAAGCGCAGTATGGTAGCGTATAACACAACATAGGAGTGTAGCGCCCCCTAGTGGTCTTTCTAAGATAGAAAGATAGATCAACCAACGTCACATTACATTAAGAAATGTAATCCTTGCTTTATTTGACACATTTTTCCATCTGAAAAATTTCCTGTTGGTTTAACTGAGATTTGAGGAAAGTGAATGCACAGACTTTGACTATTTACACATTTTATATCCTTTATTAGAAACATGTCAAAATCATATAAACACCAACATTCATCCAAACATGAAACGTACATTATTTTTTTTTTTACAATTCATGACAAATATCCATTCTTTAGGGTAAAGAAATCTTTTAATATTAAACTAAAGGTAATTAAATGAGACCAAGGAAATATAACTCTTTGTACTGAATGTAGTTCTTACATATTTCCATATTTAGTCTTAGTGTGATGTTTTTAATTTATGTTACCATTCCAATTACTTTGCCTTTTTTTTTTTTTTAGAAAAAATCATATCAAGTCAACAACTTCACTGACTTATATATCGGTTTTATTTTCTGTGTTTTGATGACTATACAGTGTTCTGTTGTCTTCTGTTAGGAATGACATAAATAACATTTTAATGACCAAAATAAGTCAGTGATGATGTAAACCTGCTTAGTTAATTGGAACCATGATTAAGTCATAATGTAAATAGTTTTTTCTTAAGAAATTACTTTGAATAAAACGACATTTAAAAACCAAAACCTGTGTAAAAATTAAAATAACTCTGTATCCAAGCACAGGGTCAGTTGTACATGGTCATGTGGAGCCACTGGAATCATGTGGAGAACAAAAATCTGCTTATTCGTCATTCACATAAATTAAAATGGAAAAAAATGAGTTTTAACATACCTGCCTGTAGGTCACAGTTATGGATCCCAGCCCAACCATGTCATATGCTTGAAATTTAACTGCAAAATATGCAGAGGAAAAAAAACAATGTCACATATTCAAAATGAAGGATTTAAATAATTTGTTTTGGTTTTTTGTTTGCTTTTTGGCTTACTTACATGTGTTGTAATGTTAATTTCTAACATTCCCAGGCCTACTTATATGTATTTTCCCCTCACTCACAGATCATGTTCTCCAGTTTCAGGAGCAGGTAGAGGAAGCCAGGGTAGCTGATGGTCATGTCTGGCTCAGTGTACCTCAGTCCAACAAGCTGCATTATCAGATCATCCACAACGATGCCTGCAGCAGAGACCACATGCAGGTCAGAAGAAATGATTCCAGTAGATTAACTGGCAGGGGTAGGGCAGGTGAGTGTACCTCACGAATTCGCAAGTAAAAAGATGAAAATGTGGGTAGTGGCCCCCTCTAGTGGTCAATCTGAGATGGTCAATGGGGGAGCGTTAAATTTCTTTGAACGCTTTCCAATCCTGTTTATTAAGTGTACATCTGATTTTTTTATAAATATATTCATCAAGATATCTTCAATTCATGGTCCCACCTGCTGCCTTGAGAGAGGGGCCGACCTCTTGATACTCAAGACGCTTAGTTTTGTTCTTGTCAAATGCCAGGAAGATATCCTATAGAGAAATTCAATAAAAGAAATTGATTAAATAAAACAAAACACAATGCAATTCTCACATCATGTGTAATTTTTTTTATAATGCACTCAACTGTGACCATCAACCAGTAAATATATAGGTAAAAATGTATAAGGGTAATGTACCGTCCACTTCCTGATTTTGTCCCACAGGATCTGGAATTCTGGCCAGTTTAGCCTGGCGACGCCTTGGGTCTGTGAGAAACGCTGGAGTCAAGGAAGAGGGAACAGTCCTCATGACATGTCATAATGGTATCAACTCACAGGTCACATGAGCAGAGCCTGCATAGGATCCAGGGTTCATGTCCCTGTTCATGCGTTAACTTTCTGAACTAGCACTGAATGGAATTCCAAAAATTAACCTGATAGCATAGAAAGATTGTGAATAGATGTCTTAGCTACACCCCTAACTTACAGTCAAGTAAATTTAATAGTTGAGGACAACAACAAAAACCCAAATGCATCTTGTAACATGTAGAAACATTAAATAAATGTTGATCTGATCAGGGACTTGAATCTGAGTTCAGTCCATCAAAGACCATGTTTATTTTCACTTTTACAGTTTGTTCATTCAGTCATTCCTAATGGAGTCATAAAAGTGCTGAAAAGGAAAACCTTAAGAATTGATACACAACTGTTAATTTCAAGGATACATCCATGAGGACCACCATGCTCTTGCACTGCTCCAAAACCAAGAACTTCTCACTCCCAGCTAACACTGTAAAGAACAAAAAGTAAAATAATCACGTTTCAGTTTAAAATATAACATGTCAATAAAGAATCCAACATAAATGACATAATGAATAAATAATTAGCTTATTTTTCTTCTCTGTGTTGCTGGATTTAATGCAATGAAGCTATCTCTCTCCTACTGGAGACTTCCAGTACTGCAGTGTTAAACTCACCTAAAAATCACCTCAGAAGACAAGCAAGTATTTTTTTAAGAGAATTATGTGTGGACAGAGATTACTTAAAGCCTGAGAATAAAGTTGAAAGAAAAAAAGAAGGAAATAAAATGGTACTCCACTGACCTCCCCCCTGTATGGCTTCAGTCAGCAGCTTGTACAGATGCTCTGGCTTGCAGAATCCATGCTGACAACACAAATCATTATACAGTCACAACACAAAGGTGCACAGTGCAAAGAGGTATTTCATGCACGGACATTCCAAACTCAAGAATGACCTTGTGAAAGACCCTACCTTGTTGCAGTGTTTTTTGAAAAGGTGTCTGGCAGCTTCCAGAGAAGGAAGAGCAGCCTGATGAGGAAATGTACGCTGCAGAAAAAAAGGGAACTTTTTAAATACAAAGACTTTATTTTGGCTGTTAGATCCCACAACAGAGTAAGATCACTTGATCTCAGCATGGCTGAGCTTAATGACATCATTTTTCTGCCACCCAAAAACAGTCTTTGTAGAGACTATGCACAGTGCCTGTTTCCTAAAACAATATCTCTATCTTCAATGAAAGGTTTGTACGGAAAGACATTTAATTTGAGCCCTGTTTAATGTTATTCTTTACCTCTGTTATTGAAGAGATGTCTTGTGGGAGCAGTTTGTCAGCTGGACTGTGGGAAAAGAGAGCAAAAACAACAGGGAGCTCAAGTTTAAAGCAGTAAATAAAGTTTAAATAAAAAAAAGCTGGACATTAATGAGCTGAAATCATCCTTCCATTACAGAAGACACATACACCATTCACACACACACACACACACACACACACACACACACACACACACACACACACACACACACACACACACACAGCATTTGTGAGTTATTAATAATTAAACGTGTCAGTTTTGAATTTTTAATATCATCATAACTACAAGAAAATATTTTAATGATGACTAATGGGTGAGTAATACCATTCTACATCCACCAGCTCCATTAACTCTCTGACCCACCCTGAAAGGTTGTCTGTCTCTGTCAGTACCCGAAGCAGGAATTCTCCCTGTTGATTCGGTTCAGAGGTAGAGGGGATAATAATGTAGCGACCAGGCGGCAACGAGCTGCGGAGAACAACCTCCCGGCGAGAGGAGTATTGAGGACTGAAGAGGACGGGAGACATTTTACTTAAGTCCTTAGGTGACAGGTTTGTCTTCTCTGGGTGGGCCTGCAGAGACATGTATGCTGACTGTTAGGTCGATATGAGATCTCATAAATGATAAAAAGAGCAGCATTTTAAGGAGAACCACATAAATTTGTGTGTGTGTGCATACCTGGTACACATGCAGGGCTATAGAAAGGTTGATACCACTGCGTCTCTGGTATTTCTGCATCAGTGCTAAAACCAAGGAGCAGGTCTTAGAGTCGTGTCTGCTCCCATCCACCTCTGACAGGGTGAAGTTGAACTGAGGGTTCTGCCAGAACAAACCTGGAAACACACAACAAACATCAGTTCTTTTCTGTACTACTTTACACTAAGCATCAACACATCACCCCGGACTCACAATAATGACAGTCTTATTGTTGTAGATCTCAGCAAACAAATACACTGTTTCTGACCTAAGTGCTCTTTATGAAGCAGGACAGCTTCTGTATTAGTTGACACAAGCAGAATATTTATGTGTGTTGAAGATATAAAATATATGCCGCTCATACACATAGGTTTTTATCACAATGTTGTGTCTCTTACTCCCTATCGGGGGGCCGCCAGCTGTGATACTGGGCACCCAGTTCCCGTGATGCATGCTGCAGGACCACGGCTGCATGCTAGAGCCTTGGAAAGCCTCGGTCAGGTGACACACCTCCATCACCTCAAAGTTCTGTCGAAAGTCTGACACCGACATCCTAAAGCAGGGAAAGGTTTGTCTGTCAGTGGGATGTTGACCTGCATGCTTCAAAAAATATCCTCTTTGTCCTCATAATATTGATGATTTATTTCAGTAATGTGTATTCAGATGGCACTACAAACTCACCAGAACTCCCCATCCTCCCGACTGACTCTTTCCAGTCGATTCTGTTCCTCAGTACTCACAGTGTTCCACTCTGGACTGGAAAAAGGACACGATTATATTAAAACTGCTAAAACCTTACAAAAGATTGTTGCAGGATAATGTGATTTGGGTATCAAATTTACAACGCCAATCAGGTAAATGAATATGCTTTCCAACCCTTTCAAGTCACTCCAGGGCCCTTCCCACTCTGTGTTGCCCCAGGGGTTCAGGAGCCGCACCAAACATTCAGTTCCACGTGTGGTTTTAACCTGTCAGACACAAGGAGACAGGCAGAAAAACATTTAAGAAAAAAGCTAGACATAAATAACAAACTGGGTCTTTACCTTCTCTACTGCTGTCAGAGAGTAAGCATGTCTAAACATGATCCCCAGTTCATTCTTCTGTTCCAAAGGTCCCTGGAGAAAAAAATAATCCACCCACATTCAGGAAAGAGCACAAATCCATGAGTCATCACACAGGAGGTGATGTTCAGCGGGAACTTGTCCTGCTTGGTGCTTTTCTCGGAGGTTTAGAGGTTTAAACAGGACCTGACATGTCAGCTCCCGTCAGTACCTGGCTGTTCGCACAGTTGATGAGAGCTCCTTTGGACAGCAGGTAACTCAGCAAGGCCGGCAGGTCCCTGGGCAACGCCGCAATGTTCAAGACTTCAGTCACCCCACCCGTCATGTCCACCATTGCCTCATGGGGGAAGCCCATATCCAGGGCTCTGTAGCCTCCTTTCAGCCTGCAGTCAACAGGTTCCAGGTTGCAAAAAAAAAAAAAAAAACAAAAAACAGATTATTGCCGCATTACTTCAACTGTGAAGGTAAAAACATGCAAAAATTACAAGATGAGTCCCAACTTCCCTGTTCATTCTGTACTTGCCCAGAGGTAATATAAGCGATGGGTGCTGTAATTACACTTTATTACTAGCTGCTGGAGCGATTTGACTTACTTTGCATAGGCCTTCTCCAGGAGAGCACTCCAGAACTCACACTTATCCGGAGAGCTGAGGTAGATCAGTTTGTCGTCCACAGTGGGCAACAAGTCATCGATCCTCACCTCTTCCCACTGGCCGTATACCCAGAACTACACACAGGGGAAACAAAGAGGCAGGGGGTGTTAAGTATTCAGTTCTAATGTATGAAAGGCTTTATTTGGGTATTTACTCTGAAGGTGAAGCAGCCTTTGTAGCCGTCCTGAAAGCTCTGCTGCAGAGGCACCACTTGCTTGAGCAGAGAGGGGTTCACAGACAGAGATGCTATTGCAGAGAGCAGCCAGCAGTCATCTGTGGAGAGTCAGAGGTGAGAATCAGTCAGGAGCTTCACTTATGCTGTGAACATTAGCAGAGATCTGTCACTATTGGTGCCAACATCTGGCTGAGATAAGAGCTCAGGTTTTATTTATGTGTCAGCTGAAATCTCATCCGTGATGTGGAGTTATGTCGCCTTCATGGATCAGATATGTGACCTGTTACTCAAGTAGTTATTTTTTAAATGTTTTGCATGAGCTGGACACGGGCTGACTTACTCAGTTTTCCTTGGCAGATATCTAAACGCGTCGCTCCTTTTACAATGAATTTGGGCGAAGAACAGAGTTCCTAAAACAGGATGGTTTAACGGTGGAGGGGACAAAGAAAGACACGAAAGAGGAAAGAAGTTAATGGATGACACAGAAAACAGGATTAGTGAATCTGTCAGAAAAGAAATGTTAGCATGTGTGACAGGATTTTCCTACCAAAAACACTATTACGGGGAAAAAAAAACACACTCTTGTATTTTTTCTCCACAGTAGCTCTTTAATTATGACAGTTTACTTAAAATTCTTTAAACAGGAATCACACATGGTGTTTGCAGTAGTATCTTTAGAGGTGGAATCCTCTGGTTAGCCACCACAGTGAGACACAAACATGCATCAAACAGCCTTTTAGGAAATTACCATCGAACCTGTGCTTCTATTTGTGATAATGTCATCAGCCGTAGCTACTGTCACCTGATTCTGCGTCATCTGATGTTTTTATATTGTAGCAAATGTTTGCCTGACATCAGCAAACAAGAACTTAGACAATTGGGAACCCAAATGGTGTGTTTGTTAAAGTCGTCTGTACTGTTGGTACTAGTGACATGAGCGGTGAAAGGGTTGATGTCCGCCTGCATGAGCGTCAAACAGCAGAACCAGTTATACAGGTCTGGCATGAGTCACTGACATGCAAAACAAAAAGTAGAATCTGCTGATAACCATAACATTTTACAGCCCTGCTGCACCAAGATAACACAGAGGTGTGTATGATCACAGTGATATCCTGAACAGGATTTCTCTGCTCACAAAGAATAAATGTCTATATTTCTGGCAAAGGAAAAGAAAATGGTGATTAGGTGTACAAGTGCTTGCAGGCTTTAGACTAGTTCAAACCTGTTTAGATGGTATTTAGCCGGCACTGCTGTTTTTTTGTTTTTTAGATTACATAAACTTTGAAATAAACAGCAGTTTCCACAACATTTAACTTCAACTCAGAAGGGGAAAAAAGCAGGTAAACTCCACCCAGATAATCTACACCAGTGGTTTAGTGTCAGTTATGTCAGCACGTTTCAGAGGAAGACCTCAGCCTGTGTGGGGGCAGGTTTCTCCTTGATTTTTGACCTTTATGTGGGGCGAAATTAAAACAAATCAGAATTAAGTGTTGCAGCAAATGCAACTGAGATCTTGTGCCAACACTGACACATTTGTGGTAAATGACATGAGGATTTAATGTTTTCTCTTCACATCTGCCACAACAGAACATAAAAGACCTCCTGATTTATTATTTTAATAGGTAACATATTTACAGTCATATTCAGCGAATTGAAGTAAAAAACAAATAACGCCCGAAACATCCATCAGTGTGTTTAACGGTAAATCAGTCAATTATGACATAATTTAATGTACGTTAAATTGTGACTACCATTTAAAGTAGTCACACAGGCGCTCCAGTCTGCATCTGCGGGTTGACTCTATATTTAAATAACTGTATATATATGCATCAAAATATGACGTTTCCGACAATGAGAACATTAATAATATTCTTGTAAACACTGCAAATATTCATATTTAAAGTTTCATTTTGGTCACCTTTGGTCGTTTCCACTTGACCGCGGGCAGCATCTCCAGCTCTCCCAGAGGAAAGCGTCGGTCCACGAACAGTCCGTCCAAGTCCACGGTGGGTTCCTCTGCCTTCTGCAGACTCATGTCTCCGGTCATGATGTCGCTCAGCCAGCGGCGGGACTGCGAGCCGAGCAGCTCGTCTGAGCAAACCGAGTCTATGTCATCTTCCAGCGCAGGAAAAGAACTTTCCGACGACACGCTCAGCGACTTTATCATGGCGGGTCTCACTAACCTATATAATATATATACACACACACACCCGATCCACGTCCTTCCTGCACCTCTGCCTGTCAGGATTTACGATTTACCGCAAACAGCTCCAAGGCACACTGTAGACCCGCCCTCTGAGGAGTACGCTCACCTGGCCGGAAACTCCTCCCCTCACCTTCGCTACCAGCCCCTCCCACATCCTTTTCCTTCCTGGTTTCTCAATAAATCAACAACCATGACGTCATTACATAGACAATAATGTTTAGCACTAACAGCTTCCCAATGTACTTAATTATACTTGACTAAATGTACCCAATTAAAAAAAAAAACAACTTGGTTGTAAAAGTGTTTATGCAGCAAGAGTTTAAATGAAGAGTCAAGACCCTGGTTTTATTTAGGAAGTCAAATAATTCCCTGAAGTGGAAACTAAGAAAGAAAACAGTGTGAAGAACCATACACATCAATGTTGTTAATGATAAATTACCTTTATTGTGAAAAAGATGTTGATGAAAAACAACCCGGTGGACTCTGTCATCATTGAGGTGTGTGTGTTTGCGTGAGTGTGCATGCGTCACTGAGATGTAGCCATGATGCTGGATACACCTGTGAAAAGACAAACAGCAGAATGAACCCAGAGCTTCAGATGTCTGAACATCAGCTTTAGTAGGACGAGCACTAACTCTCAAAGTCGATTTTCTCCACGATGTTTTTGGGCTTGATGCTCTCTTCCTGGTTGAAGATGAAGATCTGCCCCTCCTCATTTTCCGTCCAGCCATGCTTGTTCATCCAAACCTTCACCTGCGTGTCTGCTCAGACAGATGGAGGGTGTCAGTATTGATATAGCGGACTGAGATGTTTGACTGTGGTGGGTTTAATGGTGTTCTCCACAAGTCTTACCCAGAGGGTCTCCCAGCATCTCGGACAGTAAACGGCGCCCAATGGTCTGGTAGGTGATTCCCACCACATGGCAGATGACTGAAAAAGACAGTAAATATAAAATAATATTTTTAATCTAGCTCACGTTTATTCATCTCCATCTTCTTCACTCAGCATCATTGGTGTCTGTGTCCTGAAAACTTCCCAGCTCAACCAGTGATGTCACACTGGCCCTGATGTCCACTGTTCTGAGTCACAACGCCATACTCACACTTGCGAACGGAGTCCTCGAAACCAGTGATGCCATCAATGAGCTCTCGGTTCTCCTCCAGGTTTGTCTGTGAGGAGGAGGAGCTGACAGGTGAACACTTTCGCAAGTTTGGAAAACGGAAAAACGTTACAAGGAAATTCTCTTATTGACTTATTGAATTAGTGAGTCAGATCACAGCCTGTTAGTCCCAGGTTTAACAGATGCCTTACATCCAACATGCGCGTGTGCGTCTCATACCCAGAAGCTCTGAAAATGGCAGGTCTCCAGCAAATTTCCCAGGAACAGGATCTGTCTGATGGGGCGTTCCTCTTGCTGCGACACTGTAGTCAAGGAAACAGGACCCAAACCCCTTATACACAGAGATTCTGAGTGTATTCCAGTATCCGCATCTCAGGATTAGAGATTTTTTAGGTTTTTTGGGACTTGTCCAGGGCATACCACACCTCATACCTGAAAGCAGCTGGGATAGAGGGATGGATAGTCTTAATATAGATATCCATCCATCCATCTATCTTTAATCGCTTTATCCCTTAAATCTGAAATAAAAAAGACTGGACAACAGAAGAGTCTGTTGTAGCTGCAGCAAAAGGATACATGAGTCTGGTCAATCATGCACTTGCAAAGAGTGAAATCAGTGTGAGGCAGGTTGGTCAGTGCCTTCAGCAGGATCTGCGAGGTCACAGTAGTCTGGAAGTAGGCTGGGTTGAACTGGTACCTGCAGACATTTAATTGTAGAAAATAAATTATTACCCTTTATTCTGTTAAAGGAAATATAAACAACAATGGAGAGAATAAATAACATCTACATGGCAGAATACTGAATAGCAGACAAAATACCGCAGGAAACAAGTAAATAGAACAAAGTACTGTGTATTTGTGTAGTTGTAATGTTTAAATCATATTACCCTTATCTTTCATGATCTGCACATTGCAGACACCATAACTTACAGCTTTAGGACCGCCAGGTTGGCCTCCAGATCATAGGCATTTTCTTTAGCTTGTGTTTCCACGTAACGCTCCAGTGTTGCAAGATTTTCTGGGTTGTATCTGCAAGGTGATTTAAGTGTTCATGGCATCAATGAATCAAAATAGATACATTAATGTGTAGGTCAAACAGCGATTTCTGTTTGAGCACTGCAACAATAATACAGCTAACTTTTAGATTGCTCGATATTTCCTCACGACACCATCATAAACGGAAGCTCATGAAGTTGCATTTTGACGTTTTATTATAATAGATTCATTATATGAGCTTGTCATGTAAGTGATGTTAAACATTCCCTTCTTCCACTATTCACCATTAATATCCTAGCTTCTTCATGAGAATGAAGACAAACGCAGATATTTACCATAAACAACAATATGACAATATGAAATTCAAATAATCAAGAATTCGCATGTCCGTGTTATTTCAGATTAACGGAAATAATAAAGAATCCTAATGTAACAAGTAGACTCTATACATCTGTGTGAATAAATACTATTTACACAAAAAGTGTGGGAACTTGATAATAGTTTTCAATGTGGTGATAAACCGAATATAGTGCACCAGCAATTCATGGTCGAATGGTTTGTAGCCAAGTCAACATTAGCTTTTAACATTAGTAGGCTAAGCTAGCAGTCAAGCTCCTTCCTTATGTTACGATTCTTTAAGGACCACATACCTATCAATTCCTCGCAAGAGCTTGCCTACGTTTGCCCTCATTTGCTCAAAAGACGACATTTGGTCCAAACGTTTATGTACAAATGCAGAGATTTAAAAAAATATCTAAAATCCACACGTGGGCCAGAGAAGAGAGAAGGTACGGGCGGAAAGAGGAAAGTGTCGGAGCGAAAAGACCAACGCACGGGCGGATGCGGAAACCAGACGGACACACAAAATCGAAGGACCAATGCAAGCTTTTTGAAGATAGCAACAGTTGGTGTGTTAAAAGGGCTTTAGTGCCATCCCGTGGCCAAAATGTGAAAGGTCTTCTATTACACCAAAGTTAGCGTTAATAGTAATATTATACGCTTAGTACTTTCACTAATTTCAAAATAAAATACGTTAATCAACTTGGATGACAAGGTCTGATTGGTCTACTTGGACTTTAATACTGTTGAAAAAAAGCAGGTAACTGAAATGCGACGTGGTTTTATTACGACTGCTAGTAATACAACGGCTTTTTTATTTTTGAAATGTATTATCAACGATATCCTGACAATTTTAATGATAAGAGTTGCAAGAATTAAGATAAGATAAGAGAGACTTTATTCATCCCACAGTGGGGAAATTCTTTTGTCTACAGCAGCAAAGGGGGTACAACAAAACAGAACAGCAGTATGGAGGTAAAAAACAAGTAAAATAAAAAATATATATTAATATTAATGTAAGAAAATATTGCACAGGTAAAATAGCACAACAATAACAATAGTGAACAACAACAACAACAACAAGAAGTGAAGAAAAAAAGCCCTGTGTGGGTACATAAATACGTGTCACTATAGTGTTGTGTTGTACAGTCTGATGACTGTAGGGAGAAATGACCTGGGGTAGCGCTCCTTCCTGCACTGGGGGTGTAACAGTCTAGTGCTGAAGGAGCTGGACAGAGCCTCTACCGTGTGGTGCAGGGGGTGGTGGGGGTTCTCCATAATGAATGTTAGTTTGGACAACATCCTTCTGTCCGCCACCTCCTCGATGGACTCCAGGGTGCAGCCCAGGACAGAGCCAGCTTTTCTAACCTAAATTAAACGGTAAGTAAAAGGTAATTTACTGCGGGTCTGATTGAGAAATTTTTAACACCGCGCGCAATTTATTTATTTGTGATTAATATTGGGTTCGAGGTTCACTTTTCAGTTGTTGTAGTTGCGAATTATTGACACCGGAGGGCATATATCATCCACTTTATCTGCATCAATTAAGGTCAATAAATTGATTTACTGAACGTTATTAAGAGATATTTGGCGAAAATAAATGTATGCATAATAATTCCACGTTTTATCCTTGTTGTGACCGGGAGATAGTTTGCAATGACAAATGTTTGTAGATAGCGACACCTAGTCCGTTTTAAAACGCTTTGGCGCCACCGTGTGGTCACAATGTGGGGTTAAAACTATAAAGTTAGCGTTAATAATAATTATACCGATAGTACCGTCACTAATTCCAAAATAAAATACCTTCATCAACTTGTTAAATGATTGGATGGCTGGGACCGATTGGTCTACTTCAGCTTTAATACTGTTGAGAGAAGGCAGGTAATTAAAATGTGACATGGTTTTATTACAGATGCTTATAGCTAATAATACAACAGCTTTTTTTTTTTTTTTTTTTTTTTTTTTTTCATTTTTTTTACATTTTGATATCCAGGAGTACATAACATACGTATCTCAGTGTTTTGGTGACCGCGGTGATTCTTCTTGTTGTTGTAGAATACCACTTTCTCAGTATTTCATATAGATACTTTTAGGTAAACTAAGAAGCATTTATTTGCAGTTATAACATTAGCACATTATAACACTGTCTTTTCTTTTAACTCCATCAATAAAAAGTCAGAGTGAAGAACTGTTGATGTCTGGTCATGTCGTATTCAAGAGCATATCTTTAGAAATCTACAGGTGATATAAAGGAGCCATTTTATGAAAGGTCTGACTGTGATCCAAAGTTCTGGCTGTAATGTTCATTATTTGGTTTTGCACAGCTGCTGCTGTGGAGTACTTTGGAGGAAGTTTGCAGAATGTGGTTGTTGTGCCAACATCACTATACAGCTCTGTGCTGGAAGCCTTTGATTTATTCACAGTATCTTGTGTACAAGTTTGTTTCACATTTAGTCATAACCTTATCAGTCCTGCTTTGGTGACTGAGTTCAATTTCTCGTGGTTACATGGAGCTAGCTAGCCTGTGAAATGTGTCTGTTGGTTGTGGGAGTTTGTGGACCACATGGTAGAAACTGAAAAGAGGCAGATGAAGCAGAGCGAGGAGGAACAATGGTGTCAAATGGTGAAGGTTACCACGATCACAGTGGGCAGGCACATGTCGGTCTTACGCTTCTTCTATTTTCTATTATTATTATTATTATTATCATTATTATTTTCTATTATCTATTTTCTATTTGCCTTATTTTCTAAATCTTCTAGCTCATCCTTAAATCTGAGCTAAGATGATTTTTTTTCCTCCCAGTTTACTTTTATTGGATATAGAAATCTTTTCAGATCAAATACACAAGTTTTTATCTGCTTGCAGGTTGTAACGTGTGCCCTTCATTCTGTTGAGAAATGCTACTGAACAGGAAGAAGCAGTATACACACGCGCATACATTTTTTTACTTCTATCTTTGTGAGGACTTTCTTAAGTATAATGTATTACCCAGCCCCTTACACTAACCCTTAACATCCCAACTAACCCCCTGACCCTAATCCTAACCTAAACCCAGTTCTATCCACAACAACATAAGTATAAGTCTTAATAAGTCTTAACCCTCAAACAGGCCTGTGAAGTTTTGAGGACCAGCCAAAATGTCCTCACTTACCCTTAATGTCCTCACTTTGCTTGCCGAATGAGTATTTTTAGTGAGTATTATTTTGTAACAGCATTGAGCAAGTACAAGTACACACCAAATACACAAACACACAAACTCAGCAACGGGAAACAATATTAGAATATCAAATGAATTGAAGAAAAGTGTGTGTGATATAGGGAGGAAGTGACAGAGGGAGGATCAACTAAAGTATGAGAAGTACTAACAGGAAGGTGTGTGTGTGTGAGAGAGAGAGAGACAGAGAGAGAAAGAGAGAGAGAAATAGAGAGACGCTAATATCAGTCAGCGAGAACAGATATTTTGCTCTTCAGCGGCAGAGTTGATCTGAGGGTTTGGAGTGACAGCCGATGTAGCTGTTAATGAGTGTGTGAGTTTTGAGTGAGGGAGGGATGCATGACATGCCTGAGCAGGAATTCCACTGAGACCCAACCTCAACATGGACTTCCAACACAGAGTCGCTCTGGATATCTCCACCAGGAACCCTCAGGATGATTTTGAGATCCTGCTGAGAGTCGGAGGAGGAACCTACGGAGACGTTTACAAGGTCAGAGCCTTCATCAGCCAGTTTTAAACCTGCTCTGCCTTGAAACTGCGACTCAGAGTAGCTCTTCTTGAGTCTGTGATAAATCTAAAAATATGAGAATAGGGCGTCATGAAACAGTTGAGAGGAAACTGTTTTCTAAATGCAAATATATTGCTGTAAAAGGAACCTTTGCATGAATCAAAGTCACGCATGCTTTCCTCTGACCACCTGTCAGGCATTTATGTGTGTTGGAGCAGGAACACACAACAAATTCTATTGTGTAGCTTTTAAACTAATGTTTTTCTGCTGCTGATAAATTCTTGTTGAGCAGAAGGAAATTGTGATAGATAATATATATAATTGTTTCAGTGGTTTATAATAATCCAGAGTTCAGTGCAGATTTTCTGGAGGAAGTGGTTTGATGAAGAAGTGAAAGCATGCTTGTGAATATGTATGTGATATCTAATATTTAAAAAAAACAACTCTACATTTAGAGAAGAAAAGCTGATTTGAAGTCTCAATAAACTCAGCCAAACCATGTGACAAAAGTCCCAGAACAGAAATCTGGTTAACGTAATCTTGTGTTCATATGTTGGTTTTCTTTTCATTTATAAAACCTCACAAAATAAACTGATCCTAAACGGGTTTAATCTTGCTGCTTTTGGTTGTGCAGAAACACTCAGCACACAATGAATGAAACTGTAAGACCAAAGCTGTTGTTCTTCTCTTTCATGGGATAAAATATGTTTTAATATGTTAAAAAAAAAAACTTGTGAAAATAACTAGCAAAGTAGGTCACCATCGCAGTGATCAAGTGCACATGTGTGATGTGCTGCTGCACAGGATAACAACAATTAGCCTGCAGTTGCAGCACTTTTGCAGCCGTGACAAAATAGCCATGCATGTGTGTTTGAGCCTACTTTTCTTACCCTGTTAATGGGCCCCTTTTATGATTGTAGCTGGATTGATACAGCAAATGAGAAGCTCATGGCTTCGTTTGTTGTGTTGTTTGGACGTGGATCTGCTGGCATGTAGTCGATCAGGATTAACTCCTGTCGGGTTTTTCACCTCATCTCATCCATTTTCATTGTTACCTTTGTGCTACAAATAGATCCTGGTGCAACCTGTTGAGCAACAACAGGTGGATCTACAGTAGAGACAGTCTAAAATTACATTTTGAGTTTTATATTTTTTTTATTTTTATAAATTCACCCACGAGCAACTGTTCCTGGGAGCACAGTGAGGCTAGCTGTGTTAGCTGCAGTGCTGCTGATCCATCTTTGATCCATACTTGTTACTGGCCAATATTAAAAGATCTGTATCAATTAGAATTAAATTAATTAGTAATTAGGCACCTTGATACTGAAGATGCACTAGCAAGATGCTAACAGGAGAGTATGAGCTGGCTGCTGCTGTTGGTTTAAAACCCATCGTATTTTTGTGTTTTAATGTGTTGTCTGTGTAGATTCTCACTCATCCAGGTCATGGTTATCCAAAGTAGATCTTTCTGTGTCAACTGGACTGAAAGGTTTCCTTGAAAACGTTTCGTCCTCTCTCCAGAGAGCTTCTTCAGTTCTAAGTTTGCTGGGGCAGAGCTTGAAAGCTTTAATGTGTTATACTAATCTTTGCATATAATGGTCACGTGAGGGTGAAGGAAATATCTTTTCTAAGAACTATAGAAAGATATTTTTAAGCTTATTTTGATTGTGGTTAATTTATCTGTCTAAGAAATCAACACATCTTTTTTTAGCTCAACTTTCGTCTCCCTGGGAATCATCACTGATTCAAACTGTTAGTAACTTTGTATCTGATGGTGCCAGGGTGCTCCTCTCTTACAGGAAAGGTCTGGTGCTCTTCATCAGATGTGGCTTCTTCTAACATGGTGGATTTGCTATTGTTCTTTGATGTGATGCAGCTCTAGTTTCACGCTGGTGCCTCACCAACGGGATAAGCTGCAGCTGCTGTGTGTTCAAGCTCGACAAAGGTGACATATGTGAGACATATGAGCAGTGGTCACACAGCGTGAGCAGGCACGGTATGTTTTGTTGAATAAAACGAATAAATAAAGGCTATCATTGGACAGGAGACTCATCAAAACCATGCTCTGCTGGACAGAATATATCAGAATATAACAAACATGTTTACAGAATGTTACAGCCAGACCCTCAACCACATCTTATTTTTTGCTAACTGACTCAACAACATGTGGGTGAATGAAACCAGCCGCCTTCTTTCTGTCTGTCTGTCTGTCTGTCTGTCTGTCTGTGGGAGATTTGACGTTAGTTGTGTGTGAGTTAGCACCATCGAGGCAACTTTTTTTAATCTGGTAAGTTATTGGCATACGGTTGCATTTGTGCGTGATTCTAAATGACAGGAAAGACTCTGACTGATGACCAGGCTACTCAAAAAAGAAAATGTTTTTGTGGAGGGCCTGTGGCTGAAGCACTGACGCATCACATGCATCTGTGTGTGTGTTTTTTTATTGATCACCTGCTGAGCGTGTTTCCTCTCAGTGACCCCTCTGTTGTCATAATGGAGTGTGACAAAATGTTCCATCTCCGTTGCTCTCAGACCATAAATGCTTTTGCTTACGCGATAGTCAATCGCCTGTTTCTAAAAATAGATTAGTCAAAAACAAAAACAAAAAAAAAGTACAGTTGCAACTGCAAATGTGTGAACCGGTAGCTCTTTAAGAGCAGTGAGTATCATGATTTAGTTTTTGCTAACAAACTATCAGTTCAAGCAAGGCTGAAATCAGAGGAGTGTTAGCACAGATGCCTGCACAATGACTGTTTCTGAGAGCTATCAGCGCGATGATTCCTGGAAGAAGCGTTCAACTTTTACACAAAAGTCACAGCTGCATCGGACAAATTTAAGTGTTTCGACAGCGAAGAAGCCACTCTTGCACTTCTTTTGTGCAACAATGCATTCACCGTTAAATACACTCATTTGAAACACTCCAAATTTGCAAAGATAAGTGTCCTTCTGAGGCCACGTGCATGTTTATTCATCAACAACAACAAAAAGGATTTATAGCTATTCAGGACAAATGACAGGTGTCTGTGCACAGTGCCAAAAAAGTGAGGAGAAGTGAAATTTCTTTGGCATCACATGTCTTAAAGGTCACTGTATTTTGAGACGTATTTGCAGGCTAGCAGCTGCAAGCCTGTATGTCACATGAAACTGCTGCAGTAAATGTGCATTGTTGACACCACAGCAACAGTTATATTTGTTCTTTGGATCAATATTAGGCACGAAACAAACAGAATGGAGAGCTGGCAGCCCTCAAGGTCATCAAGATGGAACCAGGTAAGACTTTCATCCTTTTTAATAATCTAATATGCTTATTGTGACTTTTTGTTTCAATGGGATTTCTGGAGCAATAACAACATCTCACTGTCTGGTTCCACAGAGGATGATTTCTCTGTCATCCAGCAGGAAATTATCATTGTAAAAAGCTGCAAACATCCCAACATTGTGGCTTATTATGGCAGCTACATTCGGTAAGTTGTTCGTTTCAGCGCTTCTTCTTCTCGTTGTCGACAGCAGAAGCTGTACATACACTCATTAACAACCGTTTTCTCATCTAAACAGAGCAAATAAACTGTGGATCTGCATGGAGTTCTGTGGAGGAGGATCCCTCCAGGATGTGTACCACGGTGTGTGTGTGTGTGTGTGTGTGTGTGTGTGTGTGTGTGTGCGCACATGTCACTGACAGATTTGGGAGGGTGTGTATGTAAATACTTTCTGTGATTGTAATTGTTTTCACAGTGACTGGACCTCTGTCTGAGCCACAAATCGCTTACATCTGCAGAGAGATGCTGCAGGTAAGCTAAAACACAGATTATCTGTTTTGTTCTTGCACTCTGCCAGAGTGCAAGTTAACACCAGCCTCTGGATCCCTGTGTTTGACTAGGGCCTGGACTATTTACATGCACAGAAGAAAATCCACAGAGACATCAAGGTGAGTCTTTCAGTCCTTTCTGTTGAGCTTTTATCCTACAGTTTTGCGTACTTGTAAAGTCTTTCATGTGTTTAGTGCAGAGTCTTCCCAGTAGACTAATGTAGCAGATAATTAAAAACACTGTTCATTGAGTAACAACTCCCAAACATGTGTCAAAGGTCATTGAGTGGGTAAAAGACACCTTTCCATGGTCGTGGGTTTGTGTTGATATTTGTCCCGCCCTCGTTTGTCTCCAGGGTGCCAATGTCCTTCTCAATGATCAAGGCGAGGTCAAGCTGGGTAGGTGGAAATGACGCTGTGTCTGCCGTGCTGAAATGACTCATTTTCTGCAGCCGTCAGGGTTCATGTCTGCTGGCTGCTTTTGCGCCTCCACAGCTTGTCTGAGAACTCATGCTCAATTGTGCTTTTTCTATGACAAATACAAAAGAACATATTTTCAGAAATGTAAATGCTTTTCGTTTGAAGGATTAAGAAAATCTCGTTCGACATTGATTTATTTCACTCATCTTGATCTGGACGCTTCTGTGATGATACTTTTCTATTTGTGGTGTAGCTGACTTTGGAATCTCGGCTCAGATCACAGCGACACTGGCTCGGCGGATGTCCTTCATCGGAACGCCGTACTGGTGAAGTCAACTTTGAACTGATTTTCTTCACATTAGTTTTTGATAATGTGTCCTTTTACATAAAGAAATAAATGAATAATCTTTTCTAAAGTTGGATTAAAACTTTACTGTAAAAAAAAAAACCCAAAGTTTTCATATATTCCCCAATTTATATGTTTACATTTCTTTAAATGTAAACTTCATTTTACTTGGATTTTCATCAAGTGTAAATATTTGAGGTTTACAGCTGTTTAGTGCTGATTGAACTCACCTGTTCCACTTTCCACCACAGGATGGCGCCAGAGGTGGCAGCGGTAGAGATTAAAGGTGGTTATAATGAATTGTGCGACATCTGGTCTGTGGGCATCACAGCCATAGAGCTGGCAGAGCTTCAGCCCCCCATGTTTGATGTCCATCCACTGCGGTAAATTAAAAACTTCCTGAGAAACCATGTTGTCATGTTCATGAACTTCAGACGTGTCTTGTTCACTGACAGCATGTGGTCTCCTGCAGGGTTCTGTTTCTCATGTCTAAGAGCGGTTATCAGCCCCCAAAACTGAAGGAAAAGTGTAAATGGTAGCTGACTACGCAGCAGCATGAATCATGCCATCTAAATGCTCCGGAAATACAGATATATTTTTGTCTGCAGGTCCGCCACTTTTTATAACTTTGTAAAGTCCATGTTGGTGAGGAACCCGAAGAAGAGACCTAGCGCCTCCAAGATGCTCTCGGTCAGTTTTATTCACTGTTTTTGTTATGGCTAACAGCTCATTTGTGTTAAAAACGGAAGAAAAATGGATCCATTGTTTTGTGCATGTTCTTTGCAGCACATGTTTCTGACGCAGCAGTGCCTGTATAGGGAGCTGACTCTGGATCTGCTGGAGAAGTTTCGTAATCCTGAGAAAATCAGAACTTGCATGGTCTCAGAGGATGAAGACATGGAGGTTTTTCATTGTTTGCTATTTCTACTCAGTTATTTCTCCTCAGTTATTTCTCCTCAGCGGATGGATAGCCTTTTGTGGGGTATTTTATTTATTTAATTATCTGTATGGTTTCTGATTCAAGGTGATGGCTCCTAGATCATTAAAACGGATTCAGTCCATCAACAAACATGACCGTGCAGAGAGAACAAACTCTGACATCAGCTGTAAGATTTCCTCACCTTGCTCAGGGTTTATTGTGATGTAAAAACATTATTTCTCTGTTAAATATAAAAGGTCATGATGGGTAAAATCTCTTTGTCTCAGTGGACCAGATCCAGATCTACACTCAGAAGCCCAACAAGTCACAGTCACCAACAGTACGTCCAACATCAGTGAGGGTGCTGAGCTCGTCTGCGTGTTCAGGCGTGTGAAAATGATCTCTCTCTCTTTTCTAAGATGACAGCTTCGCTGGGATTGACTGGCAGCAGCAAGAGTCCACTCAGGTGCGGACTTCTGATCCGCATCACATAAATGCTAATATTTAAATAACTGTAAACATTTATCCCTTCTTGATGCTTCCACATGCAGAGATGAGACCACAGACTCAGATGGTGATTATGATGATGTGGATATGTAAGAAAAAATCACACATCTGCAGTTCACTGAATATATATATCATATTTCCTCTTCTGGGAAATACAGTAAATACAGTTGATCAGATGTAATTAATTATCTGACCATGACTTTCCTTTTGTCCTCAGTCCGACAATGAAAAACACCAGGTGAGCTGAAGAAACCACATCGTGACGTTCATGCTCCAGGCTGCTTTAACACTCTCTCTGTCCACAGTTTCATCGTTCCTGCTGACCAAACTCCACCTCCACTTCCCCCAAAGGTTGGCATTTGTGCATTCTCCCCTAAAAACAAAATAACTGTCACACTTATGGTTTTAAATACGTTTGCACGTGTGTGTTTCTGCGCAGCCCAAAGTCCGGACGAGCTCCGAGGAAAGTGTGGCAGGGGAGGATGACCGGCTGAGGAAGTCCGGCGGCCTGCAGGCACCCTCCCCTCTCCTCAGGACCTCTAGTGAGACTCGTGTCAGACCCGGCTTCCATCCAAGATCCTCACGCAACTCTGGTGCATTTCCTCACCTTTACACGCAGTTGTTATTAAAAGAAAATTAATTTCCATGCAGTATGAACAATATTATTTTTCTTTTGTGCGATCCAGACCCTGCAACGTTCCCTGTCCAGGATAGTGACAGATCAGCTGACCTTGTTCCCCCTGAGCTCCCCCCAAAAGGCATACGCAGACGACAGCCAATATCAAAGGTAAAGAATATCATCATATTAAGACTGATTTATAAAAGCTCTGTGTTTACGTCTGATGAGTCACCAATAATTGAAGAAGGGGCTCTTGTTTGCTCTTAGGAACCTGCAGAATGTGTCAGCCCCAGCTTGAAGAAACCTCCGGTGAGTTTCTGTTTCTGAGCCACTGAACACAGTAATTTAAATTTACCAGGGTTCATGCCTCCAGATTAATTGTTTTTGTGTATGCTTGTGCTGTGGCCCAAAGCTCGAGTTTATACCAGCATCCCTCTTTGCTCCAGGTCTACTTTAAAAAGATCTTCCATGGCTGTCCTTTGAAAATTAACTGCTCTACAACCTGGGAAAACCCTGCCAGCAAAGGTTGAATCATGTGCCACAAAAAAGACATCGGATTTCTGTTTCAGCTGTCTGACAGCTTGTGTCTCTCCCTGACCTCAGACCAGCATATAGTCATCGGTGCAGAGGAAGGAATTTACACCCTCAACCTCAACAGCTCTGATGTCACAATGGAACTGGTGGGAATTCAGTGATACCCCCAACAGTTTAACAGCAACATGGTGTCACAGATGCTTTCGCCAGACACCAGTTAAGGAACTGACATCTTCTCTTTTCCTTACAGTTGTATCCTGGAAAGTGTACCTGGCTGTACATCATTAATAATGTCCTCATGTCTGTGTCAGGTAACTTAAAACTGCTGAAAACAGACGCAGGCAGTTAAATCTGCATATTTTGGGTCCTTTCATCGATCATCAGATTGTTATTTTAATGAATCTAATCTAATAAATGTGGATTTCCAGGTAAATCGCTGCAGCTTCACTCTCATTCGCTGAAGGAACTGTTTGAACAGGCTCGGAAAGACCACCGCATGGTCTCTCTGCCCACTCACAGGCTGCTACCGAGGTACCGCTAGATTCTGCCTGTCTTCATTTCCTTCTTTTTAATCCTGTTGTGACATTCAGATGACATGTTTTGTCTTCAGGAGATGCACCGTGACATATAAAATACCTGATACCAAAGGCTGCAAAACCTGTTCAGTTGGTGAGATAAAAGCCTTTTTTAATGCCTTTATGTATAATTTTTTATTTTATTTCGAACATGTAATTTAAAACATTCAACAAATGATTCCCAAAAACAACTAAAATAATACATCATGCTTCTCATATAAGGAGAATGAGAGGAAAACAAAACTGTTTGAAAGGGAGTGGGTTAGAAGCTAAGACTTATTGATCCCACCCCTATATTGTTATTGGTTTGAAACCACACAGCAAACTGGCTGAACTAACCTTAACTGGGAGCTTGATTATGTCAAAAGAACCTGCTAAGAGTGTTTTTCTGTCCCCTGCAGCAGGGAATGTGCAGCGAGGGTGTGTGTTTTTATGCTGTGGCCTAGAGTCCAGTGTGGTGCTCCTGCAGTGGTACGAGCCTATGCACAAGTTCATGCTCATAAAGGTATCCTGTACACCCTATTTAAATGATCTGCACCCAGAAATTTCAGGGTCGTTAACATCAAGGTCAATAATTATGGGATTACTCACACCCTCCACCATGTGTGCAGAATTTTGACTTCCCCTTGCCCAACCCTTTACGGGTGTTTGAGATGGTGGTGGCCCCCCAGCAGGAGTACCCCCTGGTGTGTATCGGTGTCTCCAGAGGTACCAACACCCAGCTCCCTGTCAATGTAAACTACATCAACCTCAACTCCAACACGTCCTGGTTCACTAACTCCGGCCTGGGTACCTTAAAATCTCCTGCATTCAAGTTTTTATTTTTGCGCTGGTGTGGACATATGTGTGTGTGTGTGCTGAGTTGGTGTGTGTTCTTACAGAGATCGCATGTCCAGAATCAGTTCAAGTAAACCAGTTGGACAGTAGCTCACTACTCGTCCTTATTGAAAGTAAGTGACTTTCATTGTAATGGCGGTGCACAGCTCAAGAGGGCAGAGTTAGTTAGTGTGGTGTTCTTGACCTTTCTTCTAGAGTCAGTGCATATAGTTGATCTGAAGGGAGAGCTGAAGAGCAGCAGACACCACACCACCTTCTCTCATGACATCGAGTCTATAGGTAAGAACAATTATGCAGATGTTGCTTTGTATCATAGACGGTCAGACCTGAATTTTCACTCTTTCTCTCTTTCTGTTCAAGTATATTTTGAAGAAACATTGTTGGCAGTGTGGCGTCATGGCTGGCAGAGAAGAAGACTGGGTTCTTCAGAGGTGCTAGAGGAAAGCACCGACTCCAGGAAAATCTACAGACTGGTGCAGTCAGACAAGTATGACGTGCCCTTCTCAATACTCATTCCGTGGCTGTTCTCTCGCAATTTTCAATTTTACTTCACAAATTTCTTTATGAAATGAAACTTGTGTCTCGGATTTTTCTCAACTACTTGCTGCAGGATGATCATCCTAGAGACTCATCAAGCTGAGGAGCAGTTGGGGCTCTCCAACCTGTATGTCCTGGAAATTGCAGAGAACTATGTCATGCTGCCCTGAAATCATGACCACCTCCATCTTCTCTTCTGCATGGATGCTGCACAAGACTCTCCTCCATCATTCATCCATGCCTCACCAGTTTACTTTCAAGTGCGAGGAGAAGATTACGGACTGATCCTATAGGATACGTACAGGGCTGTTTTCAAATAATCTATAGGATTTTTATTCAAAGACATTTCAGCTTGGTTTGTGAGAAAGGAACCATCTCCATAAATCAGCTGATTACAATTACGGATTAGTCAAGGAGCTCTTCTGACACCAGAAAATTGGTGCCAGTTTTCTCCTGCCATTATTTCTTCAGCATCACAGAAACAATCTGTGAAGACAAGGATGTGGCTTCCCAGTGATGCTGTAGGTGGAAGAGCAGAGAACTGAAGCTCTGCTTTTTCAAAAATCGTTTTTCTGTGGACGTTGGGTTAAAAAAAAAAAAGAAAAAAGAAAAGAAAATCAAAACAAAAGGAAGCACTGAAGAGTGCGGTCTGTCATGGTTAATCAGCTGTGATGTTCCAGTGTCCACTACTTTCACACATTATCAATTTGCTTTATACTTGAGAAAAGACAAAACAAGGGGTACATATTATTTGCAGGAATTATAATTATATGCATTCAAGTCATTGCATTGTTTTTAGGATTGTGCATTTAACCCTTTAAGTTTAATAAATTATTCTGTGTAAAATGCATTATTGTGCACCAGGAGTTCTATTTTTAGAATAAAATCGTTTTATAGCACTCTCTTTTTTCCATTCTCGATTTGACAAACTTTTGCTTGACAAGCAAACCGTGCGTACGCTGTTTCCAGTATTCAGTGTCAGAATGCGATGTTGCGGGCGGGGGGTTAAAATGGTGCGTGGGGGCGCAGGTTCGGAGCTGCTAGTGGGAGTGCGCAGTGCCAGAACGGACCAGCGGAGCAGCATCATCACACGCACCGGATGAGTGGAGATCGAGCCCGAGCCCGAGCCCAAGATGATGGTGCCTCTCTCGACCAATAACGGCTTCCTTTCGTGGTGTATTTGTCCACTACAAGTGGTGCCGTTATTGCTGCTGGCGTTAAATGTTCTGGGGTCGACTGATCGTTCTGGTCGGCCAAGCTGAACGCAGCTACCGCTGCTCGCCTCTCCCATTTCTATTCCAGGACTTTTTTATTGCAGCTTTATTATTTCCAGGTCACAATCTCGGTTTCCTGTGCGGCTTGTTTGTACTAAAAATGGCCGGAGATGGCGGCACTCTGAAGGATATCAATGAGATTAAATCCCAGTTTCGGACCAGAGAGGGGTTCTACAAACTGCTAACCCTCTCGGACTCACAGCAGAGGGGCGGACTGCCGCGGGCGACAAACGCAGGAACCACGCTGGGCCCGGGGGCTGGACCAGGTCCGATACCCGGCGGAGGTGTCGGGCTGCTGCAGGGGCCCGGAGCTGCCGCTGCAGCCGCTGCTGCTGCTGCTGCTGCATCCTCTTCTACCAGTGCAGCAGCCAACTCCTCTCCGGCGGGATTCCTCCCGCCGGTCCGGGTTTCTATGGTCAAGCTCCAGCCCGAGGACCCGAGCGAGGAGTCGGAGCGAGTGTGCTTCAACATCGGCAGGGAGCTGTATTTTTACACGTACACCAACATCAAAAAGGTGCGCCTGATCCTAAGTGTGCTCGGCCTGACTGACAGATTCCCAGGCTGGGCACTTAGCCTAGCATGCTAGCATGCACTGCTAACCGACCGTTAGCTCATATTTCGTCATTTCACTGAAACTAGGCTCAGCAATTGCTCCCAAAACTGCGTGCATTCGTTATTATGTTGGCATTTGGTGTGTGATGCACGCATGTTCTCTGAATTTAGCTAAATTGACAGTGAGTAATTCATTACTCAGACGCATTCACTGTCAGTGAACCTGCTGAACAGATGTGAAGGACTGTAAAAATGTATGATCTGCTTGTGTGGGAAAAAAAATAACTTTTTTTTGATACAGAGAGTTTGAGCATTGCTTGGTTTCCACTGAATATTTTTAGATAGTTGAAATTGTTGGTATTGGTACACAAGGAAGGTTTAATGCAGCTCCAAAGAATAAATATCAACAACACTGCCTATGACATGCTCATTAAAGATGTGCATATGTGCTACCTGCAAACTAAGATACAGCTGGTAATGTGCTAGACTAGGCCATCACATAACTTAATAAGCATCAGCTTATTCATGGAACAGAAATGAAATATAACCAGTCCTATAACGGTTCAAATATAAACAGTCCTTAGCTGTTTACAAACTTAGAACTTGCAAAAAAATAACTGACCTTTCATAATATAGTTCATTGTATCACTTTTTTCAACTTTTTTCCTCATGCACTGACCTTTTCCTGCAGGCTGTGGACCTCAGCAAGCCGATAGACAAGAGAATATACAAAGGGACCCAGCCAACATGCCACGACTTCAACCAGTACTCTGCTACAGCAGAGAGTGTTGCTCTTATTGTGGGGTTCTCGGCAGGACAGGTCCAGTATCTAGACCCAATCAAAAAGGAAACCAGCAAACTCTTCAATGAAGAGGTATTTTCACTTTACATTTTGTGTGCACAAAATCTTAATACAATTTATATTCTTATTTGTACTTTCCAATCTTACCCATTTTCTTTCTTTTTGTCCCCTTCTGCCTGCCTGTCCCTCCTGCACTATCCTCACTCTTCATCCATCCATCCTTTCTTTTTTCCCCAGAGGTTGATAGATAAATCTAAGGTGACGTGTTTAAAATGGCTTCCCAAGTCAGAGAACCTGTTTCTGGCCTCTCATGCCAGCGGCCACCTCTACCTCTACAATGTGGAACATCCGTGCGGCACCACAGCCCCACAGTACTCTCTCCTGCGCCAGGGCGAAGGCTTCGCCGTGTACGCCTGCAAAACCAAAACGCCGCGCAACCCACTGTTACGGTGGGCTGTGGGAGAGGGTGGGCTCAATGAGTTTGCTTTTTCACCAGATGGTGTCCACGTGGCATGTGTGGGCCAGGATGGATGCCTGCGTGTATTCCACTTTGACTCTATGGAGCTGCGTGGAGTGATGAAGAGCTACTTTGGCGGGCTGCTGTGTGTGTCGTGGAGCCCCGATGGGAAATATCTGGCCACGGGTGGGGAGGATGACCTGGTTACCGTCTGGTCATTTGCAGAAAGCCGTGTGGTTGCAAGAGGTCACGGCCACAAGTCCTGGGTCAATGTGGTTGCATTTGACCCCTTTACAACGTCGCTGGAAGATGACGAGCCCATGGAGCTTAGCGGCAGTGAGGAGGACCTCCACCAGGGGGCGCCAAATAACACTATGCACTTTGGCCGAGTTCGAACAAGCAGCACGTTGTCTCGTCTCTCTCGCCACAGCTCTAAAGGTGGTGGATCAGCAGCAGTGTCATACCGGTTCGGCTCAGTGGGCCAGGACACCCAGTTCTGTCTCTGGGACCTGACGGATGACATCTTATACCCTCGTCTGCCGCTGTCCCGTGCCTTTACTAACACTTTTGGGCCCTCACTGTCAAACTCTGGCAGTGGTGGGGTCAACAGTACTTCAGTTGGGGGAGGAACAGGAGGGGTTGAGGGGCACCATCATCCACCCAACACTAACACAGGCACTTCAAATGCACCCACGCTTCCCTTACCGCTCCCTCGTTCTCTCTCTCGTTCCAACTCTCTTCCCCACCCTGCAGTGGCAAATACCTCAAAGGGACAGGGCACATCAGAAGGAAGTGGGGGTACTGGAGGAGGTGGTGGGAGCAACAGTGGTGGAAACAGTACCCCTTTCAGCATTGGCCGCTTTGCTACATTGTCGCTGCAGGAGCGCAAGTCAGACAAGTCTGGTTCCAGCGGTGGGGTGGAGAAGGAGCACAAGAGGTACCACAGCCTGGGCAACATCAGCAAAAGCAACGACAAGATCAATGTTGCACCAAGGAGCAACCGACTGGATGCTGCCAAAGTCCTGGGAACAACGTTGTGTCCACGGATGCATGAGGTCCCACTGCTGGAGCCACTAGTCTGCAAGAAAATTGCGCACGAGAGGCTGACTGTGCTGGTGTTCATGGATGACTGCATCATCACGGCCTGCCAGGAGGGGCTCATCTGCACCTGGGCACGGCCGGGGAAGGTGGTATGTTTACAACTAAGTCTTTCATCTGGTGGAATTTTGTATGAATGAAGAATTGAGCAAAAATATCAGAGGAGAGGGACTTTTATTTTTTAATTTACTCTTTGTTTTGTCTTTCTGTTCAGAACCTGACAGCACAGAATGGGAACTCTCCAAGTGGCACAGTGGTATAGCTGGAAGAGAAGCTTTGCACTCATCCTTTCCTACTCCTTACATCCTCCTTTGTGTCTTCACTCTGTCCAGAACCACCTTCATCAGTCCTGAGATTTTTAAAGACAGGGTCAACAGGCCACGCTCTGCCTACCACTGCAGTATTAAACCGTCAGTATTAGTTCCTGCACCTCTCATCCTTACAACGGATTCCATTATTGTGAAGAGCAGATTAGCAGAAAACTCACATGACTTCCAGTGACTGGCAAAATGTTGACATAAGCTTCATGCTATAAGGTTAGCTTGCATTGCTGGGAAGGCTTCTAAAGTTATGAGTTAACAAATATACCAGATAGTTAGCCTTAATCAATCGAACCTAGAGTTTTGTAGCTTGAGCAGTTGACAGTTTACTGCACATGTCATGTTCAGGGGCCTGAAGAGTTCAACACACTCAAAATGTCACCTTCGATAGCGGTAACACTTTTAGTGAGTTTTCAGGAACCACTGCCCACCCTGTGTGCTCTTTAACGGACTTCAGAAAAACTGCACCAATATTTGTCTGCAGCCCTGAAACAGTCAGACAAACGGCAGTCATGTCTTTTACCCCCCATCGTCTTATCCATTCCCCCTTCATGCAAAAGACTCTGCAAAAGCCACGGTCACTGTATTTAAGTTATTTATATTGTCACAAGACTGTGCAGTAATTTATAATGTACATACTGAACTTACTCTATAAATATAAAAAGGACAAATGTGAATTAAGAAAGTGACTTGATGGCATTAAAGTGAAGAAAACAAAGCTGAAGAATATAATATATGAAGATCCTTCTATTGTATATAGTGAACAGTTAAAATTGAATGTCTGCTGTTTTAGAGAACTTGAAGATGTCAACGTGTTTTTATTTTGTGTGATAGACTCTTCATTTTGTCCCTGAAAGCGAGCTGTGTTTAATCTGTCCACTGAGGCAGACAGAGGAGACTTTCTTGAAAGATCGACCCGAGCTGAGTAGACAGCAAAATTCAGAGTTCAGTAATCTGATTGAGCTCTGATGCTCCTCAGCATCAAGTACGCTAATGAACAAACACTCGATTGCACATTCCAAAGGTAGTACTACTTTCTCTCTCTCTCTCTTTCTCTCTCTCTCTCTGTGTCTCTGTCTCTCTCTCAACACACAGACAACCACAACCCCTGTTTTGGTGTAGCATTATACTGTATATACTGTGCATTGAACTCCATTCCTGTTGCACCCGAATTGCCTCTTGCAAGACTTTGCACATTTAATAAATCCATCAGCTCCATTGAGAAGTCCATCCTGAGCTGCCCTGAGTGAAACATCTGCATATGTCATCATGTGGATTTGATTCACCGTCTCTTTGATTCAGGTGCTTCAGATCTCTGATGTAACAAAACAGATCAAGCATTTGTGTTTATGTTGTCAGATTAGGGCTTCTAAAATCTTGCCAAAAATTAATGATGTGGTTTTTTAAATGGCTTTTGATGACTCATCGGAATGTCTATGACAAATAAGAACACAGAATACTCCATATGTACAAGAAAAAAAAAGAAAAAATCTGGATCTGCTGCACATTCAATCCACTATTGCTTTGTTATTTTTGTCTCGTAGCTCTGAGACTCTGCGGGCTGTTCATGAGTTGATACGCTGATAATATTACTACTGATCGGGCATCGTGTGATGAATCATCAGGCCATTAGTTTTGTATGTGTATCATATTTCCTTTGCTGCTCCATCTGTGAGTTTCATGTTACATTAACTGATTTGAACATTTCCTTTAATCTGAATTGATTGGACAGCTTTATTATGTTGCGATCCACCGTAGTTACAATTCAGAGGAAACTGCAGAATCTACCACTGGATGAGTTTCTTTTATAGTGATAATCAGCACGAATGATGCCTTTTAGCTTTGTTCAGTTTGTGCCAGTTCTTTGTGGATGCAGTCGTTATTCAGCTCTCATCACAGTATTGGCAGAAAAAGTGTAGAATCTAGTAACAACGTTTCTGTTAAGAGGGCAAACAAGAAGGGACGAATTTGTCCTCGGATAGTAGCCTAGACTGATTTAACTCCAGACATTGTGATTCAGAATTTTTATGGTGCAAGACAAACTTTTTTTTCTTTCTTATTGACAAGGAGGAAACTTTGGACTACATTTCTGAGCACGTAATAACAGAGATATTCTCTGCATAAAATGGCCGTGATTTTTAAAAGGTAAATGCTGTATTTTTGTAAATTAAAGCTAAAAGTCTAGTGACAGTCCTTGTTTCAGTTCGAGGCCATTGTGGGGAGTGAATGAGGTGAATAGTTACATACTTGACAGGAGTGGATTTGTCAGCAGGACATTTGTTTATTCTCAAATACTTGTAGAGCGTTCCCATCTGCCTCAACTATGCTTTGTATCCAACGATTCAATCATGCTTACATACTGAACAAAGACAGTTCATATCGTTGTCATTGCAGGAGCTAGCATGCTGATGTTAGCACTGATATCAAAGCACCAAAGAATCACATCAATCTATGGTTGTAGACTAAAGTCTACAAATAAAAAGCATGTACAGATGCAGTGAACAGACGATTGTCTTTATTTTTCATGAAATTTAAAATTTTAACCATATTAATTTGATCATTTCAGAACTAAGCGCAGAAATATTGTAAACATAACTTACATCTTGTAGGTCTGAAAACTTTTAAATGAATGAATGTAGAACAATTAGATGTTAATTT
The DNA here is from genome assembly GCA_015343265.1 of Pao palembangensis. Classification (NCBI taxonomy): domain Eukaryota; kingdom Metazoa; phylum Chordata; class Actinopteri; order Tetraodontiformes; family Tetraodontidae; genus Pao; species Pao palembangensis. Next base: position 12,070,363 of record CM027091.1, on the reverse strand, counting down.
TTAGTTTAGATTCAGTCATTAAAACCAGTCGATTTTTTTTTTTACTTAATAACAACCTTTAAGATCATCCAGGGAAAGAATTTCTTTCTGTTTCCTAAATAAAACCACAAGAATGCGAGCGTGAACTCAGTGACTTCAGGTTATAAAGTCCTTGAAGCAACATGTAAACCAGTTTCCCATTTGAGCTATATGAATGGCTTTTTGCAGCCTGAATTCTTGCTTTTGTTGTCATAGCGATGGCATATCTGACATACCTGTCTTGTTTGAAGCCTTCAGGGTGTCTTAGCTGAAAGGTAAACGTCACGTTTCACTACCTTGTTTAAAGCAAGAGCAAAATCTGTCAAACTCATGTTTGTGTTCACGGAGAATGCAAAACCCATCAAACCAGTGTGGTCATTTGCACATTTGTCTTTTTTTTCCCAATGTTATTTTTATATTAGTGTAAGATTGGACTTTAGTCACAAACACTACTACCTACTCTACACAAGCTATCAAAGCAAATTTGACAGTGACTTCCATTGTTTTATTTCACCATCCATTGCTGTCCTGCTACGTAAAATTACTTGACACTCATGAAATTCCAGTCTGCTCAACACCTTAAGGTTCAACCTGAAGAAACCTGCATTGGTTAGAGATTACTTGCAATTTAAAAAAATATCCAAAATAAGCAAAAGTGCATTTTTTTCTTCTGCCTTTTACCAGAACCTTCTGAAAGTGATGAAGATAAAGCACAAATATACATATCTGGTTTTACATTGTGCTATTTAAACCAATTAACCAAAATTGTAATCACAAGATCATCCGGAGCTTCCCTGAATAATTTAATTACGTGCTTAACTAAGTTTAACAAAAATAAATAAATAAAACACATTCTCTGTGACACTATTGTGACGTCAGTGGAAAAGGTCCATGTTGAATTTGGGACTAAGTTTTCTCACAGAATCACGTTTCCTTTGTTTGTTTCACAAATATTAAATGTTATCATCGGCATAAGCAGTTCACACACATGCAAATGTCACACAACTTTTCACATGCTTGTTCTGGTGAAAGTCTTCGCAGCTGAATGGTAAAACTTTTCTGTTTGTACTTGGAGAGTCGTTATTAAAACAATAAACCTGCAACAAACACAGTGTTCCATGTTTTGTTTTTAAAATTGTGTTATTTATAAAACATGAAAAACTCTCTGTTTGCCCTTAAGATGCGTTTGCTCTTAATTACACTGTTAATTTACTTGATCGCCGTAATCCTACAAGTGGTCGATAGAGGGCGATACACAAAGAGTCAACTTAATACATTTATCCACTAGAGGAGGAGAAGAAGGACAAACGAGAAAGTACGAGAATTGTCGAGGCGAGGCGTGTCTTTTCCTTCGTTCCTTCGGCATCACAGAGACAGAAGTTCCGAAACACATTATAGATACAGAAATAAGTGCTCTGCAAGAAAATCATCGACCCTGAATAAATCAGCTATCATCAACACAAATACCCTGCGATACCTAATTAAACAGTTGTTCAAAATAGTTACTGCTATATTTTATGAAATAAGAGAAAAAAAGATTGAAAAAACAGATACTTTCAAATTAGAGAATAAAACACCATTAATCTTAATACTGTGCAACAATTCTAAGAAAAAAACTAAGTACAGTTATTTTTTTCTCGGGTGTGTATAAAACAGCATTAGAAATAGAATACAATTTACTAGCAATCTTTGTCAAATATTCAAGGTTAAGTTTGCACGTTGTGTAGATTAACGTTACCAGGAGAGTCAGACCTTTATTTTGAAAATTAGCGGAAACGATGTCCCTGTGGACGCTCACTTCACAAAACGGAGTTGTTTTTGGCAAACGATCATATGCCTGAGAAAACAACAACTAAAGGCAAAATCGCCGCTAAGCCATGAGTTCGAAAATGGAGGAGAAAGAGGAGATCGCATGTGTCAAACGGTAAGACGGATGTATTGAAATACGCTCATGATGTGTTTTACTAAGAGTTTTCGTTCCAATCGCATTGCTTTACTGCAAGTTTTCGATCCGATTCCCAGTGAACCACAAAAAAGAGGTGCATTCTGTGCAGAACACTCATGGTCATTGTTAACGAGTTTGTGTTTTGGTCACAGATGTGCTTATAACGTGACACATATGTTGTGTATTCGACTGTGATAAGAAATCTTTCAGATGGATGGAGTCTTTCTTGACTTAATGAATTGTAAATATGAGTTTTGATAGCCGCGTTAATGCACTCCAGCATTGTTCCTGCAGACTGGATCTTTACTCAAACCAGTTCGTGCTTCGTAGATCCAGAAGCACATCGGCAGTATTGGGTCGTTTTTGACCTCTTTCGACACCGGATTATTTTTCAAATGGTGTTTTTTGAACGAATAGTGTAAGTGAGGCTTGATACTGAACGCAAACACCCTGACTGGAAATAGCCATGGGGGTTGGGGCAGACGCCTTATTCAGTCACGTGGGACAGAGGCCCGCAGGCTTAACCTGACAGGACCCCCTTCCCCCCGTAAGACATGCTCTACTTTATTATTGAGCTCAACAAAAGACAAAAAGTACTCTGACAGATGATCGGTTGTACTTGTTTAGCTGAAGCTGCTATTTGGGAAAGATCACTGGGATGATGCATTCATTTCACAACCATATTCACATTGAGGCTGAAAAAAAGCACAATAAAATGATCTGATCATTTTATTGATCTGGTCATTATATTGTTAGTCATTTTTATGTAGCAGTATACTTATTGGAAGTTTGAGCAGATGAATTAAATTATCTGTTTGGATTTTTGACACTGTTACAGTCAGTGTTAATGGTTATGTAATTTAGTTTCACATTGGCATTTTTACTGTATAAACAAAAAAGAAACATTTTGGGCTCTACTTCTGTATTGTTTTGTTCATTGGTGAGCGTAAGCACTCTTTTAATTTGCTTGCATTTGTGTTCTCCTGCAGCATTGACAGCATGCGTCACACACGTTGACAATAACAACCCTGCCCCCTCTTTTAACGCTGTTTTAATAAAACAGTTTTTTTTTTCAACCCACACAAAGGCTCGACCTTTGCATTTTGCATGGGCTGCACATGCATTCCCCCCCCCACCACCACAATCTCACAAACACAACCACCCCACATACACATACACACATTGGATTTCCCTCCTATCGGACGGCAGACCTCTGATGGTTACCCGTGTGTGTCCTTGTTCGACTGTTACTGTGCTAATGCTGCGAATAAACAACTGCTGCCATTTAGCAGCCACAGTTGTTACTGGATGCAGCACAGAAGACAGACGTGCACACTTTTATGCATGTAAACATTGGTTTGCAGCTCTGCTCTCTGACCGAGAACACTGTGTCCCGTGCAGCTCCGCCTCGCTGGCACACTTCCTGATCTGACGGCACATCGTGTTTCCAGTCATGTTTTCACTGTGTATCTGTAGCAGTAGTAGTTTCAGTGGCAGCAGGTATTGGCAGTATTGTTTCCACTTGGATTTGGTCAATGTTATTCTGTTTTTTAGGCCCTGAAATTGTCTGATTTTTAGCTTAGGCAGGACAGATATCTTAGCTAGATTCATGCAAATTGAGAATCAGAATAAGTGGATTGTGGGTAAGAAATAAACACGATTGCTATAAAAAGTTACAAAGTCATAGTTTAGAAAATGAAGCAGCTGGAAGTCATATTTCCCAGCAGCAGCAGAGCAGCTCAGTAGTCCCTGAGATCAGGTTTCAGCTGTGTGTTGGTGTTACACTGAAATATGTTACCAGTAGTTCTTGTCACAGGAGTGGAACTGTGATAAACAAAAAGAGATACATTTTTTAAGGTATTTCTGACAGTGATAGTCTCACCAGAGCCATCTTCAAAGCACAAAGCAGTGCTGTGGGAACTGGAACAAATCATACTTTCGAGAGGTCGGCAAATCCAGTTTCCCACACAATGGAGAGTCACCGATTAGATAAAAGGAAGACCGTCGTTCAAGACTTTTATGTCATGAAGGGTCGTTAAACCCTTTAGGGGGTCTTCACCCATTTGCGGCCTTTGAACAGCAGGAGATCCAAGCGTCTCTTCTCCCAGTTTGACCTCCTGACCTTAACAATTGCATAAGCAGTTGCTGGCAGTAAAATTGTCCCTACAGCTTTTAACTAAACATGGTATAAATTAAGTACAACTAAAGTAAAACCATACTAGAAAAAAAATAATACTGTTGAATTAAAAAAGCAAAATCTGTATAACTATTTTAGCAGTACTAGCCATGTTTATGTATGTTTTTACTGTTATGAACAGTTAAAAGAACTACGATTGCTTTTGGTCTTTGAAAACATTTTCTCAAGAATGTGACCTCTGATCTTCCTCCCAGTTCGCTGGAGCAGCAGGGCTCTTGACTAAACAGCACATTCTTTTTCCAACATTGCTAACCATAACATAGCTCCCTCCTGAGGTCTCAATGGCAGACGATGCTCCAGCTATGGGACTTTCACTATCAATCACCAGTGGATCTACTATCTCTGCACCCTGCCTCATGGAGTCTAGTGTATATACATCAGATTCGGATGTTGTCATTGTAATTGTAGGACACAGCACAGAAGCTGGTTTGTGCTTTTGTGCTTATGTTTGCACCTGTGTGTAAACCCACTGCCTGTGGATCAGCTGCTGCTTCTGTCTTGTCAGCACGTTTTTTTTCCAGATCAGGTCGGACTGAGGAATTGGTAAAGAGAGAGGAAAGGAACAGGAGGGAGGATCTGGGCAGTCTCCCAGTAGCTGAGATGAATAACATTCTGTTCTCTTTGGTTTGGGACATTTCTGATCCCACTTTGTGAAACTGAAAACAAGTGCTGAGGAGTGAGTGTTGATGTGGACTGTCTGCCCCCGAACATGTGTTTCAACATGGTTGAACTGAGGGTTTTTAAAGGATAACAGTTTTGATAATTATTGACAGTATTTGTCAGGTCTGAAACGTGTTATTAACACTGTACATGGCAGTTCTCCTGCTAAACTCTTCAGATGAATGAATATAAATGAATAAAATGTATTTTCCTGCAGCTGTCTCTGCTTGATGTTGCATTTCTTCCTCCACTTTATGTAGGAGCAGTTCGGAGCAGAGGAAACTGCGCTCCCGTGACGCAGCCAGATACAGGCGGAGTCAGGAGACGGAGGTGTTTTATGAGCTCGCCCACACTCTGCCGCTTCCTCGTCGAGTGTCCACCCATCTGGACAAATCTGCCATCATGAGAGTCTCCCTCAGCTTCCTGCGGATACGAAAGCTCTTCCAGACTGGTAAGATCTTTACCAGGTCATCCATCATGAGGGACAAAGCTGCAGATTTGTCCTGCTATAGATGATCAATGTCTGTATAATTTGAACAGATTCAGATTGGTGCTAAGATTTTCTGTTAAAAAACATAAAAAAACAGACTCTTGACCTTTACCTTCATTTCCTGCAGCCAGTGACAGTGAAAAAAAGGAGTCTGAAGAGGACGATCCGATGGACAGCTTCTACCCTCAGACCCTGGCTGGATTCATCATGGTGTTGACTGAGGAAGGAGACATGATCTTCCTGACAGAGAACGTCAACAAGTACATCGGCATCGTGCAGGTGCGCAGTCAAAAAAAACGTCTGTGGAAGTGAATTTATAGAGTAACTACGAGCAAAAGTACTCCAAAAACAAAGTAAACAATCATAGTTTATATTGAGCTCAGGCCTTTTTTTAATGATGCATCAATAAATGGATTTCTAAATTCCCAGTTTTTGTTTGTTTCTGACAGTTGGAGCTGCTGGGTCAGAGTATTTATGACTTCATCCATCCCTGCGATCAGGAGGAGATCACAGACCTGCTGACTCCACGTCCAGGTCAGATGCACACTTCTGATTGAAAATGGGGCCCAAACCAAAGATATTTTCATTCATTAACAGTGGATTTTAAGTTATAGATTTCTTTCAGTGTTGTGTATTATTTTTTCATTCTTTGATTTTGGTTTGTGATCTAAGTCAAAGCATACAGATTAGGGTGATCAAGAGTGGCGGCGAGAATCTCAGACTGACCCTCCATATGGCATCGAAAATTTTCTTGTATAATGACAATAAAGTATTCTTCTGCTTCTGATGTGTTATTTTCAGGTTTGAATAAGAAACTGATGAAAGAAATGCCAAGTGACATCAACTTCTTCCTGCGAATGAAGAGCACTCTAACCAGCAGGGGGCGTACTGTCAACATCAAATCTGCTGAATGGAAGGTACAGCATCCCCACAAACTTTTATTAAAGACACACTTTGAGCACAGTATGAAATTGTAATGTAATTGATGCATTTGTAACAGTCTAAACCAGTTTTCCTCTCAACATCCTGTAGTATTTAACACAAATTCCGCTTTTGTTGTTGCAGGTTCTCCACTGCACAGGTCACATGTGTCCATTTGGTGCTGACATGAGCTCGCCAGCTGCTGCTCGAGTCATGATTCTGCTTTGCGAGCCCATCCCTCACCCCTCCAGTGTGGAGTTTCCTCTTGATACCTACACCTTCCTCACCCGCCACAGCATGGATCTTCGCTTTACTCACTGCGAGGGCAGGTAGGATGACCCTGTCCTGTGTGGAAGTCGAGCTATATTGTCATTTCAAAATAAAATGGGCACAATAATTCGCTTGTCTGTCTGTTTCAAGGGTGACAGAGTTGGTGGGATATAAACCCGATGACCTTATAGGGCGCTCAGCCTTTGAGTTTCATCATGCACTTGACTCTGATCACATTAGCAAGAGCCTCCGCACATGTGAGTGTTTTGTACAGTGCAGAAATCTTGTAATTTCCCTTAGTCTTCTTATATATTTGCTACATTTACGCATAATTGCTACAGATATAAAATAATTATAGAATTGACTTGCTTGTATACATGTTGTAAATGTTTTTTCACCCTACACCATATAGTACTGTCCAAGGGTCAGGTGAGCACCTGTTGCTATCGTTTCCTGGCCAACAACGGTGGTTTTGTCTGGGCAGAGACGCAGGCGACCGTCCTCTATAACGGCAAGACCTCCCAGCCTGAAGCTATCGTCTGCCTGAACTTCATACTCAGGTAATCAGATGGCTGTCTATGTCTAAATATAGATTTACTCTATCATATGTTCTCTGTTATAACTGCTTCCCATTTATTTATCATCCTTCTACTTTTTCCTGCAGCTCTGTGGAGCAGCCGGGTGTTGTCTTCTCTGTTGAGCAGGTTCACTGTGATCGGTCTGAAGCAAATTCTCCAGCACTTTCACCAGCAGAGAGTGACACTACCCTGAAATCTGACTCTGATCCTAAAACCCCCGGCAAGGTTGAGAATGTGGGTTCAAGTCCCAGCAACAGTGCCGAGCTATTCTTTGAACTGAAGGAGAAACCTGAGGAGCTACTCCAGCTGGCTCCAGAGGCTGGAGATGTTGTTCCACTGACAGGTAGGACACTTCAAAGACTGGTGTGTTTTTTGATTATTTTTTTTTTTTATTCATTAAATCGTCTCCACACTAAAAAGGATAACGTTTTACTTTATGGTATATTTTATGGAGCGTTTGTCTCCCCCTCCTGGAAATGACAAGTATTACACAGACAGTCGGAGCAAGAATTGTAATTTGCATATTGAACCACATGTGGCCTTTAAAAAGTTCTGCAAATAATAATAAAGTGAAATGGATTTGCTTTAGATTAAATGTGTGTTTCTTTTGTGGACAGAATTTGCTGAGCTGTCTTTCCTCAGTCCGTCCAGTCCAAACACCGTGCCAGAGAACCCTCAGGATCTGTGCACTCCACAACTACTACAGCTCCTCACACCCATCTTCAGCCCCATGACACCACCTCCCTCATCCCCATCATCTGAATCTGATGCTGAGCCGGTAGATGAGAGCCTTAACTGACTTAATTTTCTCCCTCTGATCTCTCAGTGTTTTCTTATTTGTCCTGATGTCTGTTCATCAGTCTCAGAGCTCCTCAGAGGAGTTGATGGACACCAGCAAAGTGGAAAAGTTTTTCACATTTTGGCCAGAGGACAGTCAGGAGAAGGGAGAAAAACTTAAGGTACATATTAATGTTAGAAAAAAAACCTTATAAACTGAAAATTTCATGCCATGAGACCTTTAAAGGACATTTCTCTTCATCTGTGTTGTCCACCTGTTGTTTCTCAGGATACTGAGGAGATGGATTTGGAGATGTTGGCTCCATACATATCTATGGATGATGACTTCCAGCTGACCTTTCTCAGCAGTTTGTCAGAGGAAGAAGACAAAAATTCTGCCCCTCTCAGCACGCTTACCACTGCACTCACAGTGAGCAACAAAAGGTACCACAAAATCTCCACCCACATAATCAGTCACATTTTAAACGACTAATAAAATACTTTTGAAGAGGCTTGAGAGGAAACATGCATGGCATTACGATGTATAAATTGTCCTGACCATGGTGCCAGAGCAAAGGTCATTTTGTTTACTGTGGACAGGGTAGCAGGCTTTTGTCCACAGCACGTTAAAGGCTTTTCTCTTTTAGGTCCCATAACCCAGATGAAGAGGAGGTTTCCAATCTGCTGAGTCAGGCCAAGAGAAAGAAAAAAGAAGCTTCCTGTATGGAAGAGGAACTCCTTAACTACACATATCACCTGGTGAGTGAAAAAAGGAAAAGAAGAAATAGTTAAATTAGGCTAAAATTCATGTGTTTGAAAGTCTTGACTACAGTTTAGAGCCTTTGGACTAGAAGAAACAAATCTCTCAAGAATTTTTTTTTTTTTGAATATTAGCCCAAAGTATTTCTGTACCCCACATCCCTGAGGTGTGGTGATTGTGGTTTCAGGCTAATTGTTAAAAATCAAACCTTCTTCAGGACTGTCTGGATGAAACCGACCAACCAGATTCAGTTGCAAACCCTGAACGTGGAGCGAGAAGTCAGTTGCTCACCGACAAAGACCCACTGTTAGGGGGCCTGCAGGGCCTCTCTGACACTGCAGGTAGGAGAAACACACTCATTTCCAACACTTCTCCAGGACTGGCTTCATTATGTAACTATGACAACCTAATAAGAACAGCTGGCGGACATCTTTTAATACAACTGTTGCAGTTACATTTGGTGTCATAGGGCTTTGTTGGTTTAGAATACATTATTGCCAGATTATGTTTTGTATTGTTTGATTCGATAGTGTTCTTTACACTCTCTTTCAGCTTGGATGAAGGACATTTTTATAGTTCGTCCACCTGATCTGTCGCCGCCTGTATCACTTCTGACATGACACACACTGGTTCGACTCCTGATCAGAGAGAGGAAGTGAGCACAGCATCTGTTTGAGAATACTTTCTGGATGATCTCAGTCAGTAAACATACGCACACAGCATTAACATAGCCGAGGTAATCCCGTTGTTCTGGGCTGTCGCTCATGTTGGACTGTTGGGTGACATGGTTTGTGGCAGCTGAAAAGGATTTTTGCTTATCTTTTTTGATGGTCAAACAATGATGTGAGTCTTGTTTTTTGCAGTAGCATAGTAGTGTAGGTGTTGGAAACAAATGAAAAAAAATCATTGTCCTTTGGTTGTTGAACGGAACAACTGGTGGTGCTAAAATCAGACGTATCTCCTCAAGCAGCCAAGTCAGAGTTGGTCCGCTATCATCACATGTAGCCAGTTTTAAGTGTTTATGTAATCATCTGCATGTGACAAATGTGAACATTTATCTGATTTTATTGTTTTTATGTGTTGATTCAATTAGACCAACAAAAACTGGCAGCAATTCATCAGTGGCATATTTTATATCTTCTTATACATATTTTGAAGTAATGCATTTAACATAAATATAAATTCTGGTTTGTTATAACAGCGTTGAGACAACATGAGCCGGTAATCAACAGTTGCTTTACTTTACTAATGTGGTCAATGGGTGTCGGGTTCTAAATAATTAATGTTCTGAAAACAAAGTTTTGTATGAACTCAGTAGAAATACCATTTAACAATAACATTCAGTTTTTTATCTTGTAAATTATGCCTCCACATATAAGCTTCAGTTGTGTTCTTTATATGCAGTATTTGTTGATCTGGAGGATCAGTTTTATTGATGCATATTTAATCTGCATATAACCCTAAACTGTGCAGCCATGCAGTGTATACCTGTACCAGTACTTCTGTGCCTTGCAGACTTTAAAGCAAATTACTTTTTGTCCACATTTAATCTGTAACCAAAACTTTGTATTGCTCTCTTATTTCCTCAATGAAATAAAATGAAAGAAAGATCACCTCTGCTGTTATTTTTATTTCGTGTTATCTCAAACTGGCCTGCAGTGTTTGCTGGTAGATGATGGATTTAGGACACTGAAAGGTGGTTTTGAGTGCCTAACCTGGACCAAATGTACTGTGCTGAGGATGTTACTGTGTGACGTGCCAACTCTAACACGCTCTTAACTGGAAGGACAGCAGCTGACTGTGGTGAGCCAAAAGCACCAATTTATCTGCAATCTGACCATACAGTTACATAAAACAACCCTACAGACAAGAATGAATGCATCATTTTTAACTCATAACTCTTGGTTTTTGCTTCCCGATGAGCTACTTTATGTAGCACCACAATAATCCATTCTGAATTTACAATGTGGCCAAAGACATTTCCCATCACGCCTCCTGAGTAACAGTGGCTTCACCCCGTTTGCTCAATCTTTTTCTGGCATTGCAAAGCGATGTGGTTTTGTACATTCTGTGACAAGATAAATCCTCCTCGGTCATTGTGAAACGGTGACATTTATTGAGGAGCTTTCGTTTTCAGGGTTTTATTGTTTCAGTTGTTTAAAATATCCTGAGTAATTCAGTCTCCCCATGTTGGCTCTATTATACAGTGTCCTTAAATGTATTTTGCAAATAAAAGCGTTTAAACTAAAAACACCATAAAATTAAACAATAAATGGCACTAAAGAATTGCTTGAGTAAATGTAGAGTCATGCAGTTCTCACCAGTATTAGGAAATACTGGTTAGTTGTCAGTAACTTGATCCATTCATCTGGCTGCAACCACACCTGACGAAAAAACTTGAAATATATCTTCTGTTTTTTGTTTTTTTTTTTATATATGCAACCAACTTCTTGTTTTTTGTTTTAACTGGAAACACACCCTGGACTCAATATGCAGAAACACCAGAAAAGCCTCCTTTTCACCAGTTTTATCATTTATCAGTAAACGTGCAGACATTTTAATACGCGTACATTCACAGTCCATGTTGGTCTCTTTACTAATTTTAGGTGTTTCATTGTATAAGACAAATTACGATTTAGTGAGCAGGTTAAATTTGGTCACTTTTCCTGTAATTTCATACCACAGTTTAGAGGTAAATCAAGATTGTTTTAATGTCTGCTAAATATTTTAAGTTCGTCTCAAAAATCAAAACCCAGACGAAACAGTTCAACATTTATTTATTATATAATCCTATTCAATAATACATATACAAATAATTCTGTTAATACAAATCATATAATATATAGATGCAATCTTATAAAATAAAATACATTCAAGGTCTGCGAGGGTGTCAGTTGCTCTGCAGGTAAAGAGAAGCAGGAAGTTGATGTGAGGTCACAAAGTTTTAGCCAATAAATAATGGGATAGTTTTGACTTTTTAATTTGTTTTATTAGTTCTAAAATTATTTCCAACCATTTTTCAGTCTTCTAACGTGGGATGTGTTTCTTTAAAGCAGTATGGCACCATGCTATTGCATTTTTGTGTTCGCAAAGCTTTGAACCAACACCACAATCCAATTACACTCAAAAAGAAACACAGATAGGTCTATTGACATCACCGAGGAATCCTTGAGCTGCCCTGTCACTGACAGGAATGATACACGTCTCCAAAAACCACTGAAAACACACACACACAAACCCAAACACACAGGCACTTACACCTTTACATTTCTCCTGTTCTGGTGAAAACTGAGGTTGACGAAGATTTCCTAGAATTTCTCTAACAATGGTGAAAACTGCATCATTATTACTTAAGGTCAAAGGCAGCTTTTATTTCCTGGAGACAGGATTTCCCCCCAACAGTTCCCTCCTGGGTCACACACATCCGTATAAAACACAGAACAATCAACTAATCATTGTCAAATGTACTTCAGTCATGTTGGAGCGGAGAGACGATGCCAGAATGTTTAAAGCATCGTCTGAAAGGACGAGAGCATCCCAGTACTGATGAACTGGAGCCAATCAGGACAGTGCAGCATGTCCAGCTTTTGAACCAACATGGTTTCTGCACAGTTCAAATACTGCCTCAGTTAGCTGCTGATCAAAGTTGGGCCTCCTTTGATAAACAGTCTGTGTTTATCAAGTGTCTTTGTCTTCTGTCAGTGGGAGGTGGAGTTCCCGGATGTCCCCTTCAGCTGTCCTGCCCCTGGAATGTGATGATTGCACCTCCTCGTACGGTGGCGGTGGGTTGTCGGGGTTCTGGCTGGACAGCAGGGGCTGGTGACTGCTGTCTGCTCGAGATGCCTGATGGCTGCTGGGAGACTCCTGGGCCAACAGCAGCTGGGTTGGCCCAGGAGTCGACGAGGTGGGGAGGCGCTGTCCCCAGCTGCTGTATACTGCCTCCTCATAGGAGGGTAGAGAGACAGGAAGTCCATCCACCATCAGGTCCAGCTGGTCTGAGGAGCGCCGGCTGCAGGAACACAGAGTTAGTGTAGACGGGGGAGTCCTATCTTGAAGACCACATACAAAATATCTGTCTGTTTTGTTAACATGGTAGTAAAGACACTGTAAAGCTCTGCTTCCTACCTGTGTGACTGACAAGGTAAAAGGCGGGACTTGATGACCAGACAGGCTGTGGTGGTGAGGAGAAAGATGGACATGCCCACCGCTGTCGTCGCCATGCTGGGCATGGAGTCGTTAAGTCTGCCGTCAGAGTTTACGTTGGGACCCTCTGAGGAATGAAGGTATGATTAATTAAGGAAACGTGGTTGAAGAATCTGCTACTTCTCTGCTCGAGGAGCAGTTCAAAAAAGCCAACACTGACTTTTTCAGTTCCACAAAAGTAAAAATGTGCTGTGTCCGCATTTTTAATGTAATGTGATATAGTCTAAGAATCCTGCAGCATCAAACCAAAACTGAAAATGTGACATTTCACAGACATTTATTTCCTTGAATGAAGTCTCTAAAACAAAGATGAAAACTGTGCCTAATTATAACCTCTGCAGCTGATTGGTTAAATTTGCAGGCACTTTGGTTGAATGGCCGTGAATAACATTTTTACCTAGTGATGCAATTCTGTGCCCATGACAGTGGTTTCCATGACAAAGAGGAAATGTTTAGTGGTTAATATGTTGGCTTAGCCTGCTTCCTCCTTCCACTTCCTGTCAGAGTGGGTCTAAGTAAATGGTAGCAGAGGAAGCTGGGAACTCGTGTGAGGAAAGCAATGCTTTTAGTTCCCTGCAGAGATTCTGACAGCGTCTGCACGCCTTTGTTAAAAAGGTCAAAAGATAAACGTGAGCTGCTGGTGCTGCTGTTTTAGAGCTGTGATGGTGAGATAACAGCAACTTTAAACACGGGAAGGAGACAACAGATTGTTTGAAGGGCGTTTTTTAACAATGACTCTCACACCAGTGACCACGTAATGTTCAACTATTAGTCATGATCAAACTTCCAAATGTCTCACCTTTGATGGGGATGCAGGCAGGTACTGGAGGCAGCCATTTCCCATGGCGACACCTGGAGACATAGACCTTGTTGCTGATGTGGTAGCCAGACTCACAGAAGAAATGGATGGTGCTCTTCTGGGGGAAGCCTCGACACGGGGATGGATCGCAGCGGAAACCTCCATGTTCTGGCACCAGAGGGTGTGAACAGTTGCTCAGCCTGCCTACAAAAACATCAGCGTTTTATAAGCCTAATAGAGAAACCTCATCATGGATTTTAGAAAAAATAAAAACAATCTGTCCATTCAAAAGCAAAAACATATCTATGGCAGTGTGTGACCGGCCTGGGAGGCATCAGATGATTCCAAGTTTGGTTTACAGGAAATGATCATTTTGTTCGTAAAGACAAAAAAAAAAAAAAAAAAAACACTTTTTCAAGAGGATACATTTGCCCAAGCAGCAAACACTGTTAACCACTTCCTCTACTTGCCACCCTAAATGTCTGCATCTGCAGAATCATGCCTCCCACTGACCCACAGACTCCCTAACCCCAAACATCAAATCAACACAGGAAAGAAAAAGGTCCAGTCAGAGTCTGAGAGTGGCAGATTACTCAATACCTGCAGGAAATCCTCAGCATTTAAAATAAAAGCTGACTTTGTAGCTGTTGCACAATGAAATTCATTTCAGCCAACAGTGTTGTTACACAGAATAATTGAAACAGATATAAATAGTAGACAGGTGGTTTTCTTTTTTTCTTTACCTGCAGTGAGGAGCGGTGAGGAGATCAAGTAGAGAATTCCACAGAAGACACTGACGTGACCACACGCCCATGGATACAGAACTAGCCCAGACATCAAACAAGACTTCCTGCACACAAAGATGAAACATGCTCGGTCAGTTGTTGGAGAGGACGCACAAGTCACACCTCTCATCCTACCAGCAGCTCCGCCATCATCTCCCGTAAATGACTGCAAATAAAAAAAGACAACAGTTTCTTCAGAAAAACACCCAAACAAACCCGCTTTTCTATCAACACCACCCGTCAGCTGTCGAATACCATCTTATCCATCTCATAAAAGTGTTTTAACCACATTGGACTCCATCATCTATCTACCTCAACTCAGAACTCAGAAACAACTAATCTTAACACACTGACACGAATCCAGACTGCAGACGAAGGGCACACATCTGAGAGACGCATCGCCTGCGACGAACTAGTGCCGCCGGCGCCAGCATTTTGAAAAGGTGTCAGATCAAATGCCACCTTGTGTGTAAATGGTGCTTTCATAGCAGTCATCTCTGGAGGACCGAAGGGAGGTCCCCCACCACCTGAGGGTGCCAGTCTCTCTCTCTCACACACACACACACACACACACACACACACACACACACACACACACATTTTCAAAGCGCCATCTTGTGTGACCACATTCTGCGTGGGAGATCTACATTTGAGTCATTGCAGGCCTCTGTGAAATTAGAACTTCAGCTGTGATGTTTTGCAAGGTAGAGACTAAATTAATGCGAATTTTTGTCTTTTTCCTGTAAAGAACAAACGTTGAACGTCCATTGAGAACAATTATATCACATTATTACCACTGGCGAATAAAAGGCTGCCGGCAATACGACTGAGCTTCACTTGTGGAGCCTCTCCATCCTCCTGTGCTCACTGGTGTCACTGGGACTGGGTCTGATCTATACTCCGACACAACAGAGTCTGAACGTGGATTCACCCTTTGCCTGTACTGAAAGCAGGCGGTCAGTCTGGTGCCTTTCAGCTGAGCTGTGTCCGTCTGGTAGCTCTTCCTTAGAAACGTCATTCGGAGGCGAGGAAGGTGATGAGTGTTTGTCGTTACATGCAACAGCCATTTGTTTGAGCCAAACAGAGAGAGCGCAGGCTAGCTGACTGAAGTGATGACATCACAAATTCCACAGAATTTTCCACCGCGGAAATCCCAGAAAAATCATGCTTGCTGATGTCAGAGAGAAAGAAACTAGGGAAGGGAATGGAAGCCAGTAATGCGTGTACACGTACATTCACCCACTGAACCACATTTCTCTGGTTGATCAGTAGCTATGGAGATGACTCCTACTCTGCCATGTTGAACTTTGCACTCATGTGTGAGCTATTCTTGGATGTTATTGTGACGCAGATATGTACCAATGAAGATAAAACAATCATGGAAAATAACCTGACAAGTCTGAAAGTGTTATTAAGTGTTATTAAGATCAGAAAACTCCAACAACATGGGTACAAACTGTCAATCAAACACCTGCCCAACAAATGTATTGTAGTTTAGCAAAAAGGAGTCAAATCAGTTTGAGAATAAAATACATTCCCTAATCAAATTTAGAGGTTAAAAAATACGTTCATGTGGTTTAAATAGGGAGAGATTGTGACACAGTGACAGAAATGCTTTTGAAGAGAGAACACAATACAGCAGCACACAGTAATTGCTGATGTTGCATTTCTTCTATTACAGAGTGTGTGCGTTTCAACGAACCATTGTTATCATGTTCTCCATAACGAAGACTTAAATAATGATTTTAAATTAACAGCTGGTTGACAAAAAGCATGAACACATTTATTTTATAGCAGAAATGTCACGTGCATGAAAAGATTATGAAGATTTCAGTAATCAGCAACAACAATTTATGCTGCGAGACGCTTCTTGTTCCTCAGCAACAGTCCAGATGGGGCATCGCGGAGGAGAAGATTAAACTATTAAATGGGTTTTTTATATAAATGCGGCCAAATTAAAACACCAGCTTTACGTTTAGGCTTCGGTTTTTAATAAAAACCAAAAGATTAATGATTGTATTTTATCAAATTTGAGTCAAGGACCGCTTATTTTTTTATTTGTTTTATCACGCAGGCCTAAACCAGAATAAAGATTGATTTCACCGATGTGAGATTTAGCGACTATCTGCTGAGGTAGGCAGGGAAAATAAAAAAAAAAAACATGACACAATCTCCTTTTTAAGTCATTAAATTAGGAAACGTACATGCACTAAATACAGTATCTCACCTGGGAGGCGTTAAAGAACCAGCGGCGGCGTTTTCCCAAACGGACGCGTCTGATCGGGCTGCAGCGGAGATTCTGCCCTCTTTTCGCTGACAGGCGTGAGGAAGGAGCGTGAGGATGGATCAACAGTCCGACCAGTAACAGGTTGCGCCTTTTCGGCTGCTTTCGCCCTCGCGATTCATTGATCAGCTGTGTCTAACGCCGACGCTCAAACGGCGAAGCCCCGCCCACACGCGCGCTCAGCTCTGTTCTGGAAACGGGCGCGCGCGCACACACACATTCTATCTGACAAGCCGTAACACACACCATTTCCTCACTCTTGGACTTGCGTCTGATAAAAATATATAAAGAAGCCATTAATTTCCTTTGTGACATATGATTTGTGAAATAAATGTTAAAACAGGCCACAGAGGCGTGCCCCATAAAAACAGCCTGTGGTAGACTGGGTGGCTGTCATTGTTTACGGAGGCACACCCTTTATGGGCTGACTTACAGTAAAAGCTGAAAAGTTGCCGCTGCTGCTCTGTGACTTTGCACTGAGGACGCAAGTTGGCGGAAGTGCTAAAAATACACCAGTGCTGAGTCTTTCTGCAGCGCAGCCAAGAGCGTCTTCATGCTCTCCGGACACGGTCGGCAGTAGCAGCTCCTCATGCAGGATGTGGAGGGAATTAGAGTCCTCTTCTGATCGGTTTCTGCTATGAATTTAAAAAATAAATAGATTACATTAATGTACATTTTTGTAAAATATTTAGTTCTGGTTTGCAAAAAAGACCAGTGAAACTAAATTCATCTTAAGGACAGAAAACAGACAAGGATGACTTTTGTAAAATCTGTTTTTTTTTTTTTTTTTTACACATACAAGTCAAGTTTACAATACACAACCACAGAAACAACTGGAATCCTTGAATAAAACATGTAAATGCTGCAATGCATCAACAAAATAAGGTTTTGTCCAGTAAGCCAGTCTACTGTCTATGTCTGCGTTCTGTTGCAGGTGACAGTGGACTCAAACTTTGGACACCTGCGAGAAGATTCCCAACAATGTCTGTTCAGATGCAGTTGTAAGGCACGTAAACCCTGAACAGTGGCACCAGAGATGCACTTCTGCTCCTGAGAATCTTTTTAGGAAGCTCTGTGGTTTAAAACACAAAGTTATAGAAGGAAATGAGCGCCGCTATAATAAAGATAGCATCTCTTAAGGGAAAACTACATATTCACCTTTTTTACCACATTTCCAAGCAACTCATCAGGTTTATCTATGTTTAAGAACTTTAGGCTAACAGTTAAATTAGATCATCAGTTCTGATCAAAGGAAAATGTACAGCTTAGGATGCTTTCATTCAGGAAAACACAGGATTCAATCCTGATAATAAAAAAAAAGACTTCAGCCATTACAAGAGAGCGATAATTTATCTACAAAATGAACATTTTCTTAAGTTTTGACTGACAGGAATTTGTCTCAGGATTTAGTTAAACTGACTTGTATTTCCATGTCAAGAGATCCGCTTCAGTATTTACAACCTGGAGTAGTTAGCCTCTTCATAATAAATAGGTGAATGATTAAGAACCTCAAGTTTAAAAATAAATCATCCAAATCTTGTGAGTTATAAGGTATTAAATACATTAAAAACAACTGAAAACTATATGAATAAAGATAGCGACAAATCAGTGAAGAGTCTGATTAGGGGATAGATATCAAACTTCTGGCCTGGAGCTGAGCTCCAACTACACCTGATTGTCTTTTATAATTCAGTATCACTCATCTCACAACTGAAAGGTTATTTGCTTGTGTCAAAGTACACAGTAAAGAACTCCAGTCATTTCATTTTAGTGTTTTTAAGCAAGTGAAGGGGCCAGGAATTGAGCGTAAAACCGTGTGTCCCTGCAACAGTAATTAGATTTGTAAATGTTTAAAATTATCTAAGAATTTCCAGGATACCGAAATCTGTAAATGTGTAGCAAAATCTGTAAACATCTACCATCACCTGTAAATGTGTACACGACAGACACTGAACTACGACTAAAGAATGGGATCGTACCTGTAAGCTCAGTGTTTTTGGCATGATTAGAATCACATCAGAATTTAGGACTAGGATTTAAACGGTCCAGGTTTGCACCTCCAGGTGTATTCAAGTACACACAGTCTGGACAGTTACGGGTCACTAACTCGGTTTATGGCCCACTCATAAAGGTCATAAAGCCAGATAGTTAGATCTGTACTCCGTTTATTTATGTTTCATAAGTCATTTTTGTCCAGGATACTTTGTCTTAGGGTATGATGAATGACTCCTGGAAGGAAGTACCTCATTTTCACTGTGATCTAAGGTCAAATGCAGAATTAGCCTGTATTGTCTCATCGGTTATCGCTCCTTTATATTATTGAACACGATTATCACATTTACACAATTAGTATTTTATTGTAACATATGTCCTTAAAGTCACACTGGAATAAACAACACTTGCCTTTTTTTTTTATTAGATCCTGTTTCTCAACCGCTTGTTTCTCTACTTTCACACAATACAATAGAAAGGTTAGAGCATTGGAACACCGCTAGTTTGTGTTCTGCACAACGTACACAGAAACAACATTTCTCTTGGTTGAACTTCTGACATTCTGCAAATTAAATGTTAGCCTATTCAACAGGGGACAGCATCTAAATAAGTGAAACAGTTTCTTTCATTTGAAGAGATGAAAAAATTGAAGTATTTCAGAAATAGATAACTGATGATCAGAGGAGTCTTTGCACTGTGGCTGAAATAGATGTAGAAAGCATAGAGAAGATAGCTTTAATACAGGAGTCTGTATCACAGCTGGATGTGTCTGCATGTGTTGTTTAGGTTATATCTTACCGTGAAAAAGATAAATCTGTGAAGGCCTTGTCTTTGATTCATTTATACACTAAAGGTGAGTGTTCTATGCCAACTTTAGCATTTCAGAGATTTATTACAGTAAAAATGGTCGTAAGGTCTTAAAATGGTGATTGGTCCTCCGACTTTGTTAGAAGACATATTATAATAATGTTAAGCACATATCTTTTTAAAAATATAATTGATATCTTCATGGCTTCTAGCTGTACTATCACTAGTTTTGATGGGCACAGAACCTAAATGCCAGAGTTCATCTGCTGTTGTCTTTCCAGTGTGCTGTCCAGTGTGTTCTAATGCATTTTTAGAGGATGAGACCAAGTCACGGTTTGCTGATTCCCACTAGGCTTAAATCTTGCTAATGTGCAGTGGTGTTCAGGAAAAGGATTTTTTTAAATGTGCGGTTACTTGATCTATACAATAACTTTTTCCTGTACAATAGATCTCACATCTTCCCGCGTTTTAGGATAATGATCTTATTCAGTACAGAGATATCTAAACACAGCCGTTTCTCGTGCTTATCTAGTACTTTTATGTTATGCTTGGTATTCTAGATTCAGATCTGCTTTCTCTGCTGGCACCTGAGTGTATTTGTGAAGCCTGTGCAAGCTGCGGTATGTGGGGAATCAGTCATGAACCAGTCTAATCAGAAACCTAGCAAAAGTGTTCTTCACAGCATGCGAGTTTGTTTGCAGAACAGTAACAGCATGTTTAGTGGTGTAAAACACTTGCTGATTGCCTTTAAAGCGTGCTGATTTTTTTTTAGTTTAGAAAACTTTTAGGTTGTGAATTTAAAAAATAAGGTTGTGAAGTGAGTTCTATTAGCTAAACTACTTAAAAATAAAATAAAAAAGACAGGAGTATGTTTTGCAGCAGTCATGTCAAAAGCATTCATTTCCTCACTTAATATCTCTATCCTGCTTGTCTGACTGACTGTTTGGCCACTGAGTTTTATAGCCAAAATGATATTCTCGGGAGAATTTTTTTTTTTTCCGCTGGAATCACTTGAGTGCAGTGTCTCTCTCCTTGACAGTGCTTCAAAAATCAACACATATTTGTCTACAATAAAGTAGAAGGCAAATAAAACAATCACAAAATCGATAGTAAAACATCAAAACTCATCAATCAAAACTGATAAATCTCTATGCTTATTGTAAAAACACAGAAAAATAGAAATAAAAGAAACATAAAAAAACTCCAGTGTTGACTTAGTGTATGTTTGCTTGTTTACAACAGGAAGTTAGTAATTATATGACTACAAAATAAAGTCCATGTAACTCAATTTAGTGTAAAAAGAATCTTCCCTCAGTAGTAAGGTCTGGGTGTAGTGAGAATTGTGCCAGAGTCTGCAATCTGTCTGTGAGAGAAGTCTTTGTAGTGAGAAATTCAGCTTTAAAACTGTTGAGGAGCTATAAATGTTCTGTTGCTAAGATTGGTCAATAAACCCACAGTTCCTTCAAAGCACCCGATGTGCAAAACCCCAACACACTTTAAAATCCAAGTAAGGTCCAAATGGAGAGGAATGAAGAGCCATAGTCCTTAAACTTTCCAGCTTACTCCCCCTTCATAAAACTACAAGGTGAAATACGCTTGACAAGCAAGCTGCGGCTTTTCTGGTCTTCTCTCTCCAAGAAAGTGTTGGCATCAGACCTCCACACACACACACATACATGTATGTATGTATGTATATATACACACACACACACAGTCTCATACAGTTATTGCCTCTAAATATGGGTATGAATTCCCCACAATTCAGTGATTCACGTAAGAGAAATAGAATACTCCTGCACACCCACTTCACACTGCAGTCCAGAGCAAATGTTACCCAAAGCATAGACCTTTTGCAAGTGAACTACGACCCTGGAGACATGCTCTTCTGTGTACAGGAGTAATCTGTTCCATCTGAACCTGCCAATGCCTCCCCCACGGCCTGGAGGTCTTGGTGGGGCATGTCTCATCTCATCCTGTTCTGTCTCATAAGAGGGACGATGCAGGACGGTGGACCCGCCTTTGCCAGGAAGGGGTGTTTGAGGATTTCACTGGCTGTGGCCCTCTGAGCAGGGTCCCGCACCAACATCCTGTCCAAAAAGCCTTTGAGCAGAGGAGAGACCTGACACAAAGGAGAGAGGGGGCTTTACTTTTACTTCTATTGCAAAATTAGTAATTTTCAGTGGTTTGTGAAAGAATAAGAATAAATATTGGGTGTGGTGCATAGCTGAAAAGTCTGCAGGTGTACCTTGTGCAGGTTCTTTAGCTTCGGAGGCAAGTTGTCTCTAATCATTTTCATCGCTTTAAGCGGTGGCTCGTTAAAGTATGGCGGCTCCCCATCCACCATCTCTATAACCATGATTCCCAGTGACCAGATGTCAACCTGAACACAAGAAAGAAACATTTTCAAAATGTAGAGCAGTTTCTTAAAATAATCGATATATGAATATTAATGGAAATATCATCTGAAAAGTGTGAATGTTACCTCTGGACCATAAGGCAACCTTGAGATGAGCTCAGGAGCCATCCAGTATGGCGTTCCAACCAGAGACTTCCTTTTTTGTACTTCCTTAGACACCTGGGCACAGAAGCCAAAGTCTGACAATTTCACCTGTGGACAAGAACAAACCATTTAAAAATGATGTAAATAGGAAGTCTTTTTATACACAACAGTGATAATTATTTTATTCGTGATTTATTACATCAATTGGTCTAAATTTTAATTTATTTATTTGGGTCAGGCTTATGAATGAATACAAGCAGAAGCTTCAGTGGGAAATGTAGTTTCCCTTTTTTTCTTCCCTTTTTTTGAAAAGACATTTACCCTGCATTCTTGGACAAACATGCAACAGCAGGAAAATCACAGCTATAACAAGCAGCATTAAGTTACGACTGTCATTTTAAATGTGTCTGCACAAGTGGACAGCAATTTGTAGACAAGTTCCAAAAATGATCCACTGATTCACTTTATCTTCTAAGTTATGTGTCATTTATAAGAAGGTCAGCATCTACAAATGCATGTCACTTGTTTGGTGTGCATGGTCGGTCGCACCTCTATTAAAGTTATTGATTAGTTACATTTCCCACATGAGAAACCTTAAGTCTAACTCTGAAGAAACACAGTGAATGGTGCAACTTGACATATCTGATACACTCCTTAGGTCTTATTTTCGAAGAACTAACTATATAAAAGTCCTTTAACTACACTGCTACTAAAAACAATTGAGATGTGGCTGGTGGCTCAGGTATTACAGCAAAAGAAAACACATACACGGCCATCATGAGTAAGAAGGATGGAGTCACTCTTAATGTCTCTGTGGATAACACCCTGTTTGTGGAGGACAGATAAGGCTTTCAGGACAGACAGGCAAACTGTAGCAATCTGCTCCTCGTTCATCCTGAAAACAGATCGAGACAAAACAAACACATGGGTCATTGCTTTTCACCATCTCAATATCTGAATGGTAGTACTACTGTTTTTTTAGATGGCACATAAGACCCAAATGCTACAACAGTACAGGTCATGGTATCACATGGTTACAGTGCCCCCTAATGGAAGAAATTAGTGTTGGCATGATGACTGAGGACAATTTAAAGAGTAATGGTCAGACAGTGAGAAATATGAAGGGGGTCTTCATCAAAATCTACATATTAAATGATACTTAAACATCGTGTATATGAAGTGTAAAACCCATACCGTAAGAATTCTCTTACCTTGTGTGTGTCACAATGTCAGTCAGAGCTCCCCCCTCCAGGAACTCCATGACTACCCAGAGCTCATCTCCCACCAGGTAGCTGTTGTACATTTCCACCACATTCTCATGATGATAGTCCCGCATGATTACCACCTTCAGGTATGACAGAAATTAACAGACAGTAGGAAATATTATATGATTTATTAAAAAGGAAACATAACCTCCTATTAGAAGACATTATATTTGTGAAGTACATTAATTGCACCAAAAATTGCATCAATTAATTATGTTAACTGAATTCAAGTCTATAAAAATCAATGTATTTTATTTCAAATAGTCTTACCTAATAGCAAAAAATGGCAGTGAACTTTGAGAAGATATATTAACAGATGCTTGATCAGCAAACATTACCTCATTGAAGAGGAGTTCTCTACGCTGCTGTTTCCTGAGGTCCATCTTCTTTACCGCAACCAATTTCCCCGTCGTCTTGACTGTAGCGATACACACGATTCCAGTGGACCCCTCTCCTATTTTAATGTAGTTGTCCAAATAGGTTCGTGGATCACCAGGATCCACCACCATTTGAAGTGCCGCTCTGAACTGCTCATGAGAAACTCGCTGGGGCTCTCTCTGTGGTGATCTGCCCTGGGGTGGAGCGCCCGACGAGGGGGGCCCAGGTGGCACAGGGGGACGTGGGGCTGGAACGTTGGGGTGCGGTGTGTGTGGATGATGGGTGCTGTCGGGGGTCAGGCTTGGTTGTGAACTATGATGAGCATGAGGGTGGCTAAGAGGAGGCTTGGAGGTGGAAGACCCTCGGGAAGAGCTGCTTGAGGGGCCATTTTGAGGGGAGGATTCTTGGTGTCGAACAGTCTTGAAGAAACAGTTATAGGAATAAATACATTAAAAGATCTGAATATAAAGGACATCATATATACCTAATTACCTTACAAGAATACAAATTTATGACAAAATAGATGTCATAAATGTTAGTTTAAAATTTGGACATGACCTTTACTCTACCATCAAACAACCTTTGAATTAAATTATTTTTTGTGTACTTGTTAAAAGAAAAATTAAAACCAAAGCTTGAAAAATAAAAGCAGTTCTTTCTCTCTTTGTCAGCACTGTGGTTCTTACTTGTCCTGTTGGACTGCGTCCACCATCACTTTCAGTTCTTGGGTAAGTGTTAAAGGGTCGCGTGTTCTGTTGGGCTGTCTTCATCACCCCCTCTGTTACTGGGAGATTAGGGGTGCGGATGTTGGGTCCAGACAGGGGCCTCTTATCCCTGGGAGACTGAGGGCTGCCATCTCGCACCATGTAACTGGACTTTGGCCTGTTGT
This sequence comes from Pao palembangensis, assembly GCA_015343265.1. Lineage (NCBI taxonomy): Eukaryota > Metazoa > Chordata > Actinopteri > Tetraodontiformes > Tetraodontidae > Pao > Pao palembangensis. The sequence continues at coordinate 12,045,845 of CM027091.1, read as the reverse complement.
CAGGTTGATCTCTGTGATCCAAATGTTCCTGAAGATAAGCAGGGTTTTGTTAGGAGGATTTATAAAGAATTTAGAAAACAAAGGTCAGCAGCTAGTTTTTTTATTATATTAAATATTAGGCCTATTTGAATGTTTTTCCCATTATGTAGACAGCTTTATTAAAAAAAATATTTCACAGACCAAGTAAGTAGTTAAACACTTCAATATGGGAAAGTCAATCAGAGCTGTAAAATAAACTAATATCAATATTTACTGACGAGCCAAATCTATGGTTCAGCTACCTGGTTGCGGTCACGAGGTCCTCTGTCTCTGTGGGGGGGTGGAGGTGGGCCTGAGCCTGGTCTGTCCCTCTGGTGCCTACTGGGCTCTTGGCCCCGAGGTTGCTGCTGGGGTCGTACCTGTCCTCCTTCATCCCACTGTGGATGGACTGCACGTTGAGCATGGCGGGGGTCAGCTCCACTCTGTTCTGGTCTCTGCCGGTCTCTATACAAACACAGACAAAAACCTCTTTCCTGTGTGCAGTTTTAAAAATAACAATGACTGAAAGAGTAGAAGTGGTTAATTAGTGACACATTTGGGGATTACTAGTTGTTTTTCATGGTGCTTTTAGAAAACACTGGCAACTGATGTGTTGCTAATGCAGCTGAAGTCACAACAGACCACTTACCTGTCTTGCCTCTCTGAGTTTGAGTAGTTTCTGTGAATAGGATCACCATTCTCTTGTAACATTCCTCTTCCTCCTTCTGTAGAGCTATAGTCCTTGCGAGGCTGTGTGGGAGGGCTACCACGTCGCAAGGAGTTGGAGCAAGTCACAGACATGTTGTCAAACTCATCCAGCAGCCACGTAAGAGAGCCATCAACACCCAACTTTCTGCTGCCACGTACAATTGTCTAGAAATTTAAAAAAAAAAAAAAGAGGATGGAATGAAGGTGGACACTGACATAAGCAACAGGCCACCAGGCACTGCAAGTAACTTATGACCTAATTTGGTAAATTAAATTCTATAACTAGAACAACTTACTTATAAACGCTTGTGAGTTGTTTATTTATGATGGTCATTCATCAACGTAGAATATATATTAGCCAGTAAACATAAGTGGCTGCTTAATCAAACTATCTTAAAAGGTTAAGCTCATTTTTATTTATCTCACCTTTCGGGGCTCTACAGTAGTGATGACATTTGCATCAATAAAAGGTTTGGGCCTTTTGGCTGTGTCTTCTATGAGCGACTGCCATTGCCGAGGCAGTCCTACAAATTTCTGCTCCTGCTCATCAAAGTCTGTATGGACTCGATGCTCAAAGTTGGATGGAGCGGAAATCTGGATCCGAGACTTCTTCTTCTTGGTAAACATGATGGCAGCTGAAGTAGCTGCAGCCAAGTATCAAACCTTCAGGGAGGAGGCATGAAAAACAGGATAGAAAAAATGGAAATATCAGCTTCAGGTACACACATGAATCTACAAAGTGTGACTACAATTAAATAAGAATCCTTTAAATGATGAAAAAATATCAGGTGCAGAATTACAAACTTTTCTTTGAAACACCACCCTATTTAAAAAGTTGCTTCTATCACAACTTTGCTTTTTTTGTCAGTGGGTTTCAAAGGAGACACTCCCAGTAGTCAAACAGAGGCTTGTTAGTGATCAGTGTGTTATAAGCTGAAGGTGGCCCTCCTGTGCAGTTCACCGCAAGGCACAACAGGGACACGGGGATATTTATTTTTAACCACTCCTGCTACCACCTTCGATCCTTACAAAGTATCATCCCAATAAGTTAAAAAATAAAGGACAAAAATGAGGTTTAAAGAAATGGCCAACATTGGTTCATCATAATTTTTATGTACTTTTTTATGTATTTTATATTAAGGCACATGTTCAGTCACTGTTAACTCCATGTAACTATCAATTCTCAAATAAGAGCAACATTACAAGGTGGTGACAAATGTCTCATTTCACTTTTAATTTGCTCTCTGACAGAAAAGGTATTTAAACCATCGCAGAAGCCTATAATTACCGTCTGGCTGAAACAGCATTATAGTCAATACAACTGCACTGAGGCACACAAAAATATCTATGGAATCATTTCAATACTAGAATAGTAGAATATTAAATGTACGCACCTTAGTTCATTAGAATACTAGTGGAAAACAGTGGAACAGCAACATAATTTAAAAATAATGGTTTGTTTTGAATATTAGGGAATTATGGCTGTCACTTTTCAGTTTATATTATTAAAAAAAAAGACATATTAACCACACCCAGTCTTGGAAAAGTCATTTCGTGGTCTTGTTTTAACAGGTGATCAACAGGTTCATAAATGAAGTGAAGCAAAGTGAACAACAGCTGCAGGACTGTCGTCACTGCCCCAGACCAAGACTGCCCTCCAGGCTTGATATTCCCCACTCCTCTCATAAAACATTAACTACGGTGTGAGAACCATCCTGTGATATCGTTTTTTTAAGAGATTTGAAACACAATTCCACAACTTAAAATTTTTTTTAAATAAAAATGCGTTAAACACTGCCTTCACACATGACAACAGTTCAGACTAAAATCGTTCTCATCTCCATGTGTCACCAACACTTGTGAGCAACAGCTGTCCTGACATTCTCTTATATCAACAGTCAGTAACAAATTGCAAAGTCGGAGAAGAGGGAGGTGATTAAAAAGATAGTCAGTCATACATTATGTTCCCAGCAGGCGCAGTTATCAGTGTGGAAAAGAAATCCATCCCACACTCCCACTGTTAGCTTAGTCGCTAACACCCGTCTTATAAAGACAAAAAGTATTTTTGTTTTCTACCGACTTAAAAATCACTGTTGTACCACTGTATCAATAGTTTTGTTGTTGCACCCCTCATGAACTTACACTTGGATCAACTTGGATCATGTAATTATTGTTACTTAAACTTTCAACTCGTAACATGGTTTACGAAACGTAATGCAACACAAAGCGACAACACCGACGTGCACAAATTCCTCAATTGTATGTCGATAATACTCACTTTATCCACAAGCGATCCTTCAGCCTGCTGCTAACCTCCGCCTAATTTCATATCCCAAACACAAAACGACGAGGAAGAAAAAACAAAGTTGTTTCCGCGAAACTCGTCTCGGTCAAATCTCGCGATATTGTAGCAAACACTGAATCAGTGACATGCGACGAAACTAGACATGAGGAAAACATACGAGCAACTTTGAAGCTGGTGGCACGAGCACGGAAACGTAAACCGTGTCGCATTCCTACGGTTTCAGCAAAACTCGGCCCAATATCATGACGTCACCGAATGAAGTGGGGGGGGGGGGGGGTCCATTTAATTGGAATAACCTTTATTGGGCTCCAATTCATGTACTTATTTGAAGAATATATTAATTTACTGTTAATTACTTTCATTGTTTTTAAGGAAAATTAAAAGCTTATTTTTATAACTCTTGCTAATAAATAAATCTCAATGAACAGTAAAAATCTCTCCTAACATAATTTGATTTATCAGGAAAGACACAGCAGAGGTCAAAATCCTAGAAATAATTGCTAAGGCACTTTGTTAGCAATGCTGTTTTGTACATAAATCATGGATTGACAAAAATCTAGTGATGCTTAAATGTGCTTTTTGAAGAAATTTTAACATTTCAAATACACTGAACAAAAACAAAAGCATAATAGACAGAAACGCTTCCTGCACATATCAACAGACATCATAAAAAGTTTCAATAACAGTTCTTTCTTGAAACGGTCTGTACTCTACGGTCATCGGGGTGTCACTATTATAGCTCAGTAACTCAGTTTCAGTCTTTAAAATAAAAAACACTGTAGAAATAGATTCACGTATTGTTGGGAGAAACACACAAACCTGCCACTGCCAGAGCTGAATTTAAACAAAGCACGCAGTGTTGCAGCCAATGAGGGTTGACTTCCAGGAGCAGGTTTTGGAATGTGGATAGGTCAATGATAAAGACAGCAGAGAGAGCACCAGAGTACACAAGCCACAGATTATTTCAAACCTAACCACAGACAGCTCTGATTCTGCACAAGACCTTTGGACCTGCCATTCTTATCACTGACAAACAGGTCACAGAGTCAAATTCAGGGATTAAATTAGCTTTGGAGGTGACCAAATTTGCAAACAAATTATCATCGGTTAAAGTTCTGTAAAATGTCTACAGGCCTGTTGCCAAAGTAGAATTAAATGTAATTCTGTATAAAACACTTGCCTTTTTTTCCCCATTAGTTTATCCATTTTTTTCCACAGGTATAAATCTTGTGCTCTGAGAAAGAATTCAAAAATGCATATTGCAGCAAAAATCTTATCTTTTAATTTATTTTACAGCCATGTGGATGTAAAAACATTTACAAAACTTTTCATCTTCTATCCCCAGCTGGCAATAGGGAGTGATTAAGTGCAGCTGGTTTCCATCTTGCTTTATTTTGTGAGCAGACTTGTGAAACACATGTGCATGCCCTAGCATGATAATTTATCTTTGAATGTAGGCGCAAGAAAATCCTTAATGTTTAGGTAACTTTTTTCCCAAAAGTGTGGCATTGATAAGTGTCACTTAAAAAAAATGTCAAATTAATGTCAATGTTCATTAAATCTATGCACTCAAAGCATCATGATTTTAAAATCATATTTCTTTTATGCATTCCTGCCCATGATCTTGAACACCTAGAGAGTTATGTTGATGTTGGCTGCTGCCTTCATTCCAGAGAGGATTTTTTTTCCCCCTACGAGGCAATAAGCCTGGCCCCTTCTTGTTACAGTGAAAACCATAATAATGCTAAGCATTATTTTTCTATTCACTTGTTTCCTTAAACAAGACTTCTTTCATCATGCCAACCTGCCTCAATCTATTATGGATTAAAGTCTATGAGCAACAGTAGTTGTTTTCTCCTAATTCCATGGTTGTCTTTATAAATGCCTGCTTTCTTTTCATCTGTCTATTAATGGCTTCCATTTCTGCTGATTCCATCTTCGTCACAGAAATCCACACCCTTCTGTTAGCACCAATACCTCCTTTTCCTGTAAAACCTGATGCGAGGTCACAATGAAAACAAATCATAACATATTTTCAGATGTCATGATTTGTTCTTCATCCAATAAATAATACAATGCACTGGCACATGTCTGCATAAAATGACTCCAGTGAAGGGTCAAATAATGAAGAAAACATGGACCTTATCCCTGTGAACTGTATTGGCTGGTTCTGAACAACAGAGTTTATGCAGTTTCAGTTTAATCTCAGCCCATTAGTACGATGGCAGCTTATTCGAGGAGAGAAACTTCTAGAAACATCCTATTCTCATTTTTCTGAATACAAATTCAGAAAGGCAAGGCAGGATATTAAGACTTATGAGGCTAGGCAGGCTTACTGCATGGGTTCAGTGTGTGTGGGAGCAAGTAGAGTGACCCCCCAACACTGCAGCTCTGGCATCCCAGGAATGTGTGCTGGGGTGCCAACATTGATCACGCAACTATGATGACTCAGTAACAACATGCAAAATGTATTTTCCACTCATGCCCACACAAACAACTTGGTGGACAGAATATATCCTTTCACCAGAGAGGGTAGAAGGAACAAAAATTTCTTTAGATAAACGGGTACCGTACAACAGAAACCAGCTACCTTTGGCTCTTGTGCTAATCATAATATTACATTAAATCATACACAATAAATCAAAAAATAAAGCGATCTCGGTTGTTTACAGCTCGTAGTCTGATAAGGAATGAAATGCGAATGTTATTAAAAGTCTCTTAAACTCAAATATAACTCTTCAAATATCCCAATTATATAATATAAACGTACATTGCGTAAAATAGCTTTAAATGGGCGTTCATCGACTGCAGCTCACTAATGACAACAAACTTTATTCACACGCCCGTGTCTTTATACCAGCCCATACATTTTGACTACACACTACGGAGACGATGGTTTATACAACACGACAAGAATACAAAAATCGACACACCACATACTAAAGGATGATGGTTTGACTGCTGAAACCCAGACTGTTAAAACCTGTTAGCAACTGTTAGCACCAAAACAAGAAGAGTCGCGCCACAAGCTAGCGTTCATCGCATTTTTTTCATCGCACATACTGTAAAATTAGGTCCTTACTCACCCAAGAACGTCCAGAAAAAAATGTGTTACTGCCACCAATGTGCCGTGAAAATAAAATTGTTCTCTATTTAAAAAAAAAAAAAAAAAAAAAAAAACAAGACGCAGACTAACTTTGGGCAAACTGTGTAACATTAGCAAAGTCTCACTTTCCTGACGCCATATTGAATGGGGGAAAAAGTCTACATCCGGGAAACTGTGGCGCAGCACCATAGCAACCAAATTAATGAGAAATATGGAAGTAAAGAGTTTTTTCTGGAATAAAGTAGAGAAAATAACCAGTATGTATTCATATAAAAACATGGTGTTAAGTTAAAACTAATCCTGGACAGAGAAGAGAAAGTGCTGGTAAACCATAATGAAGCTGCTTTTAGCTACCAAACTGGACTGCAAAATGTTTCCTCCTCCAGGAGCTCATCATTGGTGGAACAGGGTGGCTCATCACCCAGTGACCTGTGGCGCAAATGTAAGGACAGGTCACTGGATTTAAAACTGTTTCCTCTTCATCAGCGCCTCATAATATTTACACAATATCCACCACAAATTGAGTGATGGATGAATTGTAGATGGTATTATAGATGGATGATGGTAGAATTGAAACAGAAAACACAGTCGGTTGTTTTTTAAATTGCTAAGGCTTGATTAGGCATAATGTTATAGCATTGAGACTGTCTTGCATCTTTCCAATTATCCTGCTCATGTTTAGACTCTTAGGTTAACAGAACAGGAATGAGCAGATTGTACACCTATTCATTTGCAGTATTTAAGAATTTCTCATTTTAATTTTATTGTCAATACCCTAGTTGCCTTATTGCTAATATTATAAATATAACATAATGATATTCAAGTTTCCTTAGAATGAAGTACTGTTACCTTCAGTGCTAAATATTGCTCAATTATATTGAAATTGTTGAAACGTTGCAGTGAAATGATGCTGTATAGTAACCTCTAGTGGTCAAATGACACACTGCCTCCACCGGTGGTAGAGTGGTTATTCCAAAAATGCATTAATAGCCAATTGATGACTACATAGTGTCCTTACAATGGTAAATGTTAGTGCTTGATTTCCCATGATATAAAACAAACGTCCTTTTCTGCAGTGATGAAGATACATACCTGTGTTTGTTGATCTGATAACTTCCAATCAGTTCTGCCGTGAAAGCAAATAAATCATCTATCCATCACTTTTCTTTCAGTTTAGGTATTTTCTTTATGTAAGACTGCTATCTATCATTGTACACAATGAACATAATAATGGAAAAAAAAAACACTTTACTGCCTTCATTTCTGAGCAGTAAAGTTGCTATAAAAGATCTAAACAGAAAGCCCGAATGAGCTCATCTGTCTTAAACCTTAACTTGGATCCTACATCAGACCTCTCCACAGCTCAGTCATTTGTTGAGAGCCTCACTGGTCTCCCTCTTCCCTGGAGGTAATGAATGTTCTGACTGGATTGTAAATAGCAGAACCTGAGCATCAATCCCAGTAGTCATCACTGGGTGGATAATTACTTTAGCAGAAGCTCAACTGTATCTGACAGTGGTGGTGGTGGTGGTGGAAAGGCTAAGAGAGAGAATCTGTCCTGTTCCCTCTGTTCATCCCTCAGGTTAGCTGCAGTTGTTTCTACATGTGTGCCACACCCCCTCAAAATTTAATAAGGAAAACACTATCGCTGGTCGCAGATCAGCTTTGCCCATCAAATGTTCCTGTGCTTGAAGGTGACTGAGCTTTTGGCCCAGAACCAAGCTAACAGAGGCGCTGCAGAATTATGACATCACCTGACTATGAAAACACATACAGCTGTAATATTAATGGAAGACTACCAGAACAATAACTTTATAACATTTTTGGTGGTTTTTTCTTGTTGTTTACAGTGTCGTGTCACGGTTGCTGCTGTGGGTCCCCATCATGTTGTGGATTTTAATTACTGGTCACATTTATTTGATTTTGGTTCCACTCTTGTCTAGATAGTTCATTACATTTACAAAAAGGACGTATAGAGAGGAGTCATTAGAAAAAGTTTGATAAATTAAAGACCAGTCATTTGAAGGAATTTAAAGTAAAAGGCCAAAAAGCTTCAGAAGAGGTCAAATATCTTCAAAGTACTCACTGTGTTATTTAGAAAATCTAAAAGAATTAGCCTTTAAAAGAATACTAAGAAAATTTGGAATGCAGTCAACCACTCACGTCAGCTTGCCCCTTACTAATCTGTCATTTTTTTAAAAATCAGCATGGTCACAAATGCCTGTTTCTTGCTAAAAGAGGACAACACCCATACTGATTAAATGCATAGTTTATTGTGACAATAAATTCTCAAGGCTACATTGCAAAAGAAATAGTCTATAATTTCAGGGATTGTAGCCTAAAATATGAACAGAAGGTGAGGTGAACAAACATTGTCACCGAGAAAATGTATTTGACATACTTAAGCTCATTATGAGAAACGCTCTATGAAGCAAAAGTTGTAACTATTCAGGAACACAGGAAATGTTCACCTTACATTTCGTACAGCTGAAATCTTTGAGGTCACAATTTAGGCTACTTCTGCTACAGTACAGTATCGCTTTAGTTTGCTCTAAATACCTGAAAACAAACAGCTCACACGTGGCCTCTTAATGTTTTTTAAAGTTCTTCCAAGCTTCCCTGGAGATTACACACCTTACAAGAAACAATTAAAGGTTTTCAAGCACTTCCAACTGTCCTTTATGAGTGGATTTTAATTGGATTATGTTACCCTCATGGGTTCAAATGGCATTGATCTGGTTTAAAAGGTTTAAAAATAAATAAATAAAATATTAAAAAGACTTAAAGTGCTGCTCCTGCGTGTAGAAAAACCTTAAACCGCATCACTATGCTACCACATATGAACAGTGGGGTTTTATGGCATGCATGGATAATAGACCTTCTGTGCAGTGAGGGGAGCAGGTTAAAGTTTCTGAAATCCAGTGTTTTTAAATCAGAATTCTGCACAATGCAGTTAGAGGAGTAAACTGGAAGTTTAAACTAAGAGCTATTGTATATTTGAGGGAAAGAATATAGTCAGTGTCCCAAGACGAATCAAGAAATGAAAAACCTGATTCAGTTGAAGTGTTTGTTGAGACGAGAAAATTCAGAAAATAAATACATTTACTTTTGATTGAGGAAGGAGATTCAGAACAATAGTAGTTTAAATAAATGCCAGAAACTGTCCTCATCTCTGCTCGGGACTATAATATTTATTCCAGGCGCCATTAGCTATGTAAAATATATAAATAAATAAAAAAAATAAAATAACTGAAATAAGTATCTATGCGTCTAAGGATGTATCAAAAGAATACTTTTTATGCATCTTAAACAAAACGTATTTTAAACTTATTTTGAGCCGCGACACTTCACTGTATGTTTTGTATCACTTCTAAAAAACAATTTAAGTCAAAAATCCTTTATTCAAAAATAGAAAAAAACAGAACATTGGACTTTATTACCTGATATATGGGGGAAATATACGCGCTCTTTTAGGGCTGTAAATGAAATGAAAACATCTCATTGGGGTCGCGATGCGCAAGTGTTGTACTCCTGCGTGCGGAACACTGGCGTATCCCGGCAACGTACGGCCCCTCTATCCGGTCCACACTCAGCTTCCTAAACTCTGTGTTCAGTCTTGCTTCTCTGTGTGCCGTCCTCTCTCATCCTTCCCTGCTGGAACTTCATGTCAGGTATGGTCAGCCAGCTTTGTGGAGTGTGTGTCATCCAATCCTTGGTGCGCACTCAGTGCGGTTGGGTACCTCCGTGCTGGTGATGTTGTTATGTGGATCCGGTGTCCAGAAAAAAACATAATAAATCACCAATATGAAAGCGGCCACAGACACGCAGAGGAAATAGACAATTGCCATCGCTACTTTCACCCAAATCTTTGTTGACATGTTGGCGTGTTTGGCCCGCAGCTCTCCGGGATAGCTCGGCCTCCGCTTCATGTCCCCGTTCAGCTTCTCGGCGGTCGCGGTGACTTGTCTGCCAGCCGCTTTCATGTTGGTCGTCTATTAAAAGGTACAACCTTGACCAACGATGTCTCCCCTGACTCTTGTTTGTTCATTAGAGTCCGGACAGCTGAGCCAGATGCCCCCCTTTCCCATTCACGACTCTTTCCTGGTCTTGAGCTGGTGCAGGATGGCGCCTGAGCCACAGATGAGCGGTTTGCTTAAGTCTTTCGAAAGCGTGTTGGCAGGAGGTCAATTCCCTGGTCCCTCTGAAAGCACAGTGCGTATGGAGAAAACTGAACTCAAGGAGGATGTCCCTGATATCAGCTGGACGGGACCGCCGTCAAAATAACATTGCTTAATCCAGTCGTTTCCAGGAGGACTCTTTAAAATTAACCTTAAGTGAAAGCCAGTTCATTAATTTAGAAAACCATTTAAGTGATAAATATACAAAGAATAGCCCAACGCAATAAGGCGTCATATTTTGCTTTTTTGGTAAAAACTTATATTAGTACGATTTCATAAATTTCATTTAAGGAGGCAGAAGCTGGTGCGGGGGTTATTTTATTCTGAAGGAAAGCTCATTGTATTTCCGGTGCCGCTGCCAGAGTCTGTGTATCGCTTAACGCAGCCTCGGACGAGGAGGGGCTGAAAGTACGCGACACCAAACGATTGGGTCATAGTTTGAGAGAAACGTCCCGCAACACAAGAAAGGAGCTGCAGCAAATTATCACCGCCTAATGATCTCCCCCAGCCTGGAAAATATGCACAACAGCTGATCACCGGCATTTAGAAGAGGCGTTTAAAGCTTAAAAAAGGCTTTCCATGAGTCACATGATGCAGCCATAAAATGTAGACAGTGCGACGTGAGCGGGAAGGGGGGGGGGGTTCAACCTTTATTATGGTCTGTTAGGGAGGAAAACGAGAACCTTTTCCTCTTCCTGTCCTGCAGCAGCCAAGGACAAAAGCACACAGTTGTCCTTACTCAAGGCAGAATGGTTCCATACCATCAGACGGCCAGATGTGCAAGCCACGAATTCATGAAATAAATGAATAAAAGCACGATAAACAGCAATTTAACTTGAAGATGTGAAAATATTTCTTCCTGACATATACAAATCTCTTATTAATACTCAAAAGAGATAAGAAAGCAGTCATGAAAGATATCACAGTGTACATTTATTCTCTTAATATGAAAAACAATTGATGTGTGCATAATACATTTTTGTAAAGCTGTATGAATATTAGAGTTCTTCTCTTTATTTGACTGATGGCTTTGATGACAATAAAAATGAATTTTATGTGGACAGATGCACAGCACTCTGAATAAAGGCTAAAGTTGTATGTTCTCAGAGCAATGTCATGTATAAAATAGGAAGACATAGAAATTAATGTCTGTGTCTTCAATACATTAACGGAAGCTCAGAAAAGCAAACACCCCTGTGCTAAAAACAAATAAAACATCAAAACTAAAACTTTTTATAGCTCTCAGGCTGTATTTTGCAACCACAAATTGTGGAATGTTTTAATTTTAAAAACTGTACATATTGTATTTTCTTTGAAAGAAAATGCACTGTGATTAACCCTAAACACAAAAGCATTAAAGCATTCAAATCTGCATGTTTTCAAACACCAAAGGCAAGCTGTTAAGTCTCAAACGCATTTCAAGAGCCATGTGGAAAAAAAGCACAAATTTGAGAACAAACCAGCCCTTAGTCTGCTGAGGTATGAGAGAAAGGTTTCATTTCAGAAAACATAACATCCAGAAAGAAAAATCTTCCACATAACTGATGTTTCAGCACTGGAGACAGCTGAATATCCATATCCTCAAAACTTAGATATTAACAAAAATATACATATGTAACTCAACATATGTCTCAACTTTTCTTTTTGAGATCAAAAAAAATATTTTTTTGAGAGGCAGTGTGTCGTCTGGGTAGAGAAGAACTCATCTCCAATGTGATGACAAATATTTTAACAGAACTGATGGAAAGGGAGAACTACAAATACAATTTCTGTCTGAGTCACTCACAATCAAACATCATGAAATGAAACTGAATCGCATCCCAAACTGGAGGATCATAATGGATTAACTAATGGGACAGCTATTCTGAGGGATCTGAGCTGAGGAGCAGATGCAAGGTCACATTTGTCAGAGTGCCCTTAAGCAAGACACCTGATCTAAATCAGCCCACATGACGACATCGGCCAGACGTGCGTCACTGATATGCAGCAGTCACTCACTTTTATTCCGAACCTCATAATCTCATGATTCCATTATTCCACAACGCAGGCTGGACACTCCGTGCTGATATAAAATCCTAAAATAATTTATACTTAAAACATCACCTTCTACCTGTAGTGATAATGATGATTCCTGACCAAAAACAGTCGACACAGCTCTGATATGAAAAGAAGATTCTCTGTAAAATCTGCTACAAACAGCAAGGAGCCCGTCTACAAAACCAAATAAGAGATGGTGCCAGCCCAGCAGTGCCCAGTTTTTACACCGTCACTCACGACAGAGGTGTTATTGTTGGAAAGCTAAGAGCATCTGCAACCTGAGCCATGATGAGTCTGTTGCAAGTCATTCTGTTGCACAGGTGAGTGTATGCTGAATATATGTCTGACGATCTACATTTACTGACAAAATTAAATACATAAACAGTTCAATTCAACATGGAACCGCCCACATCTGCAAGTTTCACATAAGAACAAAAGACAAATGGTGCGACAATTTAAAAAGAGCACGAGTATTAATATATGATATTGGTAATCTAGAAAAAGCTTCATTTTGAATTTGATAATGTTGAGTATAACATGAAATGACATCTTACCTTTTACTTTTTAACATGCAGTGGCTTTTAACCCAGAAACTCACTAATAATACTAGTGAGAATAGTTTCGCCGAGACAAGCACATCATTTAGTCACATATTTCTTTAAAAATGTGGACACCACATCAAGCCACTTAGGACTCGGTGTTGTTCTACAGCAAGCTAAATTCAAGTGCAAGTGGCTTTTTACAGCATTTGAATGGGATAATTGAAATCAGTCATGTACGTATGCTGTTACAAATAAACCCGTGGACTCATATTATCAGTAAGAAAAAAAATGTGAAATACATGCTCTAAATGTTCATCTGGGAAAAGTCAACTGCTATTATAGTTTTGTTCTGTTCGGTAACACTCAAAGAAGTGAGAAAATAAACATTACCAAATAGCTGAAAGTTCAAGATGTCCCCTTTTACTGACACACATCCTTCTTGTTAATTACTTAGGGAATTTCTTCTAATTTTTGATTCCATCCACTGTGTAAAGTCCACTCCACTGATGAGTAGTAGGGTCCTGAGTCTGGACCCAGAGTCTTTAGCCTGTTGATACAGACAGAAGTAAAAGGGCTGGTGAAACTCTGACAGTGTTCAAAACACATTATGGTAACATAACCAAGCACATTTCCCACATTGGCAGGTTATATTTCAAACAGCCTTTACTAGCATTATTATTTTTGTTACAAAACGAAGGAGCTCTTAATAATCATACTATTTGTCAGAGCCATTATTGTTTTGTTTTTTTTAGCAAAATGCAAAACAAACATGGGAAACAGGATGGAACAGGTTCAATGTGCTTGTTTTTAACTGGGGTGTTTATGGGTACTTTCACATCATTGTACTCACAGCCAGAAGCTCCATTGTAGTGTCTTACAAACACTACAAAATTTAATTCAATTACACTTCAAACAGCCTCCAGTCTGACTGTCCTATCATCTGTCCAGCAGAGTACAGCTCATTTCCTCTCAAAAGCTTTTAAAAACCTAATTGTGCCTCTAATTTCTCTGGTTTCCTGATCTCCACCCAGACGATAACAAACTCATTCACACTGGCGCACAGTTGCACACAAAGCTGTGCGTGGTGAACATGCACGGAAACACACCAAGGGTCACGTGAGCTCATCTGACTTCAGCCATCTATCAAAAATGAGTCACCAGATTAGGTGCAAATGCAATCAGATGGGCTTTTACAGCACAGAAGACAAAGACAACAACCTGACCAGTTCTAACCAGTGTTTCCATGCTCTAAATGTACACATGAAGTACTTCCAAGACACATTTTCAGTGGAAACAACTTGTGGTAATGTTTTCAGGAAGCACTTGTGACTGAATGGAACAACTCATCAAGTTCAAAAATGATAAAGGCTATTAATGTCTCATTACTTCACATCCATTAAGCTCTTTTTCACAGGAGATGAACAACAAACCCCCTTCAAACATGACTACAGACAGCATTGTGTAAATACTGAGATATCAATCTATGAGCTTTACAATTCACCAGTGCAGAATTCCTGACAAAAAAACAAGAATAAAGAAACTACAACAGTGGTGATGATGGCTAGATTACGAGGGAAGCATGGCGGATGTTAGCTGCACATCTCTCGCAGTGATCAGTTTCAAAAGAATCAATGAGAACCTCACCTGAGGATGTCTGCTCCCTCTCTGCTTGCGTATCATCACTTTCATCAGGGGCTGCATTGTTTTCATTCTCTTCGTGTACAGAGGAGCTCTGGTCCACGAGGCCAGTTGGAGGAGGAGAGTTCAGTTCGTCTGCTATTAAAGGTAAACAAGCACAACTAGATTACAATGTCTGATTTATTCAGCTTCCCTCTTTAATAGGCATGTAAGCCAGTAAAGGTTAGGATCTGAAGGTAAACAGTGAATGTGTGAGTTAGATTATATTTATTCATTTGTGAATTTCAATGCTTTTTATTTCTGGAAACAATGATGAAAGCAACTTCTACAGTGAATTTACGAGTTGCGACTATTAAATAGACTTTCGATCATCTATCCTACTGCAGTTGAATAAATAGATTTTTATATATTTTACTCTGAGGTGGAGCAGAGGGGGGTTCCTGATCCATCACCACAGCAGCCTCGCTGACTTCCGAGGGGGCAGGTTCAGATAGCAGTGCAGCGGAAGAAACTGCTGGAACCGACTCTGTTTCTAACACCATCACCGACTTCCCTGTAGGAGACAATTTGTCTGTGGAGAAGGGGGAGATGATCAAAATTTGAAGGTAAAATTATTAAGGAGAGGAGAGATAAAGATAAGGAAACAGAAGGAGCAGAGATGGGGAAAAAAAACAAATCAGTCATGTTAAGTAGAGAGAACATCAAAGGACATACAAATATAAAAGTGCAGTAGAATTACAGTCACATTTTAATCCCATCTTGAAAGACTACAAAATGCACAAAGAATAGATAGGTAAAATTATAATACTATAATAATCCATGTGTGCCCAGACCATAATATGACATGACATGAAATAAAATAGACATAATTCACAGAAAATTATTCTCAAATGATTCTAAAATAGCATGACAGCGAACAAGACTGATCATTTTACCTTGCAGTGTATTGGCGTGCACAAGAATAGTCTGTACAAACAAGTCGTATTATAGATGGACAAACAAACATCTATGAACATCACTGGCACATTCTTAGTCACCTGTATCATCTTCTTTTTGTGATTGAGCTGGTTCATTGGAACTGGAACCTTTGTTCTCAGTCTCATCGTTCTGATCTTGGCCCTTCTTCTGAGGTGGGCTGGCCTCTACACTTTGGGGTTTCAATGGGCTCTCACCTCCCATGCTACTCCGTGGTGACAACATCTCCATTTCCTCACCCCAGTCTGATACTGGCCGGTGGCTGTCCAGTGAGAGGAAGGGGCTGAGGGGCTTACCTCCCTCTGGGGAATCCTGAACTGGTGCTGGGGAGGGGATGTGCACCTTTGGCCTTGGTGTCCGCTGCTCCTTAGGACTACCTGCTTGCGGCTGCTGTGAACAGGGTGCAGGAGATGCAGCGGAGTCATCTTTGCTCTCTGACAGTTTCTCTTTGTCTTTCTTTTCACCGTCCCTGGAGTTGTGGTCTGAGTCACTCCCTTCCTCCAGCATTTCATCATCTTCATCACTGGCATCTTCCCATTCATCTTCCTCCCCATCTCTGTTATTCTCTTCTGCCTGAAAAATCAAAGGAAAAAAATGTTTGTATTAAAAAAAAAAAAAAAAACTCACAATCACTATGCCTTTAGGGTTTGGTTCCACCATTAGAGAAATATCTGACACTGTTGTAACTTAAATAACTAACTTGGACACATTTTAATTAAAAAGACTTTCCTTAAATGAGCTGCTGAGCAGGCAGATTGAATAGAACATTCCGCTATGAAGGATCAATTAAAAAACAAAACAAATTAAATGTAGATTTATGCAATTATTAATTAATATGAAGAATCTTACTTTGTCTACTGTTGGAGGTTTGGCATCTTGCACCACCTCCTCCTTCTTCTTCTTTTTAGCCTTCTCCTCTCTTTTTGTCGTGTCCTCTTTTTCTGTTTCCTGCTCTTTTTCTCCTTCCCAGCGATTGTCATGCATACTGTTTTGGGGCAGATGTAGACATTGTTAAAAACTTGTTTGCTTAACCTGGAATCGCCTACCCAGCATTCCAGATGGACAACAGACTTTTCTCACTCAATGAACACATTAGAAAAAAAAAACAAAAAAACTTCCTGCTAATAATGCCTGTCTCATCACCTAAAACACAGCTAAGTGTGTTAAATATTCTTAAGTTCAAGAGTAGACTTGTCAGAAAATTAACTCTTCTGAAGACTTCTGAAGAAAACCTGAGGTGTAGATTTACCTGTAATCTGGTTTCTGTCCTCGACCTCTGCCTCTACCCCGGTCACCTCTGGATCCCGGTGTCCTACCTTGGGAGAGGAAGTCGCCAAATGTTGGGCCTTTAGGAGGACGCTTGTTGTCATCTGGAGGAAGTATGGAAATGGATTAAAATTCAAATAAATGTGGAATGATTGAATGAAGTCGGATGAGGACAAGCAGTTCAAGTGTGCAGGTACTGAAAAAGAACCACAGAATCAAAAAGGACTAAAAAGAATCATGAAGGTGAAAGGAACAGAAGAGAGAAGGTGCTCAAATAGGGGAGGGGATACAGCAAACCGGATAAGAGCCAGAAGAGAAAGGGGGAAGATGTCATAAAGGTTAAGTACATAATAAATGAATGGATCAGTGAGGATTAAAATCAGGATGACAATGAAGAGCTTGGACCGACCAGCCTGAGGCTGTGTCAGGAAAACTCAAGCCAATCTAGAAATTAGACCCCAAAAATTAGACCCCAGACACACACACACACATGTACAACCGCATACAAAGGAACTTTCAAAAGAGGAAAGGTAACATTCTCTGCATCTGGTTAAAAAAAGACAGTAAAAACATCTGTAAGCAGAAATCCTTTTGAAATTTTCTGTTTTTGTGTGTACTACAGCCCAAAAGATTTGAGTGCTGGGCCTATATTAAGCAACACAATAATTAATTGTAATAGTCAATTGTAATTATTGGAGCACAGGGACCGAGGCCCTTGAACAAACCAGATAATTTATCTGTCTAAATTCTCTTTAAAATGACATCAAGTGGCTTCTTCCACCTTCACTCCACTGCCTGACTTTGCTCAGTCTGTTGTCCTTCTGCAAGCTCCATTGAACTCAGTGCGACTGGAGCTTAAGGGGTTGATTTGGACTCCAGGGAAATACAGTGAGCATTTACATAAGGAGCTTAATCAACCCTAATCTACATAACACCCTAAATTAACTGCAGGAGCGAGGTGGTGCAGTGGCCTGTGATCTGTGCTGCAGTTTATCATTTGTTTATACGGTATGTGGGTATGACGTGCTAAAGGTTCACTGAGGGTCACCTGCAGCAACCATATGCACACTAGTGGTGTGTGATGCTGTCTGCTTGCCTCTTTTGCTGCTCTGCTCAGCTGTGCCACTCTCTGTGGACACATATGTGTCCTCCTTGAACCTGTGAAAAAAAGCCATGGGGTTACACACATAACACAGACTCTTTCTGCCTCCCTTTAATACTGTTGACAACGATAAGCATCAGTAAAGTCTTTATAAAATGTAATTGCTGTGCTATCCTTTGAAAAACCGAAACAACAAGCCCTCACATGTTGTCTGTCTTCTGAGCATCCCACTCCCGTCTCCACTGGCCGGTGGCATTACGATGGCGTGCTAGTCTTTCTTCATCAATCTGCTCACGCTCCTTCTTCCAGCGCAGGTACTCTGCTCTTTCTCTTCCAGTCATTGACATGGTCATGTCCACAGAGCCTTTCAGACCAGGTCTTCGACTCTAAATGTGACAAGTGTGACAAACTGATACCATTACAAGAAAGATGATAGAAATGTACTTAAAAAACTGAATGGTGAAATACATTTTTTAAAATTAAAAAAGTGAATGCTAACACTCCACTCTTTCTCCAGATCTGCTCCAGTCTTAACATTATCAAAGTCCAACCCTCCCCAGTTTCGCACATGTCTCCTGCTTCCCTCCTTTCGGTCAGTGTCTGGTGCTGGGCCTGAGCGTCTTGGATCATCCAGGAAATTACGGTTCGGTTTGTCTCCATCGGCCTAAAGAGACGAGTTCTACATGTTACACACGCTTTTTAACATTGATGACTTTGATGAAGAACACTGGGAGGAAGACTAGGACAGATATTTCTATGCTACACCTTAAACTAAAACTCTTTAAAAACTGTGATCCTCATACCCGCTGTCCTCGCTCATACTCAGCTATTCTCTCCATTTCTTCATTCATCTTCTCAATGTTTTGCCGCCTCTTTTCCTCCCATTCCTGCACAAACAAACAAGAACAAAGACTAGAAGGAAAAGAACATAATTGGCCATTTTACATATAGCAGTACCCTGGCACTAAGCCATAACAACAACAGGGATTTAATCAGAGTAAATACCTGGAACAAAGTCTTGATTTAAAAAAAGAAAAAAAAAACAACAAATGGAACATGGCTTGAAAATAACACAAATAGGATGTCCTAGTATGACTTTATGATAATTTTTTAATGTAATTTAGCCCTACTCACCTTGGATTTTCTGTCTATGCCACCTGGGGTCCCTCCTCCCCCTCCCCCTCCTCCTCCTCCTTCCCCCCCTCTTCCCCTCCTTCCTCCTCTACGCCCTTGTCCTACTGGTTCCCCATGTTCTCCAGTTCTGGGTGTCCTAGGTTCCCTGTCTCTTCTCTCCTGGCGGCCTCCACCTCCTCTCTGCCCTCCACGACCAAGCCGCCCTGATCCTTTTCTTCTAGGAGGACTTTGACCCTCACTTTGCCCTCCATGGCTATCACTCTCCTCTGATGTTTTCCGGCCACGGGGCACACTAGGTTTCCAGTCATTCACAGTTCTCTTCTCCTGTAGGAAATAGAGTACGATAGCAATTACTAGGAATTAATCAGGAAGTTGGAGAATCATTCAAATAATACAGGTTATTAACAACATATATTTAAAATAAAAAAAAAAAAATAATGTAGAGCCTGATGGATGAAATGCAAATTCAACATCACTGTAACTTGTCTGTATGGTTTTTAAAATAATTGATAAAACAAGTTATAACTTGCAAAGTGTTGTGATGTTTAAATGTATATGTACAGATTTTTGCTAAATTAAAAAAAACTAAAAAGTGTTTTACCCCTGTTTGTTTGGAGAGTTCAACAGTGATGGTTAGGTTTTCTTTCTCTGTCCTCCTCCGATCAGCCTCTGTCTCATGAGGACGGGGCTTCCTAGGTGTTGTCACAGCAATGCCCTCCTGCTCTGCCTTTTTCTTGTCTTCCTCAATTTCCTGTTAAGAACAATTAGCATCTTATCTGTTATTTTATATTAATAAAAGAAACTATGAACATAATCCACAATCAGGCTAATTTTATTTAGCTTGATTGATTAGTATTGGGAAAAAATGGTTCCCATGAATGATCCAAGATTAGTTTATATTTTACACAATAAAATCTTACAATAATTAAATCAGAAAAATTGAAGGTGAAAACAGCCAATATTTGTATTCTGCATAAAACACACACAATACCTGGTATCTCTTGACCAGGGCTTCATTCTTCTTCCGCAGAGCTTCAATTCGTCTGTCCAGCTCTGCATCCTTCTCCTCTTTGGTCTTAAGATCTACTGATGAAGACTGTTACAGAGCAAAACAGGTTAGTAAATTATATAGAGAACAATGGAATAAATAATAATGCTGATCATATTTAATCAGTTAGCTGGGCACAAGCTATAAAAACAATACCAATCTATGGTACAATGCCATGCACTAAAATATTTTTTAATCTTACCATTTCTGCATACGTTTTCTCAATAGACCTTAATCAAGCCTTACTGCTTGATATTCCTGTGAAAAGGTGAGAAAAAAACAATCACGGATTTAAATTATCTGACTCATCCTAAAGTAATGTGTTTCAGCACAGAAAATGTGACAAAATTACAATGTAAAATACTAAAAATGGTCTGCAAATACCCTCAGGTGAAGGTTTCTGAAGTATGATCATTTTGGAAAATATTTGGCAAATATTGTGTAAGAACCTTCCATGCCAGGAGTGGAAGCGTGAAGGTATGCTCTGCAGATCTGGTTTCCATTTAGATTTTTTAGTCTAGGGCCACTTTCGATAAAATAAGCTGAAATAATATTTATAATTTACAATTGTTCCAAGAAAAGTATGTGAAAAGAACATCCTTTACCCTATTGCCTGAAGTAATACGTAGTCAGGTAGCCAAGTGGGTATGTTTGTGCGTGTGTGCGCGCGCATATACCACAACAGCCCCCATGAATAAAACCTTCAAATCTTTTTAAAGCTCATGTAAGCGTAGTACTGCTACAAACACAAGAGTACACCTAGATTTGTTCCAAAACAAAACACAAAAAATAACGCCGATATAAGGTGCCCTTTCTATCAACGATATTTCCCATATAGTTTCGTTTCTTTCATTTACATTCACCTATTAACTCTTGTCTGCTGGGAAGTAATGTAAGCACAGTGAGCCATGTCTGATACAAGGCGCTGAAGCTACCACAGTGGAGTCATACTACCTAATAAGTAAACAATACACAACAATCTAAACATTTACACACACTTATTTTATAATATGATTAAAATACCTCTATCAGCGTGACTTGTAAAAGATAATAAGCGACGGTTAAACTCGTAGTTCTTTGCTAATTCTTGCTCCACAGATATTAGTGATTATTCGGCTTCCTGTTAGCTGCGGCTAACTTCCTGCCAAATAATGAACCCCTTGCTAAAATTTAAAGACACAGTACTCTTCAGGCACAAAGTGCATAGTGTAAACTAATGCGTAGTTGGTGTGAGATAATTTAGTTAATAATGCCGTTCTGTTTTATTTTTCATTTTTTTATACAATTGAAAAAAAATGAATTAAAATAAAATGCGGATAATTTAATAGGAAATGTGCTTCTTATCTGTCCAGCAGGGGGCACTATCTACTACTAAATGGACCTTAATCACTTCTCACTCGTACAGAGAGTGAGAGAGAGAGAGAGAGAGAGAGAGAGAGAGAGAGAGAGAGAGAGAGAGAGAGAGCATGACCATGCAGGATTTTTTTTTTGCTTTTGTACTGACCTGGCAATCTGAATCAAAAGTCTGTACCATCATATCAACAACAGTACACAGAGGCAACCTGCTTCCAAGACAAAGACGGAAAGAGGTGGAGAGAGTTGACACAACAGACACTTGCATCGTCACTAATGATACAAATGTCACAAATGTCATGTTTTTCTATTTAGTTTACCCTAAGTATAAATGTATTGTTTGGACGTTGGTCACAGAAAAGACATTTCTATTTAAAAAGGAAGTTTTAATATAACTGAAGTTTTCTACTCTATAGACGTCGTACAATGCATTTTTAAATATTTTGTATATATTCTTTTTTTTTGGTCAATATAGATCACACCTTTATTTAACAGTGGTTTATGTGACACTGCATGACATATTTTATGAACTCACATGATATTGCATAATATATGCATGATTTCATTATGCGCTGACCTCACATGACAATGGAATACATGATGAAGCGCAATATTACATAATGTCATGTGATGTCTCCTCTCCCCAACGATTAAATAAGATGGTTACCTGCGTAACAACAAATTATGTAACATAATAAAAAGAGATCTGATATAAGAGCATAATGTGACAATTATATATGACATAGTTTCTCATTATTTTGACATTAGCATATAAGAATACTACTGTATATGCAGTAACATTGATATTAATAATATTTGCATAGTTAATTTTATTTATTCATCATTTTATCTTGTGAATTATGTTTACTTAAGTTTTATGGATCGTATTTAGATATAATTTTAGTTCATATAATAGGCATGTTTACAAGTTCTGGTATTATTAATTAATTGTATTTCAGTATGTGATGCAGGTCAGCACCGACTCAGGTCCTGCTGCGCTATGGATCCACTTTCAGTGGTGTCAATCTCTGTAATGAGATCATTGTTGTGACAGTCAAGTAACAGCTTCCCTGGGGAAACTACAAGAACCCTCGAGGCTCTGCTCATACCACAATAAAGGCCTCTTGTTGATATGCAGAACTAGGATTATATAAAAAAATATATAAAATATAAGCATTTGCCAGAACTTTGATCTTGTTCTGACTTATGGTGCCAAAGTAGAACATCTGTTGGTGTTTTCTCAGAACTTGCTCCTGTTGGGTCATCCTTTGATGACGCTATAGCTAAATTTAAGGGAGTGATTCCTGTGTCAACCCTGGGACAACCATGTGATTGGACAGAGAGCAGTCATTATTCATTAGTCTTAGCCCTGCTAAGGTTGACTATTGCTGAAGGTGCAGCAGCCTCACTGTAAATCCCACCTGATACTGTTGTCCTCCTGAAAGGAAAATGATGACTTTGAGGATACACAGCAGTCTTGGAGTAAATTTTGATCATGATCTGTCCTTTAACTCACATATAAAAACAGTCACTAAGAGTGCCTTTTATTCATGACCCAGCATGATGCTAAATAAAACTATGATACTTCATGGGTGGACTATTGCAGTTCATTATTAACAAAATGTCCAAATAATTCTTTGAGAAGCCTCCAGATAATCTAAAATTCTGCAGCTATAGTTCTCACAGTTGAGTCATATCAGCAGATTTTAAACCACTCATGTTATAACTAAATCGCATCAGGAGATATAACTGCACCTATTTACTGTATAACAATTTACAAACACTTTTTGAACCCTGTCTTTATCAGATGTAAGAGTATATCGAACATATATACATTTGTAAATCAAAGTATTCAAATGTAGTCAAACATAACATTCAAGCATGAGAAAGAAAACCCAGGTGAGAACAGACATGATGTGCTGCAGATGCACATTCCTCTACACAGTGTTCACTCAACTTATCATAACAAGGATTTGTTGGGCTGTAGGGCACACCAACAGACACACACACACACACACACACACACACACACACAAGGTCCATCTGTCCCACCCCCATCTGGGGTAAAATGGATGAGGTAATGGTGTTTCTCTTCAGAAGCCTTACACCTCCTGTGTCTCTGCTTATGAACCCATCAGACTCAAATTTCTTTCTCTTCACAACAATTGTATTTTCCCCTCACTGCACCGTGTGCCCATCTTTCCCCTATATTTGTTGTTTATTTTTTGATGAAGAGGGATAATTGATGGTATACATCTCTATTATCAGAGCAGCATCGAAACACTTGCTCTATTTGTTGTTTTAGAAATTGGGTAGCAGGACAGATGAATCACAAGCCTATCATGAGCACAGGCCTGATTATATTAACATTCAAAAATACAAACCTTGGTTATCAACTAGAATTTTGCCTTTTTTTGAAGGAGACTGATATAATAAACAAATAAACAATCAAATTGCATACAAAGCTTAAAAACGTTTTCTGGGAGATGTGTAAAGAGAAAAGAAATAGAGCAAGAAGCGATGCAGTAACAAAATATTCAAATGACATACCCATTATTTTACTGAAGGGAACAATCTTTGAGAAAATAGAGCCTCAGGGACATATTTTCATAGATTGTGAAGGGAGTGTTACTGTGGACTTGACTGAAGTGCACAGATAGGGAAGTTTCTGAAATGAGAACCAAAGTAGGTCTTATTTACATGCTTATCACAACTCTGTGTGTGCTGAAGTTGGGCTTCAGTATAGTGTTGTCACACTTCTTACATCTTGTCTGTATAAGAGAGAGACAGAGCGATAAAGAGAATGTGTTCATTTTATCAGGTGTCGTCACGTCTAGTTGCACCAAGTTGCACCAAGCACTCAAGTTGCACCATGTGCACTTTCATGCACACACATATGCATACATGCTGCAGGGGAAAAACAGCATTAAAAATGCATTTTGGAACTGGAAACCTGGATAATGACATCAGCAAAGGTGCTATCATTGGTTTATTTTGGTAAAATAATAAACATTGTAATTTGAGTAAAAGGTAACTCATACATTTATCAGTCTAAAGCTGTCTGTCTGTCTTTGGCAGAGGACATTCGCCCAGGCATGTACCGAAAACAAGACACACCCACTTCACACTAAACAAAGGGGTGTCCACCAATCTGCTTCTGGAGGAGAAAAGGGCAGGCAGTAATAGAGCCTCCCATTTGCAGCCGATTAAACAACCCCTGACCCTGCCACTCAGCTGAGCTGACACTGTCTCATGCCCTGCAGCTGAGAGTTGCCCTTGCAAGACAATGATCTAAGGGTCAGAGATCAAGGTGGTGAGGGGGGCTGAAGTCATTTGGGATGCTAATGTAATGCAGGGTTTTGAACCCAAAGCATGAACAATAATTCCACTGTGTTGACTTGTAATTTTAGCACTAGATTTATTGCATGGATATGCAGTAAAATTGCAATAAATAAACAAATAAAAAAGTTCTACCATGTATTTGTGACATTTATTTAAGACAGTCAGATTAAATTCACAATGAGGAACAAGCACCTTATCACAAAACACAATATAATACAATCGTTTCCAATATTAATAAAATACTAGCATATTACAATTTATATTTTTTGTTCAGTAAATGAATCCTGTCATCAGTGGGATCGCTAAAGGCAGGACCAGTGCATACCTAGAAATCTACATTCTGATTGATTTTCAGTTTAAGGAGATTGCACACATATAAATAGATAACAATCTTTAAAATAATTTGCCACTCAGAGAACTTGCAATAATCTGAACTAGTTTACTGAGCTGAGTCAGCACAGAAACCATATTGTGCTCAGTTTGTGGCAGATGCTCCGCGGATGTGTGAAGGGAACTGGAGATAAAAAAAAGGTGTTCGTGTGTGCGTGCGTGCGTGACACGGGTGGGAGGAGCAAGACTTGTTTAGCGTTATCACAAAGTGAGGAAATGAGAGCGCGTCTTTGTACTGCTGGAATTAAAAACAATCTTAAAATTGACAAAATGCGGTTGCATCGACATTTAAATGTTTTTTTTAAACAGCTTTATAAAAAAGATTTTCACAAATATTCGAAAGGACATAATTATGAGGCCAGAAGGGGAAACAGAAGCGTCCTGTGGTGCGTGTCAGTACTTGTTGGTAAATACAGCGACGGAAAACGCAGATGGAGCTCTATCAAAATAAAAGCACGAGTTGTGACTATTTCTGGGACAAAAATCATGAACGCAACCTGATCAGACGGATCCCACATGTTTATAAAGTAACTTTCCCAAACGTTATACCTGATTATACATACACTTTTTGTTGATACATTACATATGAAACAATAGGAACAACATGCGCATACAACCATGCGCTATAATTTTGAAAATTCAAACCGGATGTCAAAATACCAATTCAGCTTTGGATGTGTTTATAACGGGAAAAAACCCGCTCCAGACTACAAGAACGACCAACTCTCCCGCGGAACACATCTCCTCAGATTGTATCTCGGGTGCTGTTCTTTCATATGAATTTTGTTTTGATGGGTTAATTAAAACATATCGAGTGCTATTTAAGACAGTCCAAGCTAGGACACTTGAAATGGAGTTAAAATTTTGATGCATCCTGGACTTTTTGACGTCTGCAACAACTGGACGGTCCGATCTATTTTGACAGTTTTTTCTTTCGCCGCCGATGTCAACCCGTTATTGCCACTTTCTGACCTACGGACTGCCTCACCGCCGATCGTCAGATAGTCCAAGTGAGTGCTCTAATACACACCTACTCGTCTCTATATGGCTACAGGCTAAGACAGTTAAGCGTTGCATTATCTGCCCGGCATTTGTCAGAAAAAAACACGCATTTAATCCTAACTTATCTTTACAACGCTATAGTAACGATATCATTGAATTTAACTTTACTTCGTCGACATTTTTGCATTTGGCCATTGACAGGTTACAGCAGGTAACATATTTCGATAAAGAAAAGACATATAAGTGATGTTTACTTTTTTCGGCTTTTAATAACTCACTATTCTGTTTATTTTTCTATTAACTCAAAATTTTTGTTCATGTCTCGTGTTTTAAATGTAGTGCTTGAGGTGTGCAAAAGTCATAATCATGCTATAAGCACAGTGTCCTGTTTTTAATGAAAAACCGGGTTCTGAAATATATCAGTATGTATCAGAGCTCGTTTTTGTGCACGCGGCTGTTCCGTGTACGCGGGCAGCATAGATTTGTTTACTAACACAAGTCTCGTGCTCAATATGAAAAGGCTTTGTTGCTGCCCTCTAGCGGAGAAAGAAAAATATAGGTTGCTCGGTCAAGCGTTGAGGAAAAAAAGGAAAGAAAAAAAGGATGGTAAAATTAACAGTAATTTTACTTTAGCGAAAACATTTATGAGTCGAAAAACGTAATGGTTAATTAATTGCTTTTTATTTATATCCATGCATGTCTTCTGTGATTTAGGTTTCTTTTGAGATGGCCCGTGCAGAGACCATTGAGAGTGTTGGGGAAACTGGGATTGGAAGAAATGGTCTTTTTTCTCAACACAACTCCTGCTGTTTAGAACTGACTCGACCACTTCAAACCTGGCCTGGACTGCTCAGCACTGCTACCATCACTATTAGCTCTGGGACTGGCACCAGTCCCATGCACCTCCATCATAATAGCCACAGTTTACAGCCTTTGCAGGCTGTCTGTGTGTCATATCCATCAGTTTACCTCCACCCGGAGGACCAGGATCAGCCCTCGTCTCACCAGCAGTTACCTACTTTATCATCCGCACCTCATTCTTTGCCACTTCACAATCAGGGAGAAGAAACTGATGAAGGCTTTCCAGGAGAGCAGTCAGGTAAAAATAATGATATTCAACTATAACAACAAATATAACAATGTTGCATGCATTTTGTATTCCTGTTGGTTGATTCTTAAAGTTTAGAAGAGCAGTAAATCTGCCATTATTAATAATTTCACTAATAATTAAGTTCATTTCTGCTATTGATTCTCTTTTGGGGCGGTAACCATTCAGACTGTCTAAAATGAGGATGTGGAGTTAAATGTGAATATAAGACGTCAGAGAAGTCTCATGGCTGGCAGTTAGCAGGAGAGTATCTGTCACATGCAGGCAGGCTGTTCTGTAACAGGAATTGTTTGGGTGTAGGTGTGTAGTCATGTTGGGAGTGTGAATGTGGGGGCAGTAAGGTTGGAGTGCGGGTGTGGGGCAGTCAATCTTTATTGTTCTCCAAATGATATACAACATCTAAAATGTGTGGCAGTAAGGCACAATAACACACACACACACACATACACACAAACATGCTTTGCTGAATATTAGCTGTCCTGGGTGGATAGATAATTTCAGGCGGTGAATTGGCAGGCTTCAATATGGAAGGTTTAACTTTAGGACTAATCTGATGTTGGTGGACATCTTTGGAGCAGTGTAAACAGATCATTTATTCTCCAGCTCCTGTCTCAGCTGTAGGTCAGATGTGTGTTTCAGGCATGTTCAGACTTGTCCTCTGCACACACAGAAAAGATGCAGCACTTCCTGCTGTCAGCCAGACAATGATTAAGCTTGTCAGTTATCCACTGTTTGTCTCACGCCGGTGGGCTATTTAAATATTTATTTATTCTAAGCTTATTAACCCATATGCTATTTGTATTATAAAAATGGCGAGTTAACCAGTGAATCAGAATATTATCAGGTCAGTAATTTTACATTCCATTTAAGTACTGCCAGTTATTCACTTTTTTATGTAAATTTATTCACATTTGTCATTAAACAAGATAATGTAATTAAAAATTATGCGCTCTTCATATGTTGTCACATTATTTGTAATTTTATTTTTCAATTGTTGTTTTTATTTTCCAACTAGATTATTGTGGTATTTGCGTGCTTAGTCTCTTCAACAAACTAGATTTAACTAACTAGTTCCATTATTTCCCTTAACCACCTTCATGTTCATCCAGCATAATTTAACTGGTCAGAGGCCACTGTCACCCAGTTGGGCTATTGTACCAAACGCTGCAGGTTGGTCACACCCACCACGCCATCCAGCCTATTGCGCCGCGGCGCTGTACTCAGTCGGCCAATCACACAGAGCCATTTTTTGGCAGGCTGCTTCAGAGTTGCCCTGGCAACAAGCCAAGGATTTCCTTTTTTTTTTTCTTTAACGCTCTCTCTTCTCTCCATCTAGCTACCTGTATCTATAAAATACAAATTTTAATCCTCAAAACAGAATCCAGGAAGCCTCAGGGGTGTCAGCCTCTCCGGAGACGGATTGGCGGTTCTCAGATATCTCAGTGTTACATATGGGATCATTACCCATAAATAAAAAATCTGTTTGTCTTGTAACAGCATTGCGTGCATTGGTATGGAAAAACAAACTCGAAATCTCCTAAACACCCACATAATACACACAAACACACACATACACCTCTCCATACCAGACTTATTAAGTAGATTAAGAGATTATACTCTAAAGTTCCATGATGAAGAAAATATCTCTAAAGACCTGAATTAGTACCACAGTACAGATTTGAGGTGTTTTTTAGTGTCAATTTTCAGGTGATTTTTAAATATATTTTAAATTGTATCATATCTACTTTATTTCTATATTATGTAGCATGTTGAACTAAAGTATAAGCAGAGGCTCTGGATTAGAGGCCAAACACTTCTCATGAGGAAGAAAACCCATAAAATAAAAAGAAGGAATTCAAAATGTATTATAATTTACAGACTTTGTCGGGTCTCTCTGCTGCAGGTTTGGACCAGGAGACACAACAGGAGCCCTGCCACAGACAGGGACCTCTGCCTGACCTGCTGCCACGGACGGAGCACCTGTCCAGGCTTTCATCACCTCACAGAGGCCCCAACGACCGCACGGTACAGCTGAGGGTCAGGAGAATGGCCATCCAACTGAGGACCATCGGAGATGAATTTAATGCTACACTTCTCCACAGAGCGGTGAGAGGACAGACCCAAATCTGTTAGGATGTGAGTGAGGGACAACAGTAGACGCCTGTGCTGCAAAATGATGTGGATCAATAAACTTTTCTCACAAAAGTTTACTAGTGAGTCACACTCACAGTCTCCTTCATGCGAGAATACAGCTCGTTATCAGACGTTGGGCGTTTCTGTCTGTGTTGTAGTGAATCAGTGTAGGTGCACAGGTTTCTGAGGCCTTGAGGCTAAAACAGCAACATTGACTCTCTTTAATCATTAATTCTCTTTTAGCGTGAATGAACATTTTTAGTAGGTGTGTGTGTCCGCAGTAGTCTGAGAAGGAGGACAGATCAATAACCGTAGTTAAAATCATAGAATAGAATAGAATGCCTTTTATTGTCATTATACACCTTTTTCCATGTACAACTTAATGAAAAGCAACTCCTTCTTCAGTGCAGACGTGTGCAAACAAGTGTGTACGTGTGTAAATATAAACAATATATACATATATACAACATAGAATAAAATTAAATTAAATAGGTTTAGTGCAGATAGGTCGAAAATATATACAATGTTCAAGGAAGCATAGGTTATTGCACATTAATGGATATTGCACAGTGAATGGATAGAAGGAAGTCCGGGGGGTCAGGGGAATATCTGATTTAATCTCTGTCACACACTATTCTTTCAGCTCTCAGTTCGCCCTGTTGGTTTTCGGTTCTCTTTTTTTTATCAGCTGTATTTATTATAGTTTCGTTCTGCTGTCCTCTATTTCGGATTCACTTGCCACTTTAGTGCAGTTCTGCTTGCAAATGTAATCTTATTCACATAAACAATTATGCCCCTCCCTCCCTCCCTCCTCTAGTCTGCGTGCGGCGTTGCTCCTCCCCCACTACACACACACACACTTCCCCACTTCTCCTTCTCTTGCCAAAAACAAAGATGATGTCACCTTCTCTTAGCACTGGCTCAGAAATAAGTTGTGCTCGCACACACACACACACACACACACACACACGCACGCGTAGGTTCGTGGCATCGCTGACCTCTCCTGTGCCACCCTTAATTTTTAAGGGGAAACCAAATGTGCATGTTTAGTTTTACCATCCACTCATGGAAGAAGCACAGTCAGACCTTTTTACTCTGCTGGAATTTCAAACTCTGGGAAGAAATGATCTATGAACATTGTAAGGGAAGGAAGCAGGGAGTAGTCTACAGAAGGTTTCCTCGTCTGTTTCTGCCCATCACTGTCATATCCTGTGCTAATAATAATAGTAATAATAATAATAAGGTGACACCTTTTAGTTCACGCTGTAACCTGGCTGTTACATGGACACACGTGGTCTTGTGTTAACGTTGCTCCCTCTTGATTACAGAATGTTCCCTACTGGCAGGTCTGGTGTGATGCTTGCAGAGTTCTTCTGAATTTCATCACCCAGACTCTCAGCACTCTCTACCGGCTGACATGAAGGAGCGAGCTTTCTGTAGGATCTCTGGTTCCCGGAATGCTGTAAAGAAACACCGGTGAGGGTTAACATGTTTAGAAATCAGACATTTTCTACAACAAAGAGTTTGGTTGCGCCTCCTCTGCTCTGGATTTGGATGCTGTCTGTGTAAACTGGGCTCTGTCTTTCTGTGTGTGTGTGTGTGTGTGTGTGTGTCTGTCAGACTACCCATCAGCCAGTCTGCTGGTTCAGACTGCTGCTGAGAGACAGACACTTTTTATCTGTGTATTTAGTTAAACTCACACATTTGTGGGTGTAAGTGTACTGTAGAGGAATGATTGTAAATGTAAATGTCAGACCTGGGACATAGATTTTGTCATTAAGGAGTACAGATATTTTGAAATTGTCAATGCTAGAGACCAGTGATTGTTTTTCTCCTAAAATCGAGAAAAAGTCCTTTCATTTCAATCCATAAAATGTACGTTTTCTGACACTCCAAGCTATAAAGTTCAATACCTGTCCCTTGCCTAATGTCTCTTAGGTCTCTTCCTCTTGTTTTTTATATTCCGGAGCCTTTGCTACCATTCTTCTAAACTGTGAAACTGGTTCTTGCGCTGCATAGCGGGAACGGGTCAGGTGGTATTTCATTTGTGAGCAAAGCGCAAAGTGAACCTGCCTCCCAACCTGAAACTCTCTCAGCGCATCGTATAATGTGCCTTTCTGCTCAGTACTCTCTGTAGGCCTAATTTTACATTCTGACAATCAGCCAGACACACAGAATCCGAGGCAGTCACTACAGTAAAGGTTATTACGTACTACAGCCAAATGATTCAGATTGGTTATGGCTGTTAAGGAAACATCCCAGACCCTGAAAGCCATCGACATACCTTTCAAGCGTGCATTCCTCTGCAGCAGCCCTGCAGTCAGTGTTGGGAGATGGTAGGCTCACTCCAGGGTGTCCACTGTGTTTATAGTTACTTGATCATTTGTAAATATTCTTTTGGAAGATGACTCTATTTCTCATGCTTTCATGAACTTTTAGAGCGCCTTTCAAAGTGTGAGTTCACTGTCTTTGGGAGATCTTTTCATATTTCTGAGCAGAGTTTGAATTTAAATCCAGTGGATTTGAGTTAGAGAAAAAAAAATCTATGATTTGAATCTTTTGATTGAAATGAAAAGAAAGAAAAGTGTTTGTAAAAATCTCCCTCTTGGTTGTATGATTTTTTTTCATTTTAGCCTTGGAAAAAATATTAAAAGCTCATATTAAGAGCATAATTTATTTTAAAATGTAGCATTACTGTAGCCTTTGTTTTATGTATATTGTTATTTATTTTGTTTTTACATTCCCGATAAAGAGTATAAATTAAGTACACATGTTAAACTGAGATTTACAATACATTGTTTTGAGACAGTTCTTTAAATTTTCATCATTACTGAAATTACAACACAGAAAACTGATGTCCTCACTGGCATTCTACTTTTGTGAGACGTCACTCTTATCTCCTTAGAACTGAGGATACACACACTAACTGGTAATGGACAGTATAGATGGTAAAATTCAAACACCTCCATAATCAGCTTGTTTATATTTTATTCCAAAAGGGAGTGTGTTCAGTTTCTTCCAGAAAGTGTTAAAATGTGATCCATCAGAGATAAAATGCCTCAAAACCAGGTTGTAATTAACCATCAAATGTTTACTGTGTTTTTTACTTAATTGGCCTTACATTGTTGATGTGTTTATTTCTATTTTGTCAGCTTAACGACCTGGTTAACAATTGAAAATCTTGGCGTATGACTTGATGACACAGATATTAAGCTAACACGATGCTCAGCAAAATTAGCCAACCACTCTGTTGGTCTGTGATGTTTTAAATTTCTTGTTAGTTTTCTGCCATGTTTGCTGTTATCACATATATGCTTAGTTTTGAAGCCTTGTAAATGCTTACAGTTGTGTTCTCTTTAAATTTTTTCTTAAAGATATCTGAGGTTCTCCTTCCTCCAACAATGCAGTGTCATCACACACAGTGTGTTTGGCTCTTTTTCACCATTTTTTATTACAGTTTTTTTACATAATTTGTAAGTCTCTTCATTTTCATACAATAAAGTTTAAAGACAAATATACTCATGCGTTTTGTGTTTCAATCCAAAATAAACAGTATAATAAATATATAGTAACTGCAGATATTTTTACATGCCATTTTCTTCTTTTTTTTTTTTTTTTTTTTTTAAACCTCGCCTTTTCTGCCACCAGCTCACCATGGAAACCTCTCTGTGGGTTGTGGCTACCCTCGTAGGACAGATGAGGACAGCAGTAATTAACCGGAATGTGGTGCCACAGCTGTTATTGTCTCAGGGGTGAAGACACCACCCTTGGGTCATGGTGGACAGACACCACTCAGACCACTGTCACATCTGGAAACCACTGTGGATTAGCAGACACTAAACTAAGACTCCTGCTTAGTGCGCGCGCGCACACACACACACACACACACATACATACATACATACACACACACACACACACACACACACACACACACACAACCACACCCATCATGAGTGTTTACTTTACAGAACAAACTAGTACAAAAATGGCATCAAAATACACTCAGGTCTTTTGAATAAGCAATATCTCATGTGTTCCATCATAAAGTCAATAATCTAATTTTAATTCATTCTACTATTTTTCTTACTTAAAAAGAGCTAAAAGCAAAATAAAAAAAAGTTTTACCATGTTGAGAAGTTTCATCTGCATCCTATGAAAAACTAAAATTACTATCTACTATTACTTATTCATCAAAGCCTCAATACTGTTTCAAGTAACGTAATTTACTTTATTTTCTGATGTAATTTTTCAAATTTGCTGTTTGCTGCAGTTGCAATGTTTACACAAGGCAAGACCTCTCTCTCTCTCACACACACACACACACACGAACAGATATCCACCAGACGTTGTCTGTTACTGAGGCAGTGCGAGACTAGATTTAGCCCTCGCAGCGCTCTGCAGAAGCAGCCAATCATACGCTGTCAGAACAAAACCCCCTGATCTGATTGGCTGTGACGACAGACACTTGCTATTCGCTATTGAAGTGGAGAAGAGCGAGAGTGACCACAGCAGGGGCGCTCGCTTGAGATTAGTGTTGGGTCGGGAAGGAGAGCAGCGACAGAGAGAGGAAAGAACCGTAGAGAATATGAAAGAAAACAACCAGAATCAGTAAAAAATAATCAAGATTACTGACCGACTGAATGTTTGCGCTAGAAATGACTTTAAGTTTAATTACACAAGCATAATGAGCTTAAAGGGACATTCCTCATTAATCTTCTTTCTTAATGAGAAAAGAGCAACTCATCCCATGCTACCTAATCTGCGCTCTTGTTTTGGTCCTCTGCAGAAAACAGACTTTGGTGGGGTAGGGTGAGGGGCTGGGGGTGCTATTACCATCGCAAGGCACACAGTTCAATTCTTCAGTAAACTGGATGCAGTTTACTGAATTCCAGTGTGGGAATAAACCAGAGAACCTGGGGAGGCGGAGGCGCAGGCATCCAAATAAGCTTCAACCATTGCAAATCCTTTGGCATTACTCTGAACCACTGTTGAATTTCATGAGTCACATTCAGCAACGGATGATTTATCAGTCAGACACCAGCTGGTTTTTTTCACACCAAACACAGATACTGTATGACTGCATAAAGCATACAGCACACTGAATTGTTATATTACAAAAATTGGACATTTTAAGTATTTTAAAAATCTCCCACAGATTTAATTTGATTAAGATAAGGTTGTTTTATTAAAAACAAAATCCAGACAGGATATTGTATGAAAGTTTTATTGGGAAATGTAAAAAAAAGTCTGCACAATAAACTTAAAAACAGCCCAGCAAACAAAGGAGCAACAGATTCACCTTAACATTAACCTCCAGTTTTCTAGGGTCCAAAATAGTCAACCACACCACTGCCTTTACGCCCATCAAAAAAGAAGAAGTTACGATGTGGAGGGTCTCGTTGGGAAATAGCCTGAGGAAGGACAGAGATTCTGTTAATCACATTATATTAACACACAATCTCTAACAAAAAGCGCTTGGATTGGATTAAACAATATCCATCCCATCACAACATGTCTCAGCGCTGCAGATCAGCTTTCTGTTTGTGACTGAAAGCTGTCAGATTCACCCCACAAGACCTCACTGAAGCAGTTGCAGAGCATTTCATCAGCATCGTCTTCATCTTCATCATCAGAGGGAAAGAAGGTCAGCTGTCTGCCAGTAAAATTTGAACTGTCAGCCCCCCGCCCACTTACTTTGAGTTGCCGTTTACCTTAGCCTGGGGTCATCATGCACACAGCTTAGAAAAACGTGTGCGGTCCATGAGCACAGTGAGAAGAATACAGTACATTTCATATCCCATTACTCCTCACAATCTAAACAGTAACTAATTACATTGTTGTGTAATATCTTTTTAAAGCATGTTTTTGTACAGTAACATATGGGGGGGAGGGGGGGTTGTATACAAGAGTTTGGTAAAATGATACAGAAACCGTAGAAAGAGTAGCCGTGTGTCGGCTGACAGGGCACTGACATCATGAACATTTACAGGGCTGTGAATCGGCAACTTACAGTAACTTTAACAGCAAATCGTAATGTTTCTGTAGAATGTATAATGCCATCCTTGTGCTTAATTGTTTACCTTGACCACTTCCTGTCCCAGAACTCCTCCCACAACAGCGCAAACTGGGGACATCTCAGAGAAGCAGTAACTGAGGACAAACAGTGACATTTCAAGTGACATTCAATTAGAATTACTGATGTCTTACAAAACTTTATTATTGTTACTTTTATAAAGACACATGGGTAGATACATTATAACTTCTAAACTTTCTAAAAGGAACATAAGTTACTAATTTATCTAATGTTGATTATTAGAGATGATCACAGCATATAGGACTTCTGAATATATTTAGCATCGTTGCTTTCTCCTTATTTCCTGTTTAGAATTGGCTGTTTTAAATGGTGTGTAGGTGGGCTCTGTGAACTCTGACCTTCAGTGCTGTACTTGATAAAATCTTCAGCCAATACCTCGAGAGTAAAATTAGCAACGCGTGTGAAGACACATCATACCTCGTGAAGTCCTCACACAGAAGGTCAGTGCTGACTTCTATGGCCCCAAGGACGTCGTCTCGGATCTGGATCAAGAGTTTACTGTCCTCAGTAAAAGTTTGAGGGTCGGGGTCGTGACCTTTGTCTGTACGAAACTTCAACAAAACTGCGAAGATGAAAACAGAAGAGAGGAAGTGAGGGATGAGGAGGCAGAAACAGATAACTTTCACAATGAATTATTACTTCATGGAAAGACAGAATCTAAACAATGTAACTACTGTTACTAGACCCATAAAAAAATGAATCAGAACACGATTGCACCATCAGTCATTGAACTCGACCAAGCCTACACTTCCACCCATCAAAACAAAAGCGCCCATACACCAACTCGTGCAATCAAAGAATGCATCATTTGTCACCATCTGCACCACACGGTAACACCGTCAACATTTTGCCCCCGCACTTCCTGTTCGTCCATTAACTCAAACCACATGAGGAACTCAAACCACCCCACAACAATTTCCACTGCTGTGGTGCACTTGACTGTTGTGATGATGAGTCAGTTTAATACCGCAGCCCTGCCCTTTATCAGTCAAACTTTGAAGGACGTTCAAGATTGGTCCAAATGGCAAGAACCATGTAGCTGGCAGGAAATGAAAACCGAATTTCATAAGAAAATCTAAAAATATTTGCGAGGACAGAACAGAGATATTATCTCTAAACCTAGACTAGTGATGACACAAGTTTGACTGTATGGATTAAAGTGGATGGGAAATATAAATATATCAACATTTTTGGGGTGCACATAAACATTGTGTTCATCAATAAATTAAAAAGGGCACATTATTTGAGTAGATCAGAGAAAATACTGATAAACAAATGCACGGCCATGGTGAGACGGTTCCTGGTGAGATAGGAAGGTGTACAGGATGGTAACAGAGGAAGAGCTACTTCCTCTTCTGTCACCGAAAACAACAAACCACGGACTCCAATTATAGAAGCAACCAAGCTGCAATAATGCAGCCCTCTGGTACATACTGTATATTTTGTCGTAAGTTAAAAACTGAGTGGGTTTCAGAGAGGGGCAGCCATGCGGGTCAGATCATCTAAGCCCACCCAAAATTAGTCAGCCATTGCTTAGACACTTGGCTGAGTGGATGGAAGGTCTGTTAAGCATTTAGATTAAAATGATGCTGACTATATTTTTCGCTTTTCTTAAAAATCAATTCACCAAAATATTTAAAACTTCAATTCTGATGTCAGGAACTGTCTAATTGTGATTCCAATTCAGGCAATATTTTAATTTCAGACATAATCACTTGTACTGTATTTGAGATGATGAACAAAGGTCTGGAATATTAAAATGATTTTATTTTAGTGTATTTATTTGGTATCATTTTTAAGCCTAATGCCCACTTCAAGTGCCAAGCACCTCCTGACTAATGAGGCATGTTATTTGTTTTGTATGTGTTCTGCAAAAGAGTAAAAAAAAATATATAGTAAGTATAGCAAGACAGAAATAGATTTTCCAGGTCTATAGCGGTTGTGGTTATTTCCTGTTGTTATATATGCTTGCTGTAAAGCGCTGTAGGTGTTGGACTGTTGTCTATTCTATGTTCAGTGCACATGACTGGAAATGGATGACCTGTGATGGAAACTATGTTGATGCGTGTAGTTTATGTTGATGTTCCCCAAAAATCATATATACTTATTATTATCGAATTATTTAGATGTAACCTGGCTCGCTGTTTTTTTTTTTTTAAAACAAGTTAGGGATATTTTTAAAGTCAAAAAACAAAATTAATGTTGTCAGTGTTTATTTGCTGGTCAAAATCTTGAATGAGTAGTTAAGATACTGATAGCCTATAATCACTATTGATTGTATTTTTCCATGCATATACAGTGACTACAACTAAATTAGAATATGCAGATCATCACACGTGTTTGTCTGGTTGGCAGACTCCAGAGTTTCAGTTTCAAATTTCTAAACATTTTTAGACCTTTGTTATATTCACTCACTTTTCCATTACAGAAATTGTATTTTATGATATTTTAATTACCATGTAGCATGAAGTACTCCACTGGTGTCTTCTTTAGACGAGCTTTGGCCTTTTCGCTTGTCCAATCGACCCCCAGAGCCTCCTTCAGAGTGCAGAAGCTGGTAGTCTGATTAGGATCATATCAATATCTGTCATTGTTATCCAAGGTTTAATCTCTGATCTGATCTCTCTTCACTAGTGTGAATACAAGTATTTTCATAAAATTTGAGATGTGACAGGTCATCTACCTTTTTCATAACGATGGTTTCATTGGGGTCAATTTTGGCTTTCTTTGCATCTGGACCATCTGAATTTCCGGTTGGTTTCACTACTTTAGGTTTTTCCCTGTAATGCAATTAAAAAACAATATGAATTATTTGGCAAATGTAGCTACAGCAGTCACATGAATATTTTTTACTGATGCTCTTTGCAGATAACATTCTAGATAGTTAGAAGATAAAAACTGTTTGCCCAAAGTACATTCTGAAGTTACCGTGCAAGAATCTGAAAGTGACTTAAAATTGTTTCAGTTACACAAATAAAGTTACACAAAATAACTATCATAACTATCATTATTAGCCCTTCCTATTGACAGTATTCATGCTAAAAACATGCTACGAAGAGTTGATTACACTTACTCAATGTACTTGTGCTCCTGTCCTAGGTTGCAGAACATGTAACCATAGTAACCATAGACATCACCACAGAAGACTTTAATATTATGCTGAGAGCAAAGCTGATCAATCCGCACCATCAGGTCTTTGGAGCAACCTGTCAGACATACCTGAGGGTTTAAAACCCAGCAAAATACAAAAGAACTTATTATGAATGACTGAGCATGGAGCTGCTATTTTGCAGTAATGCAGGTTGTGACATAACAAAAAAACATGAGTATCATCAATCAATACAAAAACATTGCAAATTACCCTGTAATATTCCTTACTTAGACTGTTCTTTTAAAAGAAAAATGCAGTCTTTCCTCGGAAATGTTTGTCTGTTTACTTTGACTGTGTTTTTATTTGATCATTTTCACTAGCAGCATTAACAGTTATTTCAGGATAGAAAGAAACTATTTTCCAAAACAGTTAAAAATTACTAGCAGTAACTAGAGTTGTACATGATGTGAGATAGAGTCCTGATGAGCCTAGGGTAAATTAGTAAAAACAGAGTGGGCTGATGTGAGACAGTAAACAAATGAATGGTATCCTTATCCTGCAGACCAATTTCAGCACACCCAATACACCCTTACTGATAAAACTGCAGTACATCTCTGACACATGTAGTCAGAACAACAGGCTCAAACCAAATAATGTGTATTCGTCCTACTTATAGCAGTAATTGAGTGGAAAATATAACATTGACTATAATAATAATGACAATTTAACATATTCATTAAATAAAATCTGCTTTTGCCGACAGCGTTTTAAACAATGTTCATGTTCTACTCCTACAGCTCAATTTATATTTCATTTAGACACACACAGAAACAGACAACAGTGCAAAATAGCCTACAGTGTGTGGGAGACCATTACTATAGGCCAATTCATCACGATTTTTAATACTGCCCAACCTTCTTTTCCACAAGTGTTCTCATCATCCTTGTCTCCCTGCTAACACATCATCCTGTCCTCATGTTACCCTGTCCTACTTTTTCCACATATAACCACCCTCCTCCTGACCTTCTCTTAATAGCCCCTGGGGGAGGAAGAATGTGGAAGATGATGCAACAAGATGGGGGGGGGGGGACCTCTTATTCTTGCAATGTGCTCATATAATTTTTCCTTTTGGCCTTCTAACCTACACTTTATTATTTAAACCTAGTCTATGTGTAAAGATACCAAGAAAAAGTAATGTCAACAATTAATACATCTTCAGTTTATTTTACACTGTAATTCCTATTTGTGTTAATAATAAAAAAGGATAATTAGAGGTATTCAACTGTGAATATAAACACAATGTGTCAAATGTGAAGAAAACTACAAAGAAATATTAAACAATAATGTGAAATCAGATGAAATAAGTCTACTTTAGATCAGTAGGTTGTGGTTGAGAACAGTCAGACATAAATAAATTTGTGTTCTATGCATTTGTCACCACTGCAGTGCCGCTTCAACTTGGTGCAGATGTTTTGGTCTTGCGGCCCCTCGACTGAGACAGCCTTCGTGTATGACATTGGCTAGGAGCGACATCTAGTGGTTAGACTAAGTAACGCAGGAGGGGAGTAGCTACTAATTTTCATTTCTTACTCACCGCTTCAAATTCTAAAAAAAAGTCATCAGGTTTCTCTTCAATTCTATCAGAGTCAGCATGGACCTTCACCATTGGGTTGAGGTTTTGTGCCCTTTCCAGAGAAGCCTGAGCACGATTTTTACCTTGAGCTGTCACTGGAATAAGGAATTGAGCTCGACAAGACTCCTCTGAAACCTGTCAGAAACAATAAGCAAACTAGAGCAAGCAGAATTGTACATTTTAAGATTTTCTTTGAACATGTACCATAAACAAAAATATGTTAAACACTAACTGGTGGACAGTTCATCCAATCTAATTTTAGGTACTGTAGACAGTCCAATTGCATATCTGAGACAAACAATTGTTTGTGTTGGATATTAACAAACATCCCAGATTATTTTTGTGTTGTACCTGTTCATGGTCCAGCAAAGTAAGTTCTTTAACACCAGCTAGGATTAGATTTTTGGCCACTTCCGCTCCAAGACCACCTAAACCAGCCAGGAGGACACGGGAACCACGCAACCTTTGGACAGAGGATATAAAATGCAAAATATATGTCCTGTAGATGTTATGTCTATGGATATTTTTCTCTTAAATGTCATGCCTACTAAAGCGTTGATCTGAGACAGCATTCAAGTTCACCAAAACGGCATGGTTATAATTTAATTGCCCGATTTAAATGACTATAAATGAAGTTTCAGTATCAAATCTGTAGGGAAAATTTTCTAATTCAGTGAATCTGACACTCACTTATCTAATAGTGTGACTGAAAACCACTTCCACTGCCAGTTCTGGCACCATCTTGGGCAACATTTGTATTGAGACAATGCCGATATGCACAAACCTAGGTTTTCTCACGAACCTCCCAATATTATGTTCAACAATAATCGAAGTTCGCAAACTTTGGCAATTCCGAAAAACACATTAGATACGTAACAATACTTCGATCAAAATCACTTTGTTAAGACTTTATCATTTCCAATGTTTAGCTGCCCCTGTGAAACTGGAGCACAATTTATGCTAACAAACCTCTTTTGGGCATCTAGCCCCCACAGCCGAATCTGTCTATCATACTGGGCCGCCTCCTCCTCGCTAATAAAGGGATCCTCCTTCTCGATCATATCGATCATTGTAATTCACAGTATAAATTAAAGTTGCGTCGTAAATTAGCCCCTAAATCAGAAGAACTGCATCGACAAACGCTTAAAGTGACGCGGTAATCGCGCCTAGTCGCACTTTGATGACGTTGCTGTGCGCGATCTATTGTCGAAATCTTTCTGTTCTTTTCGTCTTACATTTTAATTAGTTAAGCATAATGTATTTACATATATTTTATTATTGTAATACACGATTGATTCTGTTTTGTTATGATAATACTAATACTACTACTACTAATAATAATAAACATCCAAATATATTGACGCCGTTTCTGAGAAGTAATCCACAATCAAAGCCATTAGCTGTTATTGTGTCAAATCTGCCGCTAAAAAAGGTTGATATTAATTAATTTACCCAATTTATGTGGGATCACTAATTAAATCATAAAAAAGCAGCCTACTGGTATACTACACCACACCTAACACCAAATTCAACTTGGTTGCAGACTCTTTCATCGATGATGATCATAAGGATAACCCGCTCGTTGAAATGGGCAGAGTTGACAGGCTTTCTCGTCAACTAAGTATAATGACCCTGCGAGTCAAACTCGGTGGATATTTGCACCTCTCACTATTCGGCTATTTCCGCGACGAACGTACATATTCGCGATGACGCCAGTCGTTGTTAGCCCGCCTTCTTCTCTTAGGAGAAGACGGTCGGCCATTTTATGCTTTTAGTCGTCATTTTACATCGCTTCAGTAGGACGGAGAATACCAGGATTCACTTTCATCAATTTCTCTTACAACTGTAATGGAGAATTGCCTACTATGAACAGAATATCTTCCTCAACCAAAATCAATTAGATCCTAGTGAAGTAACGCATAATCCTGTAGATTCCAGTGCCGAGTTGTAAGTTTTCGCACCTCAATGTAGCTAACGATAGAGGAAATGGCTGTGGAAAGCATGACTGTCCATCCAAACTCCCCAACTACCAACCACGAACACAACAGTCTCCTGACTGACGAAAGGTCGAGTAATTCTACAGTCATATTTAAGTGAAAGTATTGACTTGTCCTGTGCTTTTATACAAAGGCCCAGGGTTTGTTTTTCTTTTTCTGTCAGAAGGATAAAACGCCTTTTCTGGAAAACCATTACAGAGGTAAAGAAACGCCATTTTGACAGAGCAGCGCCAACTGGGAGGCCATATACCATAAGGAATTACCTTATTCCCTTAAATTTATTACGTTATCACAATCAACGATTAATCGACTGATGTAATTTGTCCGAAGAAAGAGACGAAGTCGAAACATTGGATCAATTATACATTTTTTCGGCCATTCTAGCATCTTAAATTGTTAGAAAACCTAGTTTTTTTTTTGTTTTTTTTTTAAATCTCCATTGTAAAGGACAATTAACTTATTTGTTAATTCGCTTGTGTGGGTATGATAAATGATGTGCCTGTGGCGTAAAATAGAAACGAATTTATGTGCTGGGCCTTACTTAAGGCTAAGTTAGCAACATTAGCTTCTCGTCCAATATGTGTAATCCAGTTGGCAACGAGAGAGGCTAA
Organism: Pao palembangensis; assembly: GCA_015343265.1. Classification (NCBI taxonomy): domain Eukaryota; kingdom Metazoa; phylum Chordata; class Actinopteri; order Tetraodontiformes; family Tetraodontidae; genus Pao; species Pao palembangensis. The sequence continues at coordinate 12,003,031 of CM027091.1, read as the reverse complement.
GCTAATGCTTGTCCTGACTAACTTTCTCTATATTGTCGTTTCTGATTGCTCATTTGTCTAAATTGGGCGGTCTTAAGCTAATACCGTTGGGCCAACATCTCTAAACTTTTGTAGTTATTACAAGGTATTCGATAATATTTTATGAAATTTGTTCTGTAAGCGTCAACGCGTTGTCTGCGTACATCGATTTGACCTACGCACTTAAAATTGTGCTCGAGCCATCCGAAAATTTGGACGAAAGCTCATTTTTGACAACGAATATTCGCAGTGAATACGTTTTAATCCCCTAATGTATATTGTAATAAACGAAGCAATTTGATTTAATGGTAGTCTATAATAGGCAATTAATCAAATTATTTTAAGTGTTTTCCCTTTATTATTATTTGATATATTTATTCACTGTCATGCCCACACCGTCCTCATCATCCACAAGAGTCCAAAATGTTTATAACGTATGCAAAGCATCCAAGAAGAGTTTCAAGTCAAACACAAAGGTCCCTTTTTTTTCCCCACAGCCCTCAGTGGGCAAATTAGCTGTTATGCAGTTGATCCCCCCCCTTCCAAGCCTCACAGACCCCACTGTTGTCCCTAAGTGGTAAAGGGAAAATCTTTAAGTGTTTTGAATGAAAAAAAAAAAAAATGGGAAGAAAACCAGTCACAGTAAGTATTCCCGAGATTAATTATGCCCCACTTAAATAATTTAATATTTACTGAATTAATTTACCTCAATACATGGGCTATCTTGGTGAGTTCTAAATAGACAAAAATAATGTTCATAATCAAAGATTCAAAACCTCAATTATAGAAGTTTTTCTACTATGGCAGACAGTTACTATGGAAACTGGTGTATATATTGAAACTTATTTGGAATTGTTTTCTTAAGTGTGGACATGTTAGTGGAATTAGTTGGGTTGCAGTATAGCAGTATTCTGATCGCCTTGCAGATTGCCTTGGTATAATTTTCTCTACAGACTGGTATGTTCTTTTCAGAAGGTGATATTTTGACAAAATTTATGTTTTTGCACATTTTGAAACCTTGCAAGTCCCTTTACAGTCCAGCTCCCGTGATTTGGTAGTTTTTTTGTGACAGTTGTGTGAGCAGAACTGTATGGGGCAAGTTCACAAATCCTGCCTTATTGACTCTGCTGATGAGATAATATTTGAAGTCACAGCTGAAAGATGGTGCAACACCTGATATATCTAGACAGGCAAGGAAAGGAGATTAAAACTTGTGTTTACAATGTTATTTACAGGAAAAATGTGCTTGGATAGTAAATATCTGACACTGACCGTTAGTACTGAGATAATGATTGCTGAATTGTACTCTTTTCATTCATACTTTAAAGAGCAGTTTAGTGACATTGATAGGAAAAAGGGCAAAAGAAAATATGTTCTGTCGTTTATTGATCTCTGCTTTTGTGAAAAGGATTATATCTATAGAGAAACTTTTATACAAACTTTTATACTCATGATGTGTTAATTACATTATTATAAAGCAATTGTATAATATTATTCATTGAGTCCCAAGTTAAAATAGGCAGGAATATATAAATTGTGAGGGGTCTGCTGTTGGACCATGCGACACACTTTTTACATTTTATTCTTGAGCTGTGACAGATCAAGGCAGTGTTTTGTCTAGTGTAAGCTGGTATGCAAAGGTTGTGTTGGGGTGTATATACACGTTGCAAGCAAAATTTATCTTAAAAGTTTAATACCTAGCCAGTTCACCTCACTCTGATTTAGCAGAACAAATGCAGTCTGGATATGAAAAAAAATTGTATATCAGGCAACAAGGTGTGGTGCTGTTTTTGTCGGTTTATTTGAATTGTAGGGCGACGGAAGCTCAGACCCAGTTATGATCAATATCTATCACTTCAGAACATATTTTTTAATTTTACAATCAAAGTTACTAAATGTAATTTACTTTATTTTCAACCTAATTCTGTCAGGAGCAGTCTTAAAATAAAAATAATTTTATGGAAAAGTTTTAATTGTTCCTAAAACTTTATACCGCTTTCAAGTTGTGAACATAAACAATGTAGTATATATATCCGAATACTATAAATTGAATGGGGGGGAAAAAAACCATAAAAGTGTTATTATAGTCAATATTTGGGCTGTGGAGGTTAGGCCTAATGACATGCCATCGCAAATAATCATCGACTAGAAACTTTCCATTCCATCTTAGTGTCTGGCTCTCTACTCCTCTTGTTACTTGGACCTTGATTTCCAGATTAATTACAAAATATACTGAAAAGAGACTTGGACATCTGAACACTGCAGTTTTTTTTCTCTCACATGATTAGTTGTTAGACTATAATTTAGAATAAAACTCTCAATTCTACATATTTTAATTTGAAATTGCCCGTTATACTTTGTGTTGCCTGCTTTACTAGCACACAGATATTCACACTGCTTACATTGTTAAATTTACTGTCCTGGTGTGTTGCCACATTAATATTGCATCAGTAATCCCCATCCCCACACATTTACATATACATTTAACTTAGTTACTGATAATTTTCACAAACCTTTAAAATTTGCAACCAACAAATAGTACCCCTGTGTCAACATAAATTTATGCATCACTCAACATTTAATAACAATGTATTTATTGTTGTAATTTTGTTGAAATGCAGGAGAATTTTGGAAAAGTCAGCTGTTTCATTTTAGTTTCTTTTTTGCTTTTTTGTCATTCATTTTGATCCTTCTGACAGCATCTTGTTACGATGTTGAAGCATAGACTATATCTGATTTGTGTTAAAGCAATTAAAAACTTAAATGCACTCAAAAAATGTAATTTTACAACTTGTGCTTTGTATGTGTAGGCAGGAGGATGAAGAACTGGAGGAGGGTGAACTGGAAGATGATGGGGGAGATGTGGAGGAAGAAGAGATGGGTGAAGGCATTTCGTCCACAGTAAGAGGTGGTGAAGGGGGTGATGAAACAGGAGGTGGGGAAACAGGAGAGGGAGCTGGGGAGAGACCTCGTCGAAGTAAGGAACGACATGGAAGTAGTGATACAGATGATGAGAGATCACACCGTCGCAAGAGGAAGAGAAAGAAAGAAAAGGAGCGAGAAAGGGAGAAAAGAAGGGCCAAGAAGAAACGTAGATCCAAACACAAAGTAAGATTGTTAATAAAAATAGAATGTAAATATTTGTACTTATTTTCATCTATTGGCCTAATCTTAAAAATGTTGCCATCAGTCTTCCACATATTTCTATTTTTCCACTTTCAGCGTCACGCATCTTCCGATGATGACTTCTCAGACTACAGCGATGATTCTGACTATAGTCCTAGCGAGAAGAGAAAATACAGAGAATATAGTCCACAGTACTCTTCTGCTGTAAGTCTGAAGAAATATTGTATTTGTGATAATGACAAATTTGACATATTAATGTTGTACCAGTATTCTGAAATTAACATCAACTAATACATTTACCTCACACTAGTCCCATGGTTGCTACGGTAGTTCAAAGAAAGGCAGCTATATGAAGATGGACAAGAAGAATTATGGTGGTTATGATGAGTATGAAGAAGACAACTATGAGGGTGAGGAAGATGAGGACATGGGAGATGAGGACTACGATGACTTCACCAAAGAGCTTAACCAGTATCGCAAGGCCAAAGAGGGAGGAAATGTCCGTGGCCGAGGTATTATCACTGCTTTTGGTTTAAAGTTGAATTAAAAAAAAAATCTCATTGCAATAGTAATTTTTGTTGCACATTAAGTGTAAAACAAAGCAAAAACATTTTTATTTCTATATACCAAATATAATCTTCCTTTCCAACTTTTTATCTTTGTTTTGCAGGAATTAGAGGTCGTATGAAGAGCCAGAGAGGCCGTGGAGGAATGAGAGGAGGAAGGAGGGGAAAAGGCAGAGGAAGAGGGGGTCGCCTTGGAGGAGGAAAGTTGGTAGACGATGATGGGGATGGCTATGGAGATGAGATGGAGGTGAGGTTTATAGTAAATTTTCATTTCTAAAATGGAGGAAATAAAGGAAAGGAAGTGACACTAATTGACATGTTATATATTTTCACACAGTATGGAGATGATGACTATGACAATATGGGGGACGATGACTATGATGACTTTTCAAAAGAACTCAATCAGTACAAAAAGTCTAAGGACAGAGGTAGAGGTAAGTTTAGGTAGTTGCCCAGAGTGGTGTCCTGTGAAGTGAGATTATTGGTTTAATGGTTTATATGGTGGAGAGAGCATTGCTTCACACATTTTCACACGAGTCCATATTTATGCACAGTGCCACTTTCATTACATAAAATATACATTTTATTTTTCACAGGAGGGAAAGGCGGTCGTGGGCGGGGGCGAGGTAAAGGAGGACGTGGTATGATGAGAGGAGGAAGGGGTCGTAACCGTGGAAGAGGAAGAATGGACATGGGAATGGATGATGATCACAATGCCGATATGGACAATGGGGTAAACTCAATCTTCAAATTAATTAAACAAGGTCTTCACATAAAAAAAAATTAAGTAAAGGCTCATTGTAATTCTGCAATCCAAGACATTCTTTTTGATAGACCTGTCAAAAGGAAGCATGTAAAAATCTGATAATATACAGAATTATCATCTTTTCTCTGATGCTCTAAAGACTACAATCTCCTATGTATCCGTGGGTTTCTTACATATTTGTTAGGATGGAGGTGGAGGAGGTGATGGACCAGGTCATGGACGAAGGAATCAGAACGACAAGCACCAGGATAAGAAAGGAAAAGCTATTTGCAAATACTACATTGAAGGGAGATGCACCTGGGTAAAATACCCCAAATTCTTTTTTTTTTTTTTTTTTTTTAGGACAGACTTGATTTTTTGGGCTGTATTATATATTATAAATATCATTATGTCATCTTTCCTCAACAGGGGGACCACTGCAACTTCAGCCACGATGTTGATCTGCCCAAAAAGAAAGAGCTATGCAAGTTCTACATCACTGGCTTTTGTGCCCGAGCTGACCACTGCCCTTACATGCATGATATCCTTAACTATTACTGATTTCACAAAAATTCCAAAGCTGGTAAAAGATGGTTTCTAAAGTGTACATGTTGGTCTCCTTCTAAATAGATTTTAGAAGTTGGTTGTGGGAAGTTCAACGAAACACAGGTTTAAAATATGCAATCCTGTGATGGCTCCAAAAATAGATGCAAATTTTTCTTTATTGCAGATATTTTTTTGATAAACTACAGGATTATTGTGTTAGAATTATTTTATTTTGTGTTAGAATTATTTTATTTTGCAAAAATAATAAATTTTTACCGTTGAATAATACAAACACAGCTATTATGCTGGTATACACTTTAAATGGCTGTCTGCACATATTGTGTTTTATTTTTAAAAATAGAACTTTAAACATTTTATACACCGGACCTTTTACATGTTAATCCTGTCAGAAAACTGAAATCTACCCCAGAATGTTTCTCCTTAATTCAAATGCAACGTGAATTCCCCTGTAAGCTTTTCCACACCACAGGGAACTGTGTCAATAATGATGAGTGCATGTTCTCCCATGAAGCCCTCAATGATGACACAAAGGAGCTGCTTAACAAGGTGCGATTTAACTTTTATTTTCTATCATGTTATGTAATGACCTTTTGGACTACAAGCATCTTTAAAAGGATTCATTTGCACTGCTCTTTAATAAGTGTATTGAAACACGTAGCATTTTGTCTTGAAGATGTTGGCAGAAGATGCAGAGGCTGGAGCAGAGGATGAGAAAGAGGTAGAGGAACTAAAGAAACAAGGGATCAACCCTCTCCCCAAACCACCTCCTGGAGTTGGTCTCCTCCCTACCCCTCCTCGACCCATCCCTATGGAAGCTAGTACTGGGCCTGGAGAGTTTTGCGGGGCTGGAGCAAATGACTTTGGGAGTGGTCCTGGGCCTAACCAGTGCCCAATGCCCGCCAAAGGTCCACTAGGTCCAGGACCTGTTACTGGTCCACCTCCTTGTGCTAGTTTCCCTGGCCCAGGCCCTTGTGCTGGCCCTGGTCCTGGTACTGGTCCAGGCTCTTGTCCTGGCCCTGAAGGAAACCCTTTTCAGGGTCTACCACCAAATAGCAGTGGTCCACCCCCACATATGGGCCCCCCACCACCAACAGTAGGTGGAGGTGGTGGTGGTGGAGGGAAGAAGATCCCATCATTATTTGAGATTAAAGTTCAGCCAACCGGACAGCTGGCTCAAAAACTGGCAGTAAGGTAAATAACCAGAGTGCAACAGTCAGATGTGTACTGACCGAAAGATAGATCTTTTGAAATATAGAATACAACAATTTTTCAATATTATATTAAAAATAGTCTGTCTTGATTTTTTTTCCCCTGTGCTTTTGTCAGCTAGCCAGTAAATTCTCCTGCTCTTCCTCCCTTTACAGAGGCCAAACTCCAAGTACTAACCAGGGTCAGACTGCAGCTTCAGGACCTCAAGGAGCTCCTGGTGATGGTCCACCTACTAATTTCCCAACCCCACCAGGAATGATGTCTCCTGACATGCAGAATACAGGTTTGAACCAGTCCCCTCCTAACATGTGTCCTGGTGGGCCACCAATGATGGGTAGTTTTGTGCCAGGAGATGGCCCTCCACATTCTGGTATTGGGCCTCCAGGTCCTCCAAATGAAGGAAATTTCTTCAATGACTTTTTCAATCAACAAGATGATATGAAGATGGATGGAGTGGTACAAGAAGGTGAGAGTGAATGTTAATTATAAAAATCCAATAATTAAAACCGCCTTGTATTTTATTCATGTTATTTACTGACATACCTGGTTATTGTTCCCTCTCAGGCGACAGCTACCAAAGTTTTTCTGGGATGGATGAGAGGGAAGGGAGTGGGCACTTTGGCAATCAAGCAGATGGACAAGAAGTTTCTGCTAATGGATCATCAGCCAGTCAGGGAGGCATTTCTGTTCCTGACTTTTTGCCTCCAGCGCAGCGTGTCCTATTTATGCGGATTCAACAAAAGCAGCAAGAAGAGGAGGAAAGAGCTCGTAGGATAGCTGAGGGAGGAACAGAAAAGACTAAAGACACTGAAGGTACAGAAAACGTAGTTACCAATTGACTTGTGTAATATGCATAGCATATCTTATGATGATATAGTGTATATTAGTGGTAGTACGCAAAAAGCATGCTCACCTACTCTCCCAACAACTATTAGAGACCTCAGATGAGATGTTTATTCTTTTTTTTTTTTTTTTTTTAAAATCAGTGTTATATGTGATTTTCTGAATGACCAATTTTATAATCAAACCAAACAATCTTTTCCATTCTTTTCTAGGTGACTCAGGAAATTGGTATTCTAGTGAAGATGAGGATGGTGGTGGTAGTGTGACTTCCATCTTAAAGACGCTTCGTCAACAGACCCAGGTACCTCACAAACCTGATGGTCCCCCAAGCGACCCAAGACTTCAGAAAGCCCCTCCTATTTTAACTCGGCCAGCAGATCCTCGCTTAGCTCGAGATCCGCGCCTGGCACGTGCTACAGAGTCTACTCAAAACTCTGAGTCTACCCACTCTGTGTCTGTGCCACCCCTGCCTGGACCACCTGCAGACCCCAGATTAGCAAGGCTAACTGCTGCTGCATCAAGTGGCTCTGCCTCGCTGTCACCTCCTGCACCTAAACAGGAGCCTCCTTTGATCTATAAGCCTCCGCCACTTACAGCACCAGCGGCAGAGGAGGAGGAGACAGAGCGAGTACTGCGTGAAAAGCCGGTGCCAATTCCTCTGGACCCCCTTATGGGCATGGCTCTGAGGGATCCACGCTCACAGCTACAACAGTACAGCCACATCAAAAAGGATGTTGTCCTCCACATGCCAGCCTTCTGTAAAACTATCACCTGGTCACCTGAAGATCTTCTTCCACTCCCCATCCCCAAACAAGACTTCCTTCCACTTCCTCCAGGTATCCCTCCTGTCTCATCCATTGATCCACGTTTGTCCCGTGCTCAGCAGTCACTCCAGACTCCACTCCCTCACTCCCAACCCCCAGCTATAAATCCTCCTGCTTCCTTGGATGCCCCTGCTCCATCTTCTTCCAACTCATCCCTCCCAGACTTTGAGTTGCTGTCGCGTATCCTGAAGACCGTCAGCTCTAGCCCCTCCCAGACGCCGTCTCCTCCTCTCCCTACCCCCACTGTCCCTGTGCCAGCACTGGGTTCAGCTCCCCCTCCTTTGCCAGCAGAAAAGCCTGTTGACCCTCGAGTAGCCCGCAAAGGCCCCTTAGACCCCCGTCTCCAGCCACCGAAGTCAGCACTGAAACAGCCATCAGAACCTTTACCATTTGCCGTCTCCTCTACCTCATTATCAACACCATCTAGCTCATCCCCTCCTTCCATTGCCCCTTATGACCCAAGACTTCTTTCATCAGGTGGGGCTGCATGTAGTGTTGGTACTGGGGCACCAGGGGGAGCTAGTGTGCTGAGTAGCATAAGTTTATATGACCCTAGGACTAACAAACCAGGCAGCCCCTCTACTAGTAGTTGCTCTAACAACTCTCCCAACTCGACCAACTTAGAATCCAAAACCAGTGACACAACAGGTAAACCCAAACACAAGGAACCCCTCTTTGTTCGAAAGTCTGCATTAGAACAGCCAGAAATAGAGAAAACTGGCGATCAAGGGACTGACCGGTATAACAGCTATAACAGGCCCCGGCCTAAACCTGCACACTCTCCAAACTCAACAGTCCAGGGAGGGGGCACTGCAGCTGTGGGGGGTACAGCTGGAGGTCCAGCTGCTCCTGGAACTGCTGCAGATCAGGGCCCTGCTGGTGTTCACAACCTACCAGTAACCTCTCTGTTTGGTGTGGCTAAGGTCTCCAAGCCTGGTGGGACTGGTAGCCCCTTTGGAGGCAACAGCCCTGTGCAGTCTGACCAGGCAGCCGCAGAACAGGACAATGCCTCACTGAAGGATGTTTTTAAGGGTTTTGACCCCACAGTTTCACCCTTTTGCCAGTAAATCCATGACCATTAAACCATAAATCACACCACCTGTTAAGATGATGGATTGATTTAACATTTACAGTGAATGAACAGATGGAGAGACAATGCACTGAGGCAGTTGCCCCGTAGAGATCGTTTATGAACAAAAGGATGTTACACATGTTTCACACAGTTTTGCTGAAGACTTAGGTGATGGGAAGGGTTTAAAAAATAAATCTGTAGAGCTCTATTTTAAACAAATGTATTGATAAGTATGTATTGTACAAATAAGTTTACTCTCACCTCGATGCTTAATATAAACTTATATTGACAGCAACAAACTTTGGGTTTATGAGACATTTTAGCTTAACAAATCTTGCTATCCTCTTCATTTCGCTTTATCGTTTGAAAATTGTTTCAATTGTAATCTATTTGAAGTGTTTGTCTGTATTGCCTCTTGGGCACAGATAAAGTTATTACATATCTTTTGACACCGTGTTGTTCAGTCACATTAGTTTTGTACAGAAAGATGAGTATTGTGGCAACTCTTTTTTTTTTTTTTTTTATTAATACTGTCACATATGGAAATCACAACCTGAACTACTGTTTTTGGTGTCTTTATTATCTTTAACTGGTTTGTTTTTGTCAAGAAGTACTATGAAATCATCAGTCACGACACATTTCTCCTGAAACAATGGTAATTATCTCTACATATGTATAGTTATTTTCTTTTCCTTTGCGCTGTTGGTCTGTCCTTAATGTTTTTAATGTCTGCAACTTTACATATACTTTTTCTTTCCAGTTTATATATACCCTTATCTAGTTCTTTCAGCATCACTTATGTTCCTTTCTTTCCTCTAGGCTGTATTCATGCAAACATTAACACTTTCCTTGTATACATCATGCAGAAATGAAGTCTGTAGTCATTTACAGCTTCTATTAATATGTTAGGAAATTGGACCTTGCTGGTCAGACAAATGCCTCCATCTTCACTTTTCTCTACAGGAGTCAATATTGAAATTTTTGGCGATAAATCCTTATCTTCATCCATGCTTTCTGAAATGCTAAGTCAAAGTTCAGTTTCTAGAGTTTAAATTTTCCTTTATAGAAGTCAAATATTTTGGCCAGAGACCATTTGTGATTAGTGGTGTAATATTCAGCCTCACAACATCCATTTAGAACCTTAAACTTTAGTTGTTGAGACTTGAGCAAGCCGAAACTTTGTTTTGGTCTTAAGCTTGAAAGAAAAACTTCAAATGACATTCTCCAGCTTGGAAACAGCAGCAATTTCTGGACTTGGAATGGATAAAATGAAAGTGATTTTATCCTGCAGTGAAAGTCAAAGTGAGGCATTTAACTGTTGTGAATTGGCAAAGTGATTGTTAAACTTGTCCCAAACCTGAAAATTTGGCTGTTTCTGGACTGAAGTTTTGACTAATACGACTGTACAACGCAACTGCCAAGACTGTTGGTTTCTGTATAAATGTTACGTAATTGTTTTAATTTATTTTTTATAAACCTTGGCAAAAATATTCTTTCTCTTGAGATTTTTGAATTGAAGTATGTCGCCTTAGTGGGACGTAGGCAGCCTATATGTGTCGAGAGAGCACTATTTTTTTATTTGATTTTTTGTGAACAACTCTCTTGATAGGTTATGAGAAATCCTGTAAGAAACCATGTTTTCCAACTATTGCTAATCTGAAAGTTGGCTTATACTGTCCTTTCTTGCTTTTTTTTTTCTCACTACGTAAATCTGACCAGCATCATATCTCGAGCAGAGTTGAATTTTCTAACTGTACACTGTAGGTGAGGTTGTCAAAGTATTTAAATAAAGTTGATACAAGATCAACCAGTTAAAACATTTTCTCTGTGTCTGCTGTATATTTGCAGAAAGGGTAAATGCATAAATACCGATGCCGTTCATCAGTTAAAACAGGCAGTAGAAGATATGTTTTCTGAGCAGAGACTTTGGTCACTGAACTGACTTTTATTTCCTGTGTTTTTTTTTTCTGTCATCACATCCACTTGATTTTGTTTAAAATCAGAATGTTTTCAGCCTTTGACTTGCATATAACGCCATAACTTTGAAAGTAGGTGTGTCTGCTATATTTAGGGCCCAGAGGTTGAAGGCGGATTGTTCTTTCCTCGTGTGTCCTGCTTGTGACTGTATCAGGATTTCGGCATCATGCAGCCTGTTTCCTGGTAAGCTACAATCCTAAAGTGACTCACTTCCTTCTCCACTCCCATCCTGCCATTCTGGCTCCAGGAAGACCACTATCCATTCAGCTCTTTGAAGCTGTCACATGACTGACATTGACATGCAGGCTGAACTCTTTGTCTTGGCATTATAATGTGGCAGTTTATGTGTTTAATGTGATTTTAAAAGAAACTCAGTGTAGCTTTAGGAGTGAGGCAAACTGAAAAAATCCTTTTCTTTCTTCAAGTGATCATCTGAGACATTTATGTTCTAGTCTGGTGGATCCCAGTATGGTGCAACCATCTAAATGTGTGAACTTCCTCCAGCACAGCCTGCAGGTTTCACTATGTCTTTATGTGTCGTATGACAGTAACTGAAGTGTCTGAGTCTGGGTTTTTAATCATTTATCCAGTTCTTTGAAAGACTGAAAACTCCTGTCTTTAACAAATCTTTTATCTATAATCAGCTTAGTGCCCTGTCCAGGGCAGATACCTGCTGCCAGTGTATTTATAGAAGACCTGATCCTCTCAGAGGAAGACTTTGGTTGGGATTTGGAGATTGGCGGCCTGTGGGCTGCAGTGCTCTCTCTGCATTTGTGGGGGCGCCGTGTGTAAAGGATGTCACTGAAGACATCTCTGGTGACTCATTAACATGTGACCCAACAGACAAAGGGGAAGCACCCCAACCGCAACTAGGTGAACGACCCTGCCAACCACCCGGGCCATTAACATGCCGATGGTCCACAGGGCTATATTTTCAAACTCTGCCCCAGCAAACCCAGAACTGAAGAAGCTCTCTGGAGAGAGGGCGAAACGTTTTCAAGGAAACCTTTCAGTCCAGTCGACACAGAGAGATCTAATTTTGGATAACTATGACCTGGATGAGTGAGAATCTACACAGACATCAATGTCACTGAAGACCCTTAATGCAAACTCTGCTTTACAGGGCTTCAAAGGTGCTACCGTTTGGCCTCTACCTTTTTGCTAATGGGGCCAGTAGTCCTTTAAAATGTGAAATGAAACCTGCTGTTTGTTCTTCCACCTCCTCCCATATCAAAATAATATCGCTATCTCTAAACTCTCAGATACTAGTCAAGGCCTGTCTGTGCTGGAAATGGCATCCACTCAGATTAAAGACCACAAGCACCACATCGGCAGAATAGTTTGACACTTGTACTGACCCGTCTGCTGTTGTTCCAAGTCAAAAAAGTCTTTTCAGATCTTAATGATGAAGACTTGAGTCTATCTCAAACTGTTTACATAGTACAGATTAATCAAGTTATTTAATGGCTACACATCCCCATGAGAGGACATTGGTTAATTTTTACCTCACACAACATGATTTGGGGTTTTTTCCAAGGCCACCGAACAGAGAAGAGAGGAGGGACAAGCCTGCTGTGACTCAACATTAATAGGGCCATGAAGCCAGCACCAGGCTCATCCATCAATTATAACCTATTATGTGATTAGACCACTGAATTATGTCATTGGTTAGTACAAAAAAGGAAATTCAAAATGTTGGAGGGGATAGAAACGATTAGCATTTGTTTTTTCCTAATAATGTTGGACATAGGTTTTATCCTTATGTCAGCATGTATTTCCTAAAAGATAGTAAAAGCTTTTGTTTTTCTAAAAAGTCTGCAAAAACACATCTGATCCAGCTGTTATTTACTGTTGGTTTTATCGCCGCATCAAATAGTTGACACGGCAAAGATTAATTTGAGGTTTATCTTGTAAACATTTGAATCCTTATGTACGCTTACTTTAGTGGCTTTACTTTATAGTAGATGTGTGCCTTTTTTTGCACAGCCCAGGTGTGCATTCTCATACAAGCAGAATGGGATTATCTCCTTGTTTCCTGTTCAACTTTTGACTTAAACTAGCAAAATGTTGATTTTCTGAGTTGTCTAATAGCAGTTTGGGACAGTTTTTGACTAGTTTGTCCTGAATGTGCACCTAATTACATACCGTGTGTCCTGTTTGAGACAGAAACCGTTCACTGACCATGAGCCATTCAGACAGAGGGAAAAAAGCTGGAGCATGCTGAGGGTGGCCTTGAGCTGCGGGGTCTCTGATGAATGGATCTGCAGTCTGAGGGTGAGATGTACAAACTGACATCACAGTGCTGGTATGTATCTGCTACACATGTGACAGGGGCCGTTGTGGTAGCCACATGCCTGTGGTGCACATGGGTGTGTGAGGACATATCTTTCTATTCCTATGAGTCTTTACTGCAGCATTTAGACCTCACACAAGCCAGTGTTTGTGTGTTTCTGCACCGACTGCATGTGCGGAGTTTGAACATGTGCATCCAATTAAAAGAAACAGACCATTTTCACCAATAAAGATGCATCCAACCTGCAAATGTATAAACAACTAAAAAGTCCTTGCTATTGTTGTAATATGTGTAATATGTTGTGTAATATATGTTGTAATATGACAGATATGTGCACATCCCTAAATATTAATTATATTAACATTGGTCCAAGTTTATTTTATATTAAATGTTGTATACTTAAGTAATGCCCTATAAAACCTAATGTCATTAGTGACAGTTACAGCTGTGTCATGTGATGTGATTACATAGAATGGTCAAATCATGCAGCTCTCACACACTTGCGTACACACACACGGACACACACACAGAGCTTCCTGTCCTTGTTGAAAAATTCCAGTCATCCTGGGAAGACTCCTCCTTTCCTTTCTTGAGAATTAGGTTCCTTCCTTGTCTTTTCTGTGTCCTTTCCATTGCTTTATTTATGTTGTTTTGCTGTAGTTCACCTCCAGGGGCTCTACTCACCGTTTGACGGTCACTGCCCTCCCTGATTAAAACAAATTCCTTACAAATCTCCTCCGGCTTAACTCACCATACATATTATTGGTCGGCATGTCTGTCTTTGATGGATAACTTTTTTAACAGACTAAACAATGCTGCTCCTGTCACGGTCAAAATAACAGGTTCTTGATTAGGTCCAGCTTAAGTAACATGTTGGTCTGTTGAAAAACTCTCCCTTTCAGAATCATTTATAAATTGCACCGTCGTGTTGACTGTCCATAATGCCAGTGACAAAGAACCCTGAAAAGATAATACAACTCAGACTTATTTATACTGAAAGAGAAGAACACACTCAAACCCCAAACTTGATAATACACCGACTCCTAACTCAGTCCCTACTGGGCCTCAGAGGAGTCATTCCTGAACCATCACCATCTGATGGTGTGGCCGGCCTCACCACCCCCCTGCTCCCAGAGTATCCAACGTCAACATGCCAACTTCCTGTTGTGGAGCAGAACCAAATCCACAGGACAAGTTAAAATAGGCAACTTAAATGTTCCTAAAATACTTACAAAGCACACACACTTTTCTGTGCTTCAGTAAACATTGGAACCGGATTGCGGGCTCACCTCTTTGGGTTTTTGTTTCTTTACACTGGAAAGGCGCATCTTATGCAATGGCTGCTCTCACTCTCTCTCTCTCTCTCTCTCTCTCTCTCTCTCTCTCTCTCTCTCTCTCTCTCTAACACTCACACACACACTCACACACACCTGATCTTTTACTAAGACAAATCTCAATGAGTTTTCCATCTGCCAGGTTTCCCACCCTAAAAGTTTTGCTCAAACCTTCTCTGTCACAGGAGTGAACATTTGGGCTTCTGGAAGCTTTTCAGAACCAGTGAGGCATGAGTCAGATGTTTGTTTGTGCTGCAGAAGCCGTTAGAATTCCCAAGTCGTTTCAGGCTGTCAGTCAAATGACCACAAACATAATTAACATATATTTTGTCCTATGAACTTTACCACCGTAAACTTTGGTCAAAGACAGACAATTTGGATTGTCTAAATTTGAAAAAAATACCATGTGTGAACTAAAACAACAGAAACGAAACATGTAAGAGGTGTTTTTTAACTACTTTAGAAGTCTGCATCTATTTAGGTCTTGTTCCAGGTGACCTGAAGGGCTGACCCTGGGGGTGACCCCTGCTCAGAACCCTGGCAGAAAGGAAGGTGGAGAGTGTTTGGGAGAGGCCACTGCAGGGGAACATTGTGGGAACGGAAAGAGAGCAGGGAGGCGGGAAGCGCAGTCTTTTCTGGGGAATATGGTTAGGGAGGTGGAGGAGATGGGTTAAACAGGTCGATTATCAGTCTACCTTAACCTTTGAGTCATGTACCCTACTCCTTGTGATTGAAATGACAGAGCCGTCTACAGAATCTGTGGTACAGCTCAGTATTGGAGGCATGAATGACATATTTATAGTATCCTGTGTTACTTTACCCTCTGTTCTGTTATATCATTGTTTTGATTTCCGACGTCCTGCCCATTTTTTCTTTTTCAGCGCCACGCTCCTGGAAAAAATAGGATTTCTCGGCAATTAGTTACTGCTTTTAAGGAGAGCAAGTTGCAAAGTGTTTCTCTTTCTAAACTGTGATTGAACGATAGACTAAGGTATTCTGATACTGACTTTTCTGTCACTTGTTGGTGTATTTTTGAACTGGATAAAGAACATGCCACACACAAAGACCCAAAGCAGTGACACAAAGGGGAAATTTATGGGGGGATCTTTCCCTTACTGCAATCAAGATGTTGTTGTTGTTTAAGCTAAACCACACGGGACTCCAAAATCACAACCCTCAGAGTCCAAACTGTGTGTCAGTCAGTCAAAACATCAAAGCTGTTAGCCACAGTATCACAAAAATGAACATAAACCTGTTATAGAAACTCAGAAGAACTAAAATTGTATCAGTTGCATGCTAATCACTATAAGCAACCAAAGTTGTAAAAGTCAGAAGGAGGGTTGTTGTTGAGTGGGCTGTAGGGCTTCTCTCATGCAGGACAACAGCTGGAGACCACTTCCTCTCATGAGGTCATCTCTCTGATCAGAGCAGCGTGCTTTTTTCCAGAGGTTCTCTCTTTATACACTCCAAGTTGTGGATCTCTGTGCCCAAATAAAGGCTATAATCATGAGCAGAAGGCTTGTTAAAACATTTTTTTCTCTCCTGGATTTCATAATTCCACCATTTTTTTTTTTTATTTTTTTATTTTTTTTTTACCTTGTTCCTCTCTTCAGCCTGTCATCCTTGAGGCCACAGTTTGCTTCAATCAAGGCACAATAAATAGAAACAGATGAAGAGTCATTTATTCACAGATTCCCAGAATTCCTGGCTATGGGGTCACATGGTGTATGTCACTCATTTCTGCCGCTGGTCGAAAACAGAAATAAAACTTTTTACTTACCAAGAACCACTGTGAGACATGTGGTTCAGAATTATTGAAACAAAGATACTTTCAAATAAATTTAGACTCAGGCCGTGAAACGGGCCGTTATTTTGGTCAGTCTTTGCAGATGTTTTGAGGAAGATTAGATTTATATTCCAGACTGGGAGAACACAGGCACCGTGACCCTCTCTTTGTGGTGTCCTCTAGAGTCATCAGGTTGTAAGTAATGAGCAGGCTGCAACCTCTCTGATTATAGAAACACTAAAAAACACTGGATGTGAGCAGCGATCTAATAGCACATATAACACACACAATAACCACAAACAAATAATGATTAATACTGTTGAAAACAGCACATATTGAAAAACTACCCATGCTTTGACATAGAGATGTTTGGTGGTTGTTTTATTATGAAATTCTTCTGTTTCTCTGATGGGACAAATTATTTCCACCTGTCTGGGAGAACTTGTTGCATAACTTGCACTAAGACAGGACAGATTGGTTCTGGTTGTAGTCTTTTCTCTTTTCCTCTTGTAAATTGTCTCCCCAAGTATTGTGTAAGTCTTTATAGACTTACACAATACTTCAGGCACGTTGAAAGACGGCTCATTGTTAATCAGTCTGTGTCAGAGGACACCGACGCACATCAGAGAACATTGACACACACACACCCACCTCACACTTTCTCTCTCTGGATCTTGATCTCCCTGGGGTCTTGGCATGGGCCCTCACCTGGGGGGCTGGAGCCATTCCATGTAACTCTGAGGAGTGTGTGTGTGTGTTACAGGAAGATTATTCAAAAATCTTTGAGTGTACCCACCCTATACTGCACTGATTACATCTTGATTTACTTAGGTGATGTCATGTGTGTGTGTGTGTGTGTGTGTGTTTTGCTGTGTGATATAACCACATTTTAGAGACTCTGTGTAATATGCAACTTATCTGTTTACACATTCCAGTTAGCTTTAAACAATCTGACAAAGTGATAGTGTGCGCTGGAGGGGAGTGTGTGTTACTCAGTTTGCCTCATTTCAACAAACTTTCCTGTAGAAACACACTGGTCTAAAAATTAAGATCTTATCCTTTGGCTCTTTTTGTGGAGGAATGTGACATAAATTCATAAGTCATGACTCCAAAGTTAAAACCCTTTAAAGGAAGTAGCTCGCGTTGTCTCGTGTTTCCAGTTTTTTTTTTTTTGTGTTGCTTCAGTGGAAAAGTTGTCCATCTTTGCAGAAAAGAACAAAACATGCAGCAGTGGATGAGCGAAGTGGACTGATTTTAATTTGTCTTACAGAGGTCCTGCGGGAGCTGTAAACAAGATGTGTCTGCAATCTGACTCAAGGACGCTTACATTCTCCTCTTGTTAAATGGTCATTATCTCAGTGTAATTACGCTCAGAGCTGTTGGGGCCGCTGGAATATGCTTCTCTGGCTTTTGCCTCAGTAGGTGTCCACTGAGCCGATGATAAAAACTGAAGGCCAGTTTACATTTCTAATTATTCCTGTCCAGGTCTTTATAGCCCAGTACAGAAAACAAGCCAAGGTATTTCAATAAGTCAAATATTGCTGCTGCAGCTACGGACAGATTTATGTGATCAGCCAAATGTCAGGAGTTAGTTAAATCATAACTTTAATGTTTACGTAAATCTTGATTTATAACCAATACATTTCAGAATAGTTTGAATTAAATAATACCGTTTTGAAATAGTTTATTAGGCAAGTACCACGGAAAGAAACAAAAAAGAAAAGCTATTAATTCTGTGAGCATCTTTCCAGCTTGCTTTTAAGATTTTAACTTGGAATACATAACCGGATGTGATTTGACGCTCACTTCGGGGAAATGACGTCGATAATTTGGTGCGAGGCCGATCCCGCTTGACTTTCTCCGTGCAGAGCGCTGCAGACGGATAATACCCTGCAGTAAGAGGTTTACCTGCTCGGAAGCTCAGGCCTGTTTCGGTGGATTGTACGACTGAACTACAGCGACAGAGCATCGCATCGCCATGTAGGTAAAATATCGAGAAAAGTGTTTAATTTTCTCCTATCTGGTCGTTGTTGTTCGGGGGACTTTTTGTTGTTTTCACGCGTTGATTATTATTTTTTTTAATTTAGCTTCTAAATAACAAAAATAAGGAAACTTGCTAGGTCTAATTTTCTAATAAATTACCATATTGCTAAAATGCAATAGTGCTTTAGCACACATGACCAAAATTGGTCATATCTATTTTAACTATGTATTTAAATTTGTTGTTGACCAAACGTTGCTTTTAAATATATATATATATATATATAGATAGATACTAATATATATATTGATACTAAGATTTGTACTATTTTTTTTCCTGAGCATTTCTAGTAAAATGATAGTTTATTTAGTCAGACCAACATTTCCATATTTTACACTTTAGGCAATTAATCTGGGTTATGATAATCTAATTTATGAGAAGATTAAGTGTTACAGAACCTGACAAACGTGGTGCAAGTCAGTGCAAATGGAAGTCGAATCAAAAATGGACTCGCTGTGCTGCTGTAATAGTGTCTCCAGTCGAGTCTACACTATTGCATAAGATGATGGGACATGGTAGGATGCCAGTTGACATAATGTGCCTTAACTACGGCGCTGGGTGCACAATAGAACTTTGCTTTAAATTATCAGCTAATATGAACCAGAAGAGCTCAATTCCCCAAAGTACGTCATTAGAAAACCATCATTTCATCTTAGCTAATCAAATCTGATTTGGCTTGACTGCAAAAGTTGTTTGGTGTGACCGCCTGTCCGGATAAGACTGGAAACTAATACACTTGTTCCAGTGGTACCAATCAGCCTTCAGGACGGCAGTTTTATAACGCGCACAGTGAAGAAGAGGGAGTTAACCAGAGCTGAGCTTTATTCTTAAAATACAGTCTACTACCTCGCACAGTACATAGAATAGATAGTTTGTATTTAGTTTAGAAATGTATCACAGATGCTGCGGCGTATTCTCGTTTCAGAAATATATGTTTTGGTGCTTCATGTGAAAAAATATGCAGCATACCAAGTTAATAAGATCAACTTTGCTGCGGTGCGTAAAAACAGACGGATTAATAAAAAATAGTTTTTGTCAACAATTGCCTGCTCTGCGTAATTACGCATGACGCAAGGCGCTGCAGGTGACAGGAATGAAAGCAAGGATCTGGACGTACGTTTAGGCGCGTGCGTCTGGTTTTGCTTCTTCTAGAAGATGACAGGGCTCACTGGTGGCTCACTGATTGTCCTGCTGGAGACAAATGGAGCCTGAGAAGAGAAACAGATGTGAGATTGACCTCCTCTGAGGCTGATTGCATCAGTATCAGCGTGATGAATTCCATTTTAAAGAAGGCAATTTGGGGAGAATATTTTTCACTTGAAGCATGGTGAGATCACACTGACTTTAAGAAGAATTTTGGGTGAATTGTTTTGTCTGTCACGCTTTTTGACCTTTTGACCTCTTATACATCCTGTTTGGAGTCACATTCAAATGAATGCATTTTAATCTCTACAATGTTGACAAGATTAAAAAAAAAAAGAAAAAATCACAATGGATTGTCATTTGAAAACCCAAATGTTTGTTCTATGCACCGTAACCTCTACCCACCTAACTGGAGCTCAGTGCTAAAGATAAGGTTTTTAGTCTACCATCCAAACTAATGCAATGATAAAGTGAAGCCCAACTTATATAATGTTTTCTAATTCAGCTTACCAAAAAAAATGTAATAGAAGGCCTGCTATTTAATATTTAATAACTACAATACTACAAGATACACAGCTCTCCTGCTAATACTGTATCAGAAATGTAATGACGTGGTTTGACTTTGCTGCAGGTTTGAATTCATCCAGAGTTATGATTAAGTTTTTGTTGAGGATGAATGGTTCCACTGAGGAATGGTTGGAACTGTCAAAAGAAACTGACCCCCAACAGTTTAGCAACACACTCCACGTATCTGAACGATCTTTGACTTGTTTGCTTCAATACGTTTCTTTTGTTATTCTTTTTTTTTTTTTTACTGTCATCTATACTCATTAATTAAACAGACTGTATCCACACTCTTGTCATTGGATAGCACATCTTTATATGGTGGTCTTTGGTCTGTAGTGGTCAAGTTTGGGTGCTTTAACAAGAAATTGCTTAATTTGTATAGAATTGTGCTGAGAGGTTCAGCGGAACAGTTTCGCCATCATGGCACCTCTTTAGTCACAGACCAGTTTCTGTCTATTCAGGTGTGAGTTGGCGTAACAGACAGAGTAATGTCTTAGTCTGCCAGATGATCTCACACGTCACTCCCTCCTCCAAACCCTTGAAACTTAATCCTGCTGGGACACAAAAGACCATTACTCAGACCTTTGTCATCTCCACCGTTTAGCAACTTTCCTCCAATAGCAATTATATGGGTCAAAATGTGGATTTAGATGCTTTAAACTCTTTAGTTTTGCTTTAAACTCAGGTGGGGTTTTCTAGCTGGACATTAGTTTACTTAGTTACTTCAGTAAAATAATGTCATCACATGTCCATAGTACTCTGAGAGAGTTGCTCAGTAATTGTTTTTGCTTTTTTTGTCTTGCATTATTTCACAAAAGTAAGAAATTCTGTTGAACTCAGTATGCTGCACAGTGACTATACTCCAATAAAATGTAGCTTCCAGTCTTTTCTTTCAGGAATATCGCTCTTGCTAGGGTTTCCTCAGAAGTTCCTCTCTGAAGGAATTGCACAGTACTCAACTACAGCATGCTTTACAGGGAGTTAAAACAAAAACCTCACTGCTGCTGCCAGTCTCTTTTAAACACAGGAATATACACTGTAAACTGAATGTCCTGTATTGTTACAGACACTGTTTATTAAAAAACAAGATTAAGATAATTATATTCACAAAATATCTGACCGATCAACCAGAAGACACAACTGGTAGGAAGCAACTTTAAATGTTTAAGATTAACCTAAGCTTAATTAAGACTATTTCCTGTTGGTTGTACCATCCGTTGGCTGTATTATCTAATGGTTGTACTGATCTCTTCTCTATTGGTAGTAATACTTATTCTATTGGTAGTAGTATTTATTCCCTACTTGTTGTATAATCTGATGATTGCATTAACTACCGCCTAAATGTTGTACTATTGAGTGTTATGCATGCAAATTGGATGCAAAATGTATGTTCTGTTTATCTTGAAGATTATCAGCCTATTCCTATTCCTTCTCCTATTCCTAATCCATTACTCAATTAAATTGGAGAACAAGAGGAATCGAGTTGTCCCTTGCATCCTTCTACGATTGATCAAGCAGTTTTTCATGTTGGGCAGAGCTGTGCTCACAAAACCTGCATAACTTGACAGTAATTCTCTGAATACAAAGCTCCTTTATTTTAAAACTGGAGTATTTATGGTGGCGATGGGTGAGAAGATCACAGAGCCTTTAGGCATACCCTGACTCTGATCACCCCACAAATACTTTAGAGATAACAGGTCCTCACATGGGACAAGGACACAGAGCTGTGAGGCCAAACACTTCAAAAACTACCAATTTGCTGCAGTAATTTGCGTTTCCACAGACTAAGCTGATGGGTCTTAAAGAATGCGTGAGCAATTTTCAGCATTGACTTATTGACTGTCACTGTAATTGCATCTTCAACACCCACAACATCAAGTCTCACATTTTCTCATAATTTGGGGTAAGCAGACGCTCAGTATACTCGGAGTGTTTTCCAGCATAGTTCTTCTGGCTCTGGCTGAAAAGTGGCTGTAAATCTCCTGCATTCATTCCTCCCTTCCCCAGCGCCTGCCACCTCCCTCCTCCTCTTTCCTTGTGTTTCCTTCATCTTTATCTGACTTTTGTCTCTTTCTTGTTTGTCCTTAGAGTTTCCTTTTTTTGATGTCGCATTCCTGAAGTCTCCGACAAATTCAGAGGGCCAAGCCAACAGCAGGGAGTGAGGTCGCCCCAGGTCATATTCTTCATCCTTTCATCCCTTTTTCTGAAGAGAGGAAAGAGAAACTACTCAGTGTTTGCTTGGATATGGCTTTTCTGTGTATGAGAGGGAGCTGAGCCAAGGTCGAGGCCTCTATCTCCCCCATCCCAAGAATCACATGTCAGTGTGAGGCACAGTCTCTGGGGGCTGATATTGCTGCAGTGACTAAATACGTGGATACATTACGAGAAGCAACAGAGGCTGGAGTGCTCATTTGGGAGTGGAAAGATCCAGAGTTTTGTATATTCGGTTTCATTGCCTAAGAAACAGACGACTGGAACCTTCTGTACCCAGTGGGACGAGTAAAGGAAAGCAGAGTTTTCACTAACCTGTCAGAGGAAAAATGCCGGCAAAGACGCCCATGTACTTAAAAACTACAACTCCCAAAAAAGGAAAGAAACTGAAGCTTCGTGACATCCTCTCAGGTGACATGATCAGCCCCCCACTGGGGGATGTGCGTCACAGAGCGCACGTAGGTCCTGAAGGGGAAGGCGATATGTTTGGGGACGTGGGTTTCCTCCAAGGCAAGATGAACATGCTGCCGTCCAACACGCGGACACAGAATGGGCGCACACAAAGTGTGGAAAGGCAGACGGATGACAACTTCACCACAAAAGAAGACTCACACAGCTACTCCTACAATGGTTACCATTACCAGCATTCCCCCACTGGCCTGTTGAAGACCACCATCTCCATGCCTGTATTTATCGCCCACGAACAGGCTCCACCCAAACCTCCACGCCTCCATCTGGGTGATCCTTCACCTCCTCAGCAAAATCCGTTGCAATATCATCAAGCTACGGAGAGAAGTCACAAACAGTCCAACGGCCCAGAGAGCCAGCAGCACCCCAGTGCGTCGCTCTTTGAGAATGGCGTTGTGGGTCGTTTCGCATCAGAGCCCTGCCGTGACATCTCCCTCTCCCCCACCATCCGCAAACTGGTCCCTTCCTCTGGCTCCTTCTCAGAGGTTTCCTCTGAGGATTCCATGTATGAAGCCTGTGGACCCCTGGACGTTCATCGGGGCCTCAGCCTGGACTCTGATGCTGGCTTGAGCAATGAGGATCTAATGAGTGAACGGAGCGAGTCCCCCTGCACTCCCTTCCAGCCAGCCATGGTCACGGCCTCAGCTGGAGTGCCACGGTCAGACTCGATGGCAGGGTTAAATCTCGACTTGGGCCCATCCATCCTGGAGGATGTTCTGAGTATCATGGACCGCTATAAGGCTGACGACAACCGCTGTGAGCTGTAAAAAATGGACAAGTAACATGGATGCTTTTATACATACTTTAAAGAAAAATTGTTGAATAAAAAACCTTAAATGAATATGGACAGAGGAGAGACAGAGGCAAGAAAAGGGATGGAGGGGATTTGTCAGCTGTTTTGTTTGTACTGTAACTTAAATATATGTGGACATTTTTGCTAAACGCTGGGACGTTGCTTCCTGACAACAGCCAAGGCCTCGGGCTGGTCCTCTGAGCCTTTAATAAAGCTGAACTTCAGACTCGTGAATACTTAAACTGTAAGCTGTCAAAATGGAAAAAAAAACAGTCATTTTGTTCTCAAAATCTGTGCAACACAATAGTCTGTTGTCTGGACAAAATACCAAACTCTTCCCACGTGGTATTATCGCTTCTTCTGACTGAGGTTCTGAATTTTGTGCTTGTTAATGGTTAAGTTTGCTCACATGGTCACATTCAAGGGGCCGCAAACTGACCTCAGAAAACAGGCGAAAGCAGCAGCTGTGAAGAAAGTTCTGGACTCACTTATTCATAACGGAAACTACAAGTATACAAGGGTGCTTTTTCCAGCTGTGGAAGTACACATGGAAGAAGATTCAGAACTCTCAGATC
Source organism: Pao palembangensis (assembly GCA_015343265.1). NCBI lineage: Eukaryota > Metazoa > Chordata > Actinopteri > Tetraodontiformes > Tetraodontidae > Pao > Pao palembangensis. Next base: position 11,978,873 of record CM027091.1, on the reverse strand, counting down.
CTTAGTTAAATTAGATACAAAGAGTTTGTGTCTCCATGCTGAATACTATTTTCTATCCATTTTCCCTGTCTGACATGTAGAAAATGCAATGCTAAAATGTGAAGATTTTTTTGGTTTTGAGAACTGCAGCTCAGCCGTTTCAGATTGTGCAAGCAGAAAAGTATAAGACTTCTGAAAGCTTATTCTTTTTTTCATAAAAATATTTCTTTTATGTACAGGAAATATGTTGCTTTTGAGTTTAAAAAAAACCCTTCATATCAGAGGCTTATCACATTTTGACTCATTGGCTGCATTTTAACATCCACTTTTGTCATTATCAATCTGTTATTCCAATGTCATATATGGCTGTTTAATGTAAATAAAAAACATACAAAAAGTTGAAATTTCATAGACTAGTATTTCCACAAACAAAGGCCAAGGGACACTGACCATAAAGCTACCTACTATGTTATTTAACTTTGTATTAATACTACCTACAGCTGTAAGTCATAATATGTAGGGAAATGACTGGTTTGGCGGAGTACGTTTCTAGTCTTACGTTACCACAAGAGGGCGCTAAACTCATGTTTTAAAATCTATTACGGGTAATTACTGCTCTCTAGTGTCCGATTAAAAAAAACCCAAAACAAAATAAAACGTGGTCTAAACAAAATATTGCCTTCTCCGAGTTTCGCAGTGAACCTCCGAGAGTATACGTTCGAGTATACGTTCAAAATACACTGCACCTGACTTAAATATATGTGGAATATCAGAAGAAATAGAAACGGTAACAGAATCCGTAGCCAGTTGGTGGCGCTAGCTAAAATTAATACATTTACCTCCTACCAATAATGACGAAGAAGAAGAAGAAGAAGAAGAAGAAGAAGAAGAAGAGGAAGAAGAAGAAGAAGAAGAAGAAGAAGAGCAAAAACTATTCACGTAACAATGCATCTGTGGTTTTCATGATGCTAGAGTTAGAGTAGCTATTTTAAAGTAAAGGTTATTGTCGAAGAAGAGGAGCAGCTGCTACATGATCTACAAAGCAAAATGAAGTGAGTCATTAATTTAAAAAAATGCATGAAGTCATTGAAGATTGAAAGTGTTGGGTTTATTATATTACGATGAAGTCCACTTTTGATAAAACATTTACGCTAAACGATTTACAGATATGACATGTATGACTGCATTTTCGTTTTAGTTGTAAAGATAATGTATTGTCAACATTTCTTTAATATTTACTCCACACACGTTAACGTGTGCTAAGTCATAGGCGTGTACGCTACCAACTACCACTATTATACGAACTGATGCAAAACATTTACATTATTTTATCTGTACCGGAAAATATTGTTTCATTCCAGGCTCAACATCGATGGTCTATTGGTTTATTTTCCATATGATTACATATATCCTGAGCAGTACTCTTACATGTTGGAGCTGAAAAGGACGCTAGATGCAAAGGTTAGTGGCGTTTTTCAGATCTTCTGCCTCTGTAAAGCGCATATATATATATATATATGTATGTATGTATGTATGTATGTATGTATGTATATATATATGTATGTGTGCTTTATAGCACACATATATATATATGTGCGCTATATATAAATAAATAAAACTGAATAGACATTGTTTCACGGGGATAGAGCAATGATGTACTTTAGATGTGCCACAGCAGATAAAGCATGCCCAAACCCTCACCCCCATTATAGCTAAGCTAGCATAATAACACAGATATGTCCTAGACTGTTAGCTCACTAATAAAGCATCTTGCAGATGAGAAAAATTGTTTTATCCAGCTTGTGAAACTGGATAGCAAGACACTGGGTACCTATGTGTTTAGAGCTTCTTATGATGCCCTCTCTAACATATCATGCACTTCATTGAAAATAAAGAGTTGGTTGAGTATTGGCATCAGGGGAAGGACTGCTACACTAAAGATTTGGATGCCTGTGTACATTGTTGTCAACTTTTTTACTGCACAGGGCCATGGTGTCCTGGAGATGCCATCAGGGACGGGAAAAACTATTTCTCTGCTCTCTCTCATTGTTGCCTACCAAAAGGTGAGTTTTGATGTACATGTGAATTATTATTTAAAGTTGTGCTGAAGTTACTGTATAGTCACATCAAACGATACCTATATGAACACGTTGGCTTATCATTTTCTTTCTCATAGGCCTTTCCTTTGGAAGTGACCAAGCTAATTTACTGTTCCAGAACAGTCCCCGAGATTGAGAAGGTGAGCCAGCCAAAGTCACAATGGAATACATACGGTAATAATAATTGATTGGATCTGTAGGAAAAGTCACAGCTGGTTTTCCATTGTTTCTTTTCAGCCTGGTACAAAAATAATTCAGTTTCAAGAATATACTTACGGAAGATCTTGTATATCTCTTCTGCTTATTGAAGGTTGTGGAGGAGCTGAGGAAGCTGTTGGAGTATTACACCAAGCAAACTGGAGAAAGCAACAACTTCTTGGCTTTGGCCCTTTCCTCAAGAAAAAACCTCTGTATCCACCCAGAGGTGAAAACAACTGCTATACAACAATTCAATCAGATTACAATACTTTTGCTGTATAAAATTCATTTGTTTGATCCTTTTTTGGGGGAAAATTGTGATGGTTTTTCACATTTTTTTATGTTTTTTTTTTTAAATATATGATATGCTTGTAAATAGGTGAGTGCTTTACGCTTTGGCAAGGAGGTAGATGGGAAATGCCACAGTCTGACAGCTTCCTACATTCGCGCACAGCGCCACAGTGACTCTAATGTGCCTGTCTGTCGCTTCTTTGAGGTAAGGGGTTGCCTGGTTTCTAAAAAATCGATTTGCCCTGATGAAACAGATTCTCGTGGCCTTTTCTCTTTAAACTGGTTCATGCACTTTGTTAAATGTTTCGTTATAGTTGTAAATATCCTGGATGCACTGCTGGCAGTTATGTTTTTATATTTGTCACAGTAAAAGAAAAATAACCAAATAAGCCCTAGAAAAATGCAGTCAGACAGTTCAGACTCTTGAGATTCTGTTAGCGAAAAAAGGCTTAATTCCTCAAATCTCTCCCGTCATTTTGGTTTGTGTTTGCAGGAGTTTGATGCAGTTGGACGACAGGTGCCTCTTCCTGCTGGTATCTACAACCTTGATGACCTAAAAGACTTTGGCAGGCGGAAGGGCTGGTGTCCCTATTATCTGGCACGCTACTCGGTACGGTGCACAGCGATATATACGAACATGAGATGTCAGCCCTGTAAGCATGATGAGTTGGACCACGCAGTGGTTGAATACAGACTTGAAACTGTTTAGGGTGGTGTTGCATTCACAGGCGCTAAACCGGCTCACGTTTGCTCATTGGTTTTTATTATTTGCGGGTATGTTATCTATCGGTATCGGTTTCACAAAAAGTTATCGTGTATCCCTGATGACAACCATAAATCTTAAAGCTGGTAAAGTAAATCTTAATGATTTCAGCTTGTGTAGGAAAATGCAACATTAACATTGAAAAAAACGCATCAACAAACATGTATTGAATAACCTTGACTGGTTAATTTGAAAATTGTCTGTCCAGACCCCACACTTACTCAGAGTTATGATTGTTTATGATTTTTCACAATTGTCTCTCCGTTCATGTCATGTCCTCGTTTCTGCAGATCCTGCATGCCAACATTGTAGTTTACAGCTACCATTACCTTCTCGACCCCAAAATAGCTGACCTGGTGTCTAAAGAGCTGGCCAAGAAGTCTGTAGTTGTTTTTGATGAGGCCCATAATATCGGTAAGTTTAAAATTGTTTGATTATGTCAACATCAGACATTGATGTCTCCTGTAAGCGTTCATATTATGAATTTGTGTTGTTGTTCCTCTGTTTTCTCTTTACTTCTTAGACAATGTTTGTATCGACTCTATGAGTGTGAACATCACCAGGCGAACGCTTGACCGCTGCCAGGGCAATGTGGACACGCTTCAGAAAACAATACACAAGTAAGATCCTGGCAGACGTTACAGTAGAGGCACGGAGTTTGCAGGTTACTGTACATTCACTGTGTAAAACCTTTCTCGTGGGAGGAACGAATGTTAAAACATCAAAATGAACCATTCTTTGCTTCTTTCCTCCCATGTTTGATAGGATAAAGGAAACAGATGCTGCTAAACTGAAGGAGGAGTACAGGCGTTTGGTAGAGGGGTTGAAAGAAGCTAATATTGCCAGAGAAACTGATGTTTACCTTTCAAATCCGGTATTACCAGATGAAATTCTCCAAGGTATGCCCTCAGCTGTAGTTTGACTTAAACACCAAACATGTTAGTCCATTTATTTTTTATATATATATATATATATATATATATATATATATATATATATATATACACACACATATTTATTTATTTGTGTTTGTCCCCGTCTGTCAGAGGCAGTGCCCGGTACCATTCGCACAGCAGAACACTTTGTTGGGTTCCTGAAGCGATTTCTGGAGTATCTGAAATCCCGTCTGAGGGTCCAACATGTGGTCCAGGAGAGCACGCCACAGTTTCTGAAAGACATCTTTGAGAAAGTCTGCATCGACCGTAAACCTCTCAGGTGAGCTCCGGCTTCTGCAGCACATTTTAATGGTATGGATTAATACAAATGTAGTCATCTCATTGTTTGTCGATGGTATGTGGTTTGTCTTTTTTTTTTTTTTTTTACCTCTTCTGTCTCTACAGGTTCTGTGCGGAGCGGCTACAGTCTTTGCTACGAACTCTCGAGATTGCTGACATCGCAGACTTCTCGGCTGTTACTCTCATCGCTAATTTCGCCACCTTGGTCAGCACGTATAGTCAAGGTATTAAAACAGCTGTTTCATCATTTACTTTGTGAGACACCATAGGGAGAAGTTTTATGTTGAAAGTGACCTATTGTCTTTAAGCGTAATCAAGCATTTTACTCTTTCTGCATGAAGGTTTTACAATCATCATTGAGCCTTTTGAAGACAGAACTCCGACTATTGCCAACCCTGTGCTGCACTTCAGGTGGGCGACATTTATTACATTCTGCTATTTTAACGTCACCCCGCATCAAAGATCACCAAGGTGGAATACTGAATAATCTGTTTCTCTCAGCTGTATGGACCCATCTATTGCCATCAAACCCGTTTTTCAAAGATTTCAGTCAGTTGTCATCACCTCAGGGGTAAGGATCTTTTTTTTGGTGGTGAGATTTAAGTGAAAATTCTGCAGCTGTGTTTATGGAAAGTATGCTTTTCTTTGTCTGTTTTAGACTCTCTCTCCACTCGACATCTATCCTAAAATCCTTGATTTTCGCCCCGTTACCATGGCATCCTTCACTATGACCCTGGCGAGGACGTGTCTCTGTCCTTTGGTGGGTCATTGAAACTAAAACATTTTAAACGTATACATTTTTTGCGTAACTGAATTCTTCAACACTAATTTTTTTTATTCGGCAGATTATCGGCAGAGGAAACGATCAGGTGGCTCTGAGCTCAAAGTTTGAAACCAGAGAAGACTTTGGTTTGTAAAAATGTCTTGATTATTATTTATTCAAGCATTCTAACCAGGTCCATGCGTATGGAATCACATGGGCCAGGTGGACGTGTTTCTGTCCTGCTTGTCCGTTTTAGCGTTGTTCATATAATTATAAACATAAATTTAAAAATCTTAAAATGGCTCTTGAAAATCCTAATGTGAAATGCATTGTTGTCTTCCAGCTGTGATTCGTAACTATGGCAACCTTCTCCTAGAGATGTCTTCCATTGTTCCTGATGGCATTGTGGCGTTTTTCACCAGCTATGTTTACATGGAGAACATAGTGGCCTCTTGGTATGAACAGGTTAGTGTGAACAGACTAATATTTGTGATTCTCAGATTTGATCAATTTTTCTAACGTCTTCAAATTCTGTTACAAACATCACGGTATCGGGTGATAACGCTTGCGTCTGCTGTTTGTTTTGGAGGCAGATTCACACAGATGAAATTGTACATGCATTTTTACAGGGTATCCTGGAGAATATCCAGAAAAATAAGCTGATTTTCATCGAAACTCCTGATGCTGCAGAGACGAGCATGGCCCTGGAAAAATACCAGGAGGTCAGAGACTGTTGTCTTTTACACACAGCTGCCACAGTGTTAATCAATTCATGGATGATATATTGATGTGTATATGTCATGTTCCTGGATGGTTGATTTTTCTCTCTGTTCTGTTAAGGCATGTGAGAATGGCAGAGGAGCGATCCTGCTGTCCGTGGCCAGAGGCAAAGTGTCTGAAGGAATAGATTTTGGTAAATGCTCATGCCTGTAATTTAAGAGTAATGCAGTGTGCTTATATACAATAACTCTGCAACCGTTTAAAATACATTGAGCAAAATTTTCTCTGCTAATATCCAACATAAGAATAGATTGTGTTCTTTGTTCTCCTCAGTGCACCATTTTGGCCGAGCAGTCATCATGTTTGGAGTGCCGTATGTTTACACTCAGAGCCGCATTCTCAAGGTCAGAAACGTCTCTTTATTAACGATAGTTCGTGCTTATTTACCAGTCTTTCACTGAGCATCTGTCAATGTCACAATAAAACAGGCCCGTCTGGAGTATCTCCGGGATCACTTTCAGATCAGAGAGAATGACTTTCTGACGTTTGACGCCATGCGACATGCTGCCCAATGTGTGGGGCGAGCCATCAGAGGCAAAACAGACTATGGACTCATGATTTTTGCAGACAAGGTGTGTGAGACTATAACTCCGACTCAATTCTTGCTGCACAAATGTCATTATTTCACATTAAAACCAAATAATGGTGAAATGGTGCAACAACTGTGCTCGTGTTTCACAGCGTTATGCTCGTGTAGACAAACGTGGAAAACTTCCTCGCTGGATTCAGGAGCACATCAGTGACGGCAGTCTGAATCTTACCCTGGATGAGGCCGTCCAACTCTCCAAGCACTTCCTGCGCCAGATGGCTCAGCCTTTCAGACAGGTAGTCAGAGCTCACTTTTTTTTTTTTAAATCTGGAAAACAATCTGTCCGTTTGGAGGGCAGGGAAATTTAAATTAGCAGAAATGCTGAGCATCGTGCATGCGTTGGTTAGCAAAAAAGACGGAACTAAATTCCTAGATGTAAATGAGCCCCTCTGTCCTTCCCTGTTCCAGGAGGACCAGCTGGGCCTGTCTCTGCTGACTCTTGAGCAGCTGGAATCAGAGGAGATGTTGCAGAAAATCAGTCAGATCGCTCATCAGACCTGAAGGGGATGAAGGCTTCATGGCGCTTGGGTTATATTTCTGCCTGCAAGTTGTCATTGTTTCACTTCAAAAATATACAGTCTACAATTCAAAACCAACTAAACTACAATTCCCTTTGCTTTATAATTGTACATAGTCTTTTTAAAGCAAATATGAATATTTTTGTATGTTTCAAGTGCAACCTTGGATTATAAATGTTTGAACAATTTGTTTTTCCTTCTGTCTTGTCTAACCATTTGTTTCATTATAAAGTTAGGTTTACTATTTTTAACAGTATAGTTTAAAAAAAGTCTTTCCACTGGAAGCACAAAGGCAATTTGTCAGAAAACTTAAATTTCAATGGTTTAATATATTTTATAAATACAATACCGGTAAAATACAAAACTACATATCCCATTTTGTAACATGAGTACATGATTTGATCAACAGACTATAATAACAGTGCAAATGTCAATACTTAACAAATATCTCCTACCATGGTAAAGTACAGTTGGTTGTCCTACACTGGAAAAACGACCCCACCAAAACTGAAAAGTCTTGCAGACATTTGCATAGTTAAACCCATGAGCATGGATTAAAGTTAAAATGTACATCAACATGTTTTTAGTTTGCAGTTCATGTAAGCTAGAGTCCAGAGAACGCTACAGATCAATACAAAATGGTTACGGCTGTATTCTTACAGGCATTTCAGTGAATAAGCAAGAATGTAAAATTACCATATGAAATTCTTATGTAATGCACACCGACACTCTGGGTGTTGTGGCTATGGGAAAGTTGAAACCCAAAAATCATTTCTAACTTGAGCTGCTGGGTGTTTTGACCAGTAGTTAACTGCCGGATTTGGACGTTTAGCTACTGTCTGCATCTCTTTGGTTTGTTATTGCTGTTCAATTCCTGTGCAGTTTGCTTTTCTTGATTAGACTTTCTACATAAGAAAGTACCCAAACATCTAAAATATGAAGTCTTTTGACATGTGTGTCTACAGTGGTCTGACCAGTGTCATCCAGCCAGGGTTCTAGAAAAAGTTGGAATGATGCTTGAAGATAAACTATGAAGCTACAACTAGACAGTGATGTCCTTGTGACCCAATAACAGCCCATATATTTATATACTTATAATAAAGAAGGAAATGGGTCCAGTGAAATGTAGACCCATCATTAAGAAACAGTATCAAACATAAGTAAACTCTGAAGTCCCTTTCCTTAAAGTAATGCGTGTCCTTAACTGAAGGTGACAGTTTTCTCTCTTTCAGAGGGAGCAATCTAAGATGAACGTTCCTGATCTGTTCAGATTATTAGGGCTTATATCAAACATATTTATGGGAAACATTAAGGACATCCTAATCAACGTAGGTGTGGCAAACTACAACAGCATAGACTGCTGCTGTCCATATTAAAATACAAATATTAAAACTAATAACTAACATATTTCTCCTGCTTCCTGTCTGATTATGATATTGAGGTATCTTTATATTGTGTG